>JAKSZT010053888.1:9193139-9256157 GCA_026826555.1 Tolypeutes matacus
GGAGCTCTCAGGAACCCCACTGAGTGGGGTGATAGGCACTTAGATGTTCTATGAGCTCCTACTGAGGTGTGCGTAAGAGTTACCTCTGGGATGACCTCCCGACTCTCTTTGAAGTCTCTTAGCCACTTGAACTCATTTGTCTTTACCGTTTCCCCCTTTTATTCAAGGTCTTTTTCCAGTTGTGTTGCCAGTTGGATAAAGTAATTTATGTTTTAAAACTTCTTCCCCAGTTTTTGTTAAATAAAATATACAAACAGAATTTGGCACAAAGCAGAGATGTGCAGCTCAATGATCTGTTACAATGCATCTGTGTATAATATTCAGCCAGCTCAAGAAATAGAATGCTGCCAATACCCAAAAGGCCCCCACACCCTCTCCTAATCACTGTCCTCTCCTGCCCAATAAAGAAAGCCACACTCTCTTCACTTTGAAAGTAATCACTTTCTTGCTTTTCTTTCAAATTTTACAAACCAACTATGTACTACAATTTAGTTTTTCCTGTTCTTGAATTTAAATGAAGATAATCCTACATATGTAATTTTGCAATTGGTCTCTTTTATTCAACAGTGATTCATTCACCCATGCTGTCCAATGTAGTTAGTTCATTTACATTCATCAATGCACAAAATTCCATTTTATGAACATACCACGATGTATTTCTCTATTCCAATGCTGATGGAAATTTGGGTTGTTTTTAATTTGGGGCTATTATGAATCGTGTTGCTATGAACATTCTGGTACATATCTCTTGGTGTAATCCTAGGAATGAAATTTCTGGATCCTATGATGTGTACATCTTCCTTCAGATTTAGTAAATAATGCCAAGCTATTTTCCTAATGGTTGTACTATTTCACCCTCTCTTACGGATTGAATTGTGTCACACAAAGAATATATTAAAGTTCTAATCCCCAGTACCTTGCGATGTGACATTATTTGGAAATAGGGTCATTAAAGATGGAATTCAGGCAAGTTAAAATGGGGTCATACTGGGTAGAGTGGGTTCCTAATCCAATGTTGTCCTTATAAGAAAAAGAAATTTGGATACAGGCAGAGGAGGGAACACCGTGTGATGACTGAGGCAGAGAACGCCGTGGATTGCCAGGAGAGAGGCGTGGAACGGGTTCTTCCCCCACAGAAGTTAGGGAAAGCACAGCCCTGCCAACATCTTGATTTCAGACTGCCAGCCTCCAGAACTGGGAGACAATTTCTGTTGTTTTAAGCCACCCAGTTTGTGGTACTTTGTTACAGCAGCCCTAGGGAAATAAGGCACCCTTGCCCCAGTGGGATATAAGAGTTTTCAATGTGCTATATCCTCACAAATTCTTATTATTTTCCACCATTTTAACTTTAACCATTCTGATTTTGAACAGGGTATTGGTATGCACTTCCAGGATTGCTAATGAAGCTGAAGAAGTTTTCATAAGTTGATTGGCAATTTGAATGCCCTTTTGTGTAAAGTGCCAAATGTTTTGCCTATTTTTATAATGAGTTATTTATCATTCTTATTGAATATTAATATATTCTGAATATAAACCTTTGCCAGTTATGTGTGTTGCAACTATCTTCTCCCAGCCTGTGACCTATCTTCACCCCCTAATGATGTATTTTGACAAACATAATATTAATATAATTAAAATTTTACCCTATGAATAGTGCATTTCAGGTCCTATTTAAGAATATCCTAGGGTCCCTCAGATATTCTTCAATACCAGTTTCTAGAGGATTTTATTGTTTTTATCTATCACATTTAGAGCTGCAATTCACCTGGGACTGAGTTTGGTATGTGATGTGAGAAAGGGATTGAGTTTTTGTATTGTTTGTTTGCTTGTTTGTTTAATGAATATCCAATTGACTCAATACCATTTATTGAAACTATTTATTGAAAAGACCATCTGTTGTTCTTTCCTATTGCACAGCAGTGCTACCATTGTCATAAATCATGCAATATTTATGCAGTCTCTCTGAGGAAATGACTATTTCTAGTGTACTTCCACTTGGTAGGCCTGGACTCCAATACCTTTCCCCTATATCCCTGAAGCTGTCAAAAGGACTGATAGACATCTCAAACTCTCAGATGTTCTTTCTTCAATCATAACATACCCCCAAGAAAAAAGTAGCTCCAAATAATGGGCTTCTTTCCTCTGACTTCTCTCCAAACTTATTTTTTTGGATATCTGATATCTCTAAGCTGGGTTGACTTTTGTTTATTGTCACTTCTAGATGCCCTCACCAGGAGAGTTAATCTCCAAGTTACCTAAACTAGGTCTTTTTTCCTTAAAAGATTACAGAATAATTTAACCAGTCCCCAATTTTCTTATTATTAGTATATACTCTTTAAATGTTGGAGATCACAATTTTATATCTATATTCATAATTTTATATCTATATCCATATATCCATAGCTCTATAATTAACCATCAGAAACTATGCCTGCATTGTTAAGCCATTACCCAGGAGCTCATTAAAAAAAGCAATAAATTACTTAAGCTTTAGAATATGTTCTGAATTTTCCCTTTAGTATCTATTTCTCTAGTACTTATTTATTTTGTCAGCTGCACATATCACTAGTAGACAAGTGATAGCTGATCCTAAAGAATAAGAAAGAGTTTATAGGCTTTAATTTTAAATTTAATTAAATTAAAATTTTAAATTAGACATTTTTAATTAAACTTTTTATTTTGAAATTCACATGCAGTTTTATGAACTAATACGGAAAGATCTCATATGGCCTTTCCTCAGTTTCCTTCAATGGTAACATCTTGCAAAACTATAGCATAATATCACAGTCAGGATATTAATATGGATACCATAAAGATACAGAACATTTCCATCACTACAGGGATTCCTTATGTTGCCCTTTTATAAACACGCCCACTTCCTATAAACTCTATTTAACCCTCAGACCCTACAAGACCAACAATGCTACTATATCTGAGTGCATCAAAGACTTTAGAGTTTCCTTCCTTCTACAACTAGAGCTTCATAATGTAGCTTCCACAAACAAGTGAACATTAAGAAAGATAAAAATAGTAACTTGGCAATCTCGATTGCCACAATAATAGTTCAGAATTTCCATTATCCCAGTTAATAGGCAAAATTCTTTCCTTTTGGGGTTTGCTTCAGTTTCCTCTTTTTTCATATATGCATATTAGTTTAAAAAATTAAAGTGAGAGTGTTGCCTCTAAAAGCATTGAATGGAATAGGCTTTGCAGATGTAGTTGGCAGATTCTCATTTCATCTTAGTGTTGTGTTACCAGTAATATCACACCTTCAGAGAAGTCAGTAATAGGAAATTGATCCAGCTATTTTCCTTGCAATACAAATGCTTCACAGAGACCCCCATTGGATGCCATAACAGTGATTGGATTGCTCTCATCTCTTTCTGAGAAGGAAATGTAATCAAAAGGGTAATTATATTAAATCTGTTAGTCTGGCTTGTTTTATTTAAAATTCTAATATATATCATGTATACATATTTTAATATTATTTCATTTCACATATCTATGCTATCCTAGGTCAATTTTTTTAGTTATTTCATTTTGTGAAGTTATCATATTTTTAATAAAGGCTTTCCTTAAAGTATATACACTGCCTAGGTCACATGATTCCATGTATTAATAATCCTAACATAGTTATAAAAGAGAAATCAGATTAAAATGATCATCAAGGGCCACCTCTAGTAAAACACCCCCTGAAAGTTTTGAGAGAAGTTCATGTGTGTGTATTAGTCAGCCAAAGGGGTGCTGCTGCAAAGTACCAGAAATCTGTTGGCTTTTATAAAGGGTATTTATTTAGGGTAAAAGGTTATAGTTACAAGGCCCTAAAGAGCCCAATTCAAGGTACCATAAGAGGTACTTCCTCACTCAAAGTCTTTTGCCACGTGTTGAAGCAAGATGACGAGCAATGTCTGCGAGGGTTCAGCCTTCCTCTTTCCTCCTAAGGCTCCGTGGTCCCAGCGTCTTCTGATCTCAGCTGTAGGCTGGCATAGGGCTTGTCTCTCTTCTTCTGGGGTTCATTTCTTTCCAGGCTCAGCTACTCTGCTCTCTTCACAAGGTCATCTGTAGACTATAAGTCTCATCTCTCTTCCCGGGGCTGCGGGATCCTTTGTGTGTTTTCTCTGTGTATCTGCTTCTATGTGTTCTTGGTTGAGCATCCATTTATATAGCCTACGAAGGGGCATGGGGACTCAACCCTGCATGCCCTTATGGTGTGGCTGAATCAAGCACTAATCTTAACACAATTTAATCAAAGCTATCTCAGCTGAATCTAATACAATCAAACAGCATCAAGCCCAGAGGAACAGACCAGTTTACAAACGTAATCAATATCTCTTTTTTGGAATTCATAAATAATATCGAACTGCCATAGTGTGTATGCACGGAAGAAGATTAAAGGAAGTCTGGGTGGATGTATATGAGCCTCACAGATTTTTAACATGATTAGCAGCTATATGATCACTCCTTAGGTGGCATCTTGGTATAAGCAACACTGGTCCCTTTAAAATTTGTTCCCCAATTTAAAATAGCAATGCATCTGTCATGGGTGAAGATACTTTAATATATAAGCATGTGAAAAATGACTATTTTGATGAATCCCCCAGAGTCGTCCTTTCTTAAATGAATACAGTTGTCTCCAGTCTTGTCAATGGCAGAGAACATGCCTGTGACTAAATGTCACCCTGTCAGTGTTATCTTGTCGGTGGATAAGAACAAATTCAGTTCTGCCTCATTGCTCTTGTTTTGAGGCATATAATTTCCATTCTAAGTTATTTTCATACCAACTGTTCAAATTTGAATCTCTTTCATTTCTAAAGGAATGATTTCTTCTTAAAAATACTTACACTCTTGTTACTATCATAAGTGCTAATTATGATCTAATAATAACATAATTAGCTAAACTTCATGAGAGTTAGAAGTAAATTTTCTATAAGAAGCACATGGAAAATTTGTGTGTTTGCCCTACTGCCAGCACACATAAAGCCTTCAAAATGGCTAACAGTGAGAAAAGGGAGGAAAAGTAAAACTTGTGAGGTTTGAAAAATATCCTGATGTGTCCTGGCTATAGGTCAGTATTTTTCAAGTGGAAATATTCCACGTAACATGCAAGTGAAATACTGCAGATTCTTGAAATTTGGCTCAATGTGTTGTAAATTGATTTTCTATAATTCCTTCTGCAGTTGAGTTAAATTGTCCTTTGAAAGGTTTCTGTTAGATTCCATTGTTGTACTTCCTCTCTGGCTGCAGTTGCAGACATTCCCATGCCTCTTCCCAACTGTCTATCTTTTAGTTAATGAAAGAGGATTATGTAATAGAAGAAAGCGTTGAGACCAATCCAGCTGGATATGCATTGATGGATTATTAAGATGACATTCTTAATGATTCAAAGAGTGCTTTAAAAAATTATTCCAACAAGTCATGGCTTGATTCACTTGCATTTTAAATAAAATGTTGCTTAAAGATGCAAATGGAGTTTCAGTCCTTTGCTAATTCATTTGTTCTTTCAACAAATATTTATTGAGAACCTACTATGATCTAGGCCTGGTGCTAAGCCCCTGTCTTGTCAGCTTCATTTTCAGCTCACCACTGTGGAAGAGACTGTAGATGAATTATCTAAACTATGAGCAACTTGCTTTACAGAGCTTTGTTTTAGGGTGGCTTTGGCTGTGTTTTTGAGTTTAAGATGGGCACAAATCTATAAATTCAAACGGAATTCTTTGTAGATAAAGACTGCAACCAGTGCTCCTTTGGCTTCTCAAATTGATGCTGAAACCAAAAAGTTATCACCTTAGCAGCTCAGTTTTTCCCAACCACCCAAAACTAATTTTCTCAACCCGTTTTAGATGGCAACATCCATGAGGACATAGTCCCATGAACCCAGAGACAAGATAGTCCTCTGGGGTACGTACAATCCTTGGAAAGCTTGCTTTACTTAGTATTCTTTGACTTCAAAAGTGTATCATAAAGTGAGTTATAAGAATGTTACCTGGAATCCCACCCTCAGTTATACTTGAAAAGGTAAATAATTTCCAAACTTTGGTATTTTAAGTATTAGTGGTAAACACATTAAATGTAATATACCTCAAAACCGATCACCTCGCAAAGTGTCAATCGTCAATACCTACTGACCCTAGCGTCATCCATTGAAGCTTAGCTAGTTTCTGTCTGAATCATTAGACATCTTTGATAACAGTATTTTCAATGACAGCTTTCTCTTTATCTGTGTCAGCAGCTGCTATTTTCCCTGCCCCTGGTTGCCATACCTCCTCCCAGCTGAATCCAATATTGGCTGCATCTGAAGAGTCTGGCCCAGTCTCAGTTTCCCACGAAACAAAAGTAACATGTATACAAAAGATTCCAAACTCAAATGTCATCAGGGGCTCAGAACGTATCTTAAAAGGTGAAGAAGCCTGTGTATAGCCACAGGGTGTGTTGGTAATTGTGGCGATCTGAAGAGCATGCTCAGTCTCAAATTGTCCTGATGTATTTTCACACTGCACAGGACATCAAGACATCTTCTGGGCCGCCTTTCTAGTTTTATTTGATTTCCAACCCTTGATGTTAACTAATATCTTCTGTTTCAGTTTTTGTTTTGTATTTAGCAGGTACTCTAATTCTATAATTAATTTGACAATCCATGTAGCAAATGAAAAATTATACAGAAAGGCAAATGTATATAAATAATAGTTTATATAAGAAATATCAATTTTTCAAAACAGCACTATATGGTTTTTATTATTGTAAGCACAAGACATTGTCACACACCTCCACTGTACAGGTATAAACAAGTCAAAGACAATATACAAAGGACGACCTGAAATGGGACCCTTTTAGCTGCTCAACTTCTTGGAAATAGTACATTTTAAATGGTCATAATACATTTTGATTCAAAACATCTATGATTTTTTTTTTCACTCTAGAGAAAAATTAAGAGGGGGCAAGATACACCTATGGAATTTTGAGTTCATTTTTGGTTCTTTTTCAATTAATAAAAATCAAAACTAGAAAGTGTTTATTTATTTGCAACTCTTGAGATTAACTTTAATCCTCTATCGAAGCTACTTCTCAGTCACACTTGAAACCTGAGAATCTGTGGACCACTAGAGATTCTGGATGCCCAAGTGGTGCTGCCCCACTCCCCTCCCCCAGAGCTGTCATTTCAGCTGCCAAACTCCCTGGGACATGGTGTTCCAGAAACTGGGCTTAGCCCTGACATCTGTATACTCCCTAAATCACAGCACTTCAAAACTCCCTACCCCCAGGTCCACAGGATTGAGCTATAAAAGCATACCCCAGACAGTCATCTTCTGATGGGTCACCTGGGAGTATGCTTTACTTGTTCCAGTTGCTTTCCCTATAGCTAGAACCTTGCCTTGTATCTGAAACCAGGCACCAGTCTTCTATAAACAAATTCCCCAGAGGCCGACCATAAGCCCTCTGAGTTCTGAGTGTTCTCCTACCACCCTGAGGACAGGAGGTTGCGCCCTACCTACCTGAACATGCACCACAACCCCAGGACCCTACTGCTTCCAATCATGGTCCAGAGCAGATCTCTCTTCTAACACTGCCAGAGCAATGCAGCCCCTGTGTACCAGCACCTGAAGCCCAGTGACATCTCAAGGATTAGATTTTTTGTCACTGCCTTTCTTCCTTTACCCAACAAATATTTTTCCTGAATTCATCTCAATTACAATTCAAGGGGAAATGTACCTTTAATAGACCAGAATAGGCCTTCTGGTTTCCAGACACAGGATTATGCATGTTTCTACTCACATTTCAAGAAGCAATGGGGAAAAAGAAACAATGAAAAGCCTGTTGTTGATGATCAGGTGGAAAACCGTCCATAGTACAGGATGCTCTATCCTGTAAAAAGTGGGGATCAACTTGGTCAACTGATAGATGTGCATTTTCACACTGCTTGGTTGCAAAGGGTAAATACATATATGCTATAAATACTTCACTATACCTCAGGAACTTTGCAACATTTGCCTATAAAATTGATATGAGAGAAGGTAGGAAGAACTCTCCCAGTGAGGTAAACATAATAAGAAATAGATTAGATCATTCAGTGGGAAAATGACATTATTGAATTGTTAACAACAATTTTTTCCATCTAGAGTTTTCAAATGGTCTGTTGTCAGAACACTAATCACTGAAAATAATATCCTACCTTCAATCTTTGATCCTGTGATCATCTAGAGGCTACAAACAGGACAACAAAGATAGATGCATGTTTCTTGGAATCCAAGTTATTAGGAAATATTAGAAGAGTTTGGTGCATATTCATTATAGAGAAGACAGAAAATACTAGTGTCATGATTTCAAAATTACTCAAAGAATAATTGGCTTCATAGACTGCAAGAATCCCTAAAATATAAAGCAAATGAGGGAAAAAAAACTTCTCAAATACCCTCTGCTTCGTGCAAAAGAATCCATTCACTATCCCCTAAAAGCAATGCATACATTCTCCCAGTGCCACCTATTACTTTGTGCCCACAGTCTCAGTGTGGAGTTAGACTCAACAAGGTGGTCTCTGTTTCCATCAGAGGGAGTTGCCAGCTTGACAGAGCTTGACTACCATCACAGGGTCAAAACTGCAGTGGTCACTTAGAGTGTGTGTACTGCCAGTTGGAAATAAGATAGCCTGACTTGGGGATGGGGTGGACAGAATTAGGATGCTCAGATAAATAAGAATCTCTGTTACACAAAAAATTAAAATTTTAGCATAACTATATCCCATGCAATATTTGGAAAGTACTTATACTAAAAAAATGTTTGTTAATTAAATTCTAATTGGGCATCCAACAATTTATCTGGCAACCCTAGTTGAAAAGTTTGTTGCCTGTAGAGGGGCAAAAGGACAGTAACCTTTAACAGTAAAAGATAGAGCCTATTATCAGTACCAGAGATGGGGGTAGAGATGAAATGGGGGGGAAAGCTGTTTAGTGACCTCAGCCTCTTGGTGATGGCACTGCACCTGTTAGGTCAGGTGATCAAATGTCTTCAGGAGAGTGATCTGCAGGACTAGGGGAAGAGGGTGTGATAGGGAGTGTGGGCTGGGGAATCAAGAAGGGCTTTCTTGGAAACTCATCAAGGGTGTCTGCAGTCAGGGACTCTGATTTATTTCATCTACCTTAAGCCTTTACACTGACTCTCCTCTAGGATGTAGAGCAGAGACTCCAGAACATTCCCCTGGCTCATGAAAGGGAACCCAGAGTTGGAGAATTGGAAGTTCAGAGAAACTCAGTGGAGGTTTGAGTTGAATATGGCTTTGGAATGTCCTGTGACTCAAATGAGGCATGACTCTGCCCAAGGAGATCCGTGGGCTTCTTGAAGACAAGGACTGATTGAGTATTCCTCGTCTTTGGCTCCTGAGCATCTGATGAACCCTGCCTCAAAGGATCTTTTATGTTTGTTTTTGTTGTTGTTTTGTTGATGTTTTGTGATTTAAGAGAATGAAAATTATTTTTCTCTAAAGAAAACAAGTGGCCTTTCAGAGCATCAAGAACTACATTTGTTTCAAACAATGATCAAAAATCAAGGTGTGACTATATCTAATGAATATAGATGCAAATATCCTCAACAAAGTACTTGCAAACAGAATCCAAAAGTACATTAAAAGAATTATACACCACAATCAAGTTGGTTTTATCCCAGATATGGAAGGCTTGTTCAACACAAGAAAATCAATTAGTGTAATAAACCACATTGATAAAGTGAAGAAGAAAAATCACATGATCCTCTCAATCGATGCAGAAAAGGCATTTGAGAAAATACAGCACCCTGTTTTGATTTTTTTAAAAAAACACACTCCAAAAGATAGGGATAGAAGGAAGCTTTCTCAATATGGTAAGGTGCATCGATGAAAACCCTACAGCTGGCATTGTACTCAATGGTGAAAGACTGAAAGCTTTCTTGCTGAGATCAGGAACAAGACAAGGATGCTCACTGTCAACTTTGCTTTTCAATATTGTTCTAAAGATTCCAGCTAGAGCAATTAGGCTAGATAAAGAAATAAAAGGTACCCAAATAGGAAAGGAAGAAGTAAAACTTGTACTATTTGCTGATGATATGATCCTATATCTAGACTCTCTGAAAAATCCTCACTAAAGCTACTAGAACTAATAGATAAGTTCAGCAAAGTGGCAGGATACAGGATTAATACTCAAAAATCAATAGCGTTTCTATACGCTACTGATGTGACATCTGAGGAGAAAATCAGAAAAAAAAATTCCATTTAAAATAGCAACTAAAACAATCAAATATTTGGGAATAAACTTAACCAAGGTATAAAAGACTAGTATTCAGAAAACTGCAAAACACTGCTGAAAGAAATGGAAGAAGACTTAAATAAATGGAAGGACATTCTGTGTTCATGGATTAGAAGACTGAATACCATTAAGATGTCAATTTTGCCCAAACTGATTTACAGATTCAACACAATCCCAATAAAAATTCCCTTGTGCAGAAATAGAAAAACCAATTATCAAATTTATTTGGAAGGGTATGGGGCCCCAAATAGCCAAAAAGACCTTTAAAAAGAACGAAGTTGAAGGACTCAGAAACTTCTGGACTTTAAAGCATATTACTTAGCTACAGTGGTAAAAACTGCTGGTACTGGCATAAAGACAGACACATTGACAAATGGAACCAAATCGAGAACTCAGAAATAGACCCTCACATCAACAGGCAAGTGATTTTTGACAAGGCAGTCAGGCCCTCCTAGCTGGACCAGAACAGTCTACTCAAAAAATGGTGCTGGGAAAACTAGATATCCATATCCAAAAGAAAGAAAGAAGACCCTTATCTCACACCTTATATAAAAATTAACTCAACGTGGATCAAGGACCTAAATATAAAAGTGACAACAATAAAACTCCTAGAAGAAAATGTAGGAAAATATCTTCAAGATCTTGAGGTAGATCTTGAAGGTTTCTTAAACCCTACACCCAAAAGTACGAGCAAGAAAAGAAAAAATAAACAAATTAAACACTTTCACACGTCAAAGGACTTTGTCAAAAGGATGAAAAGGCAGCTGACTCAATGGGAGAAAATATTTGGCAAGTTATATATCCGATAAGGGCTTAATATCCATGATATACAAAGAGATCATACAACTCAACAATAAAACGGCAAACTACCAGATTAAAAAATGGGCAAAAGACAATTGTCCAAAGAAGAAATACAAGCGGTAAAGAAACACACTGATTAGGGAATGCAAACAGAAAACTACAATGAGATAGCATTTCATACTTATTAGACTGGCCCCTATTAAAAAGTCAGAAAACTGTAAATGCTGGAGAGGATGTGGAGAGATGGGAACGCTTACTCATTGTTGGTGGGAATGTAGAATGGTACAGCCACTCCACTGGGGAGGACTGTTTGGAAGTTTCTAAGAAAGTTGAATACAGACTTACCATGTGACCCGGCAATACCATTACTAGGTATATACCCAGAAGAACTGAGAGCAGAGAAACGAACAGACATCTGTACACCAATGTTCTTAGGGGCATTATTCATGATTGCCAAAAGTTGGAAATAACCCAGGTGTCCATCAACTGATGAATGGATAAACAAATTGTGGTGTATGCACACAATGGAATATTATGCAGCTGTAAGAAGAAATGAAGTCGTGAAGCATGTGACAACATGGATGCACCTGGAGGACATTATGTTGAGTGAAGCAAGCCAGATACAAAAGGACAAATACAGTATAATTGCCCTATTATGAACTAAGTAAATTTTGTAAACTCATGGAGTTAATAATTAGAATATAGGTCACAAGAAAATGGAAGGAGGGTAGAGAATGGAAAGCTGAGGGTTAATCTGTGCAGAAACGGTAAAAAGGTTGTTTTTAAATCTTTGGAAATGAGTATAAATGGTGAAAGCATATCATGGTGTTTGAAACTAGCAAAGTTTTTTTTTATGTGTATGACTGGTTGAAAGGAAAAGTCTAAAGTCATGGATATTACTAGAAGGAAAGCTAAAAACTGTAACATGGAACTGTATAAGATAGTAAAACCTCATGTAAAACATGAATATGAGTGGTATTGCATGCACAAGGCTGTTTTCACAAAATTTAAAGGCAAATATACTAGGAAGAAAGAAAAAGAATAGCAGCTATGTACATCAGGGGAAGCATAGAGAGATTGAGAGGTGATGAGCTTTGTTTTTTGTTTATTATAATTATTATTAGAATAATGAAAGTGCTCTAAGAATGACTGAAGTAATGAATGCACAAATATGTGACTACACCAAATACCATTGATTTTACACTTACTTTGGATGGATTTATGCTTTATTAATATGTATCAATAAAATCGATTTGATAAAAAAAAAAATCTGCCAGTACCAAGTTTTGCACCAAATGGAAAAAAAAATCAAGGTGTGATTGAGGTGGTTTTTTGTTGTTGTTGTTGTTTTAAGTATTCTCCTGAAATTAATTAAATAATTCCATCTTTTTATTTATATAAAATTGAAATGTTTCTCTTTCTTTGAACACTAAAGCTAACTGATGCCATCTCTATGCAAGACTAAACACTCCACCCCTATAGGAAAGGGTTAGTGCCATTTGAGACAGAGCAATGTCAATAAAACAAGCACTTAAATTATGTGGAGGAGGAATGAGCTTAATATCTGGGGTTGTGCTTCTGGAATAATATCCCTTCTCATCCTCCTTCCATCTCACACCGCTGGTGCTCTAACTTGGACAGCTGTGAGATGCACGTTTATAAATAGCAGGTCCTTTCTAACAAATGAGCTGCATAATTCATAAGGAAGACTGGTGCTTCACCGAAGATGCTTAACCTGGAAAACTCATTTTTGTGCATAAATACAGTATTAGACACCATGAAAATAAGGAAATGGCCTAAAAATGAGATCATCATTCAAAGCAAAAGCTACAGCTTACCTCATAAACTTACGTTATAAACTATAAACTATCTTATAATGTCCAGACTGTCTGCTTTACATGAAAATTAACTTACTTGGTGTGACTTAGGTCACCTTCTAAAGTCTAAGTACCTGTATGAAAATATATTTTAAGTGTATCAAAACTGGTATTTTTTATGTAGCGTCAAATAATAGGTCGACATACTAACTCCTAATATCTGTCATCTTACTTCTATGAAAATAACAGAATGAGAATGTATTCTTAGAAAAAGTTTTAACCCTTGCAGAGGCTTCATCAAATTTATGTTAGTAACTGTTGTGGGGAAGGAGGAAGGATAAGATCAAGGAGGAAAGTCTTGGGACTTAAAAAAACTTGGTACTATTTTATTATTTATGATGGATGGTCTGCATAGTTTTTCTCTATATTATTCTTTATACTTAATTTTATGTTTTAAGTATTAAGAAGAAGACATCAGAGTTGCTTCAATCATACTCATACTTCAATGACCTTTATATACAGGTCAAGGTATTTGGTGCACATTTTATTATGATTTTTGTTTTCAAGTACCTAGTCACTCCTGCTCTCTGAGGCGTCTATACTCATCCAATTTCAAATCAAAGAAAAATATTTTGATGAGTTATCAAAATGGCTTTAGATTAAAAAATGGTTTTGATTATAAGATTCTTCAACCCCATAAACCTAACTACCCCCCATCCCTCTCGTCTCCTCTCCTTTCAAGCTTTTTGAAAAAGCTTTTTAAAATCACCATCCCCCTTTAGTCCTCTTTCACTCAACTTCAGTCACGACCTCCAACTTGTTTCAACAAATTGTACTCCTGCATCAGTGGTTGTTGCTAACAAACTCTTGATATATCTTACTTGATATCTTTAGCTTCTGTATTGTTCATTTCCCCATCTTTCTTGTCATATTATAATGTCATTTTTAGCCTTCCATGATATAATTATTTGCCTTTTCTTTTTTGAGTCCAGTTTCTACCACTTATTTTCTTGTGTCAAGAATATACCAGGTTTCCCAGGAAATGCAAAAGCTCAAATAAAGATATCAAATAAAATATTACAATAGCATTAACTTTAAACAGATATGAAATAGCTTATAAAATAGATGGTAGAAATTATATTAGGAGGAGTCAAGAGACAAGATATACAAGATATTAGTTATGTCTTTCTTACTGTCCTATTAGATTAGATTATTTAATATCTCTTGACCACTTGTTCATCACTTGTAAAGTAAGAGTGTTCTATTAGATGAAGTTTCTTCCAACTTTAAATTCCTCTAATTAGATAATACAATAAATGTAGGTAGAATCTATACAAGGTACAAGTGTTTCCCTGACTGCTTAGCTAACAATATAGTTTATTTATTCCTATTCAGTTGTCTAAAATGGGAGTAAGATTATATATATATAAAATCTTTATAAACCATTATGGTTTGATTAAATATCTTTCACATAATCCTGATAAATTGGTTTGTTTCTGTGATTTTTGTTACCAAATGGAAAATTTTAATCTTGAATAAAATTGAAGTAGGAAACAGTTTGTCTCAACTATAAGCAGTGTTTTGAAACCCACTCTTAAATCTACTCTTAGTAATTCAAGTCTAATCACTATGATACAACCTTAGATAGAAGCTCACTTATCAATTGAATGGTCTTTTTCTCCGACTCTCTGTGTTTTATTAGTATCTTTCCAGGCATGGCCTTCTTTGATTAAAGCAATACAGAAACTGGCATGGAAAATTTAAGATGTTAGTATTACACTTCCTCAAATGAGTATGGTTTAATGTCAGTACATTATCATGTAGCTTTAGACCTAGAATTTCCACCTTTAAGAATCTATCCACAAACTGTCAGAGCAAAATTAAAAGCAATTCATCAAAAGAGCACATCGACTGTCTTACCTGAATGGACATTGATTATGTACCAATTAAAGCATACATGATTCACAGTGAATGGAAATCAATTGATGCTATCTCTTTAGTAAGCATGATCCTCCCTTCGCTGTCTAGGAGAATGGGGATATGAAGACTGCTGGGGAGAAAAATCTGCTCCATTAGTCACACAGGTGCTGTACTGGAGTTCAGGAAAGATGAAGGTGAGTCCCAAAAAAGTATGGTCAGGGAAGCATCAGACACCAGCCATGCCCCATGCCATTCTCTTAGCCACCAGCTGGCCTGAGGAGGGAACCATAGAGAGAATTCTGAACTTGGCCCTATAAAGAGCCAGCGCTTCTCCAGGGAGGCAAAACCTGAGCTCAGGAGAGCATCTGGCTGAGAGCAGGAGAGGCTCCTCTTCCCACCGTAGCCAGGTGGTATGCATTCTTGATGGCATAAATATAAAAACTATTCCAAAATATGTTCTTCTAATGCGCTGTGATATGCTCAAAAATCCCCAACAGCATACATGAAACAGAAAAAAGTAAATTCTCAGGTTCTACACACTTTGTTACATAGCACTAGAATGTCAAGCGCAGAGACCTTAAATCTCATCAGCTCCATTTATTAGATATTGTGAACCATTTATGGTTTACATACAATTACAATTGAGCATGGCAGTGGCAATAAAAACTAGAGCATTCACCATGATACTCTTTGGGTAATGTGAATTTGGTAAAAATTATACAAATCATGAGAGAAGCAGCTTTGACTACAAAGATTTTTTATAATTCTATGCCATTTTTTCAGGTAAGCATTTAATTCCATGAAATTATATAATACATTTAGAAAAACCTGTTCTATGTAAGCTTCTCTTATTTATTTTTATTTACTTTATATTTGTTCTATTATTGAGTCTAAAGATCACACATCTTATCAAACTTCCTTTGGGCTTGTGCATTAAAAAGAAGAAAGGAAAAACATTTGTGTATTTCTCTAGATTTCACACTTATTGTTTCATGCAATTTTTTTTTTAAGTGTTCTCTCAGAGCAAGAAAATATATTACCTTGTATTTGATTTTCTCAGGCTTTGAAAACAAACCAACACCCTAGTTCAACAGTTTCTTTCCACTCTTCTTTTCCTCTGGCCTTAATTGCCCCCTCTTCTGTCCTGGCTTAGTTGTACCTTTATTAAAATACTTGTTTTATTCTGTCTGGAAGCAGACATTTTTTGCATATTTATCCCTATGGCAAGATTGCCAGCCCTTAGAGGGCAGTGTCTGCAGGGTTTTCATCTTCTCATCCCTCACAGCCACAGAAATGGTACTCTCCAAAGAGACAAAGCTCAATAATTTTGTGTCTAACTGAATTTAACTTATCCAGTTCAAAAGGATCTTGTGGGGCTTATTTTAAAAATCATTTAGAGAAACCATAATTTCTTACAGTTGATCATTGTGGCCATCGGGACATGATGACCTTGTGGACAACATGAGTCCATGTGACAAGATCCAGTTGGACACCAGGTTAGGCATCCATATGCCCTACAACTCAGCTTGTAAGCTAAAGTGCAAAGATCTGACCTTTCACGTAAGCAGTAGTGTGGGAAACATAGCATTTTTCTTGCTATTGCAATGTTATAATAAAGCATCCAGATGAAAAACAAAAAAGTCTATCAATTATGTGGTTGTTTTATTGACAAAAGACTAAAATGTCCGGTGGTCTAAAGGTATACTTTATATTCACAGCACATTCTATTACTACTTCTAAATAGATGACAATTCAATGTCAGTTGAGCAAAATATTTGTTAAATTGACTCAACTTTATTCTTTTCATAATGCCTGTAAGCCATTTTTTACATATTTTTTCTTTCAGTTAGCACATTCATTTGGCACTTACCATGCTCAAGGCTCAAAAAAAGGTGCATTAATACTCTGTAGTCACATGCACTTTGAGATTTATAAAACACATTTCCGTTCTTCATATATTTAGCCTTATAATAATCCAGTATTT
Source organism: Tolypeutes matacus (assembly GCA_026826555.1). Lineage (NCBI taxonomy): Eukaryota > Metazoa > Chordata > Mammalia > Cingulata > Chlamyphoridae > Tolypeutes > Tolypeutes matacus. The sequence continues at coordinate 9,209,930 of JAKSZT010053888.1, forward strand.
GTCTCTCAGGTAAAAGACATTTTGCAAACCCCACTTTAGAAATGAGGAGACTGAGGACACAGAGGCTAAGGGTCTTGACTGAAATCCCATTGTTAATATATACTTGAATCAGCAATTGTAATTAAGGGAACTAGAATCTACTGAGGCTTCTTTCCACTCTACCACATGAGCATATCTCTGGGAATCTAGGGGTATAGCTGTGATTATCATATTCATTTGAATATATTTCTTGTACAATCCTTAATTTAAACAAGAATTCTTCTATTAAAAGAAGAGCTTCTTGCAAACGGAACTATTTACAGGGGAAAATGATGTGATGTCTAGGATCCACTTTAAAATACTCCAGGAAAAAAATGAGAGTGGTTGAAAGTTAAAAAGAGATTGGGAAAATGGTGATAAATGTTGTAACTGGGTTATGGGTATATATGGATATCCATTGTGCTATTCTAATTTTGTGTGTGTTTGTAAATTCTTATAGTAAAAAGTTAAAGAAAATAAAGAGAATTTTTAAACAGTCACTTGGGAGCATAGAGGATACATTATTCAAATAAATGATTCCCTCTGATGCTGACAACAGAGTAATTCTCCACAATGTCCAAGATTACAACTCTTAAAGCTTTCAAGCTGCAGATTCCATTTAGATTTTCCTTTCAATAAATAATACCTTCACTTTCCAAAAACATTCACTGAGTATTCAAATTCTCTCATGAGTTTACCAAACAAAGCAATGGATCAAGGAAAAATTATGGATAAAAACAAAAATCATGCGAATATTCTCGCTGTCCTGGCTTTGTAATAATCAGGGTAGGCTAAACATTCGCTATATTAGAAACCATGCTTGTGTCCCCAGACCTAGTTTTTCTCCCTAGTTCTGGTTTTTAGAATGCTGGTGATAAACTAAGCCTGATTTATTATATGACCATCTGTATGGGAAAAGATTGTAACTTGGGGTATCTTTGGTCAACCTTAAGAGATATAGCAGGGGGGCGGATGTAGCTTGGGTGGCTGGGTGTCCGGCTCCCATATGGAGGGACCTGAGTTCGATCCCCAGGACCTCCCGGTAAAAATTTAAAAAAGAAAAATATAGAAGGCACGTGGGCCACTAGGCCCCGTGCACAGGTGTGCCTCCAGGCCCCACGAGCCACTCAGCAAGATGATGACATAACAGGAGAGTGACATAAGGGAGAGCCAAGACAAGACGCACCAATAAACCAGGAATTAAGGTGGCAGAGGTAACAAGACACCTCTCTCCCACATCAGAGTTTCCGAGGATCGAATCCCAGTGAAGACAGGAGGAGAAGGATGAGAAGAGAGGGCAGGATGCAGACACAGAGAGATGCCCAGTGAATGCACACAGAAACAGCAAAAATGGGGGGGGCATAAAAATGGATAAAAGTAAATAAATAACTAAATCCTTTTAAAAGTGTATAGGGGAGGAAGATATGGACTATGGCTAGTGGTAATACTTTGACGATGCTCTTTCATGATTTGTTAACAAATGTTTCACAACAATGCAGGGTGTTTGTGGGGGGGTGATGTGTGGGAGCCCTGTATGATGTTATTCATGTTTGTTTTGTAAGTTCACGATATTTACTGAACACTTATAGTTTATTGTATGTTCATGTAGGAATGATATACTTCAATAAATTGTTTTAAAAATAAACAAACAAACAAACAAAAAATCAAAATGCCTTCCTAGAATTATAAGGAGAAGAACTATGATGGAAGACTATATCATTTGACTATATTATTCTCAAACTCTAATGTAATACAGTTTGACATATTTTAAATTTAGGTTTTTAAATGGGACTTAGAGAATACTTTTTAAAATAATTCAAGAATAAAACTAAGAATACGTATAAATTAAATGTAGCATTGAGAAAAAACATCATGATGGTGAATGACTCCTTTACCCTGGGACCCTTACAGGGCATTACAGGGGAAGGATAACCCATGAGAACAATGTAAATGCTCCACAATGTAGAAGTGACAGCTCTCAGCATGACACCTGTGAAGGATAAGAATTGTTTTTTTCTCAGGCAAGTGAAAAAGATGCTGTGAAATATCAGGCTTGCTCTAGTTCATAGTGACAAAAAGACAACATTTGATACAAGACATTAAACGTTTCCTGCTAGTTCTGGTCAATGTAGGCAATTTGGCCTAGTTCGTCTAAGAGACATAGACCTGAGCTTTCTTGAGAGAGGAGCTACTGTAAATGATTTCTGACCACCCCTTTAAGCATTTAATTTTAATTAATGTTTATCAAAGTAGGCAGAAGTTAAAAGAGAAGAGTGGAAACATTGAATCTGTTTCGGCATTGCCTTAGGCCAACAAAATTGACATTGCAATCTGTAAGTCGGGTATACCACACTTGAACAATGAAAAGGAAAAACAAAATAGGATTAATATTAATGATATTAGCTCTTCTCTTTACCTTCAAGTGATTACAAAAGATACTTTGGATCGATACTAACATTTTTTGTTCCTTTTGAGTTTCTATAGTGATTTTTGGCCAATGGTTTAAGGCAGACTAATTCTATAGGTAGGTTGTCTCATCATAGAGCCCCCTTTGAATCTTCTCTTGGATATTTTAAGGGAGTGTGCTCTGCAATTATGCTGCCTGAATTTGAATCCCTCTTCCGCCTCTTACATAGCTGGGAAAGTTGCTTGAATTCACTAAGCCTTAATTTTCATCTCTGTAAATTGATGTATTTGAACCTACTTGAATAGGGTGATTGTGAGGTTTAAATTAGGTAACACATGTAAAGAGCTCAGAAAGTATTTGACACACAGTATGTACTCAATAAATGGTAGTTAATAATATTAAGCCCAATATGACATGCATTCCTTTGTAAAGCAAGTTTTCTTTCTATTTTAAATGAAAACAGGTTGGTTATAGGTCAACATACCCCGGATGCTGATATTCAGAGTCTTGATTCCTCAGGAGTTGGATTAGGGTATTAGGGAGGATCTAAGTAAGACTTCTGAGCACTCCTCTATCAAATATTTCTGGGGTCTTGTGCCTACAGCTAGTCACAGAAGAAGACTGCTACCTCTAATCAAGGAAAGGTAATTAGAGGGTCCTGGGAAGTGGTCAAGAAAAAGCAGCTATGAAAAAGAATGCAGGGCCAGATTTTTTTTTTCCAGTAAAAAGAGGAGGGAAGATTAATTTAGCTGAAAATTAAGGAAGTAAATGATAACTGCTGGACCCTACCTTATGCTTAGGAGATATCGCCAGATTTCCCCACTTAGAACACTAAATGTGTTTCTGGCAGCATGTTGTACCCAAAAGAGGATGGCTTGGATGGCTTCAGAGTCAGAAAGAGCCTCATTTAACAGACTATAGTCAACATTGACGTTTACTTACCCAGAATCCACCTCCTTTCCTCGTTCCTAACAGAACTCACTTTTATTCACTTATCCAACCCTTTCCATTGCGCTTCAGACTTTAAAGGTCACTGGTTTCACCATTAGCTCTAGAACTGAGCTTGATTACTCTAAGGGCCATCGCATCCCTTTTGCCAGTGATTAGATCAGTTGAGTTTGGCCAGTGAAATTCCATGAGAGTGTCGCCATTGTTGGAGGGTTCTGGGAAAGTCTGCCTTGCTCTTCTGGGAGAAGCAACATTCTATCTCATTCCCCCTACATGTAACTGAGGAAACATGCAGCTCAATCACTACGAGTAGACATCCTAGGCCATGAAGGAAGTAGCCTTAGGTTGAAGCTCAAACTTTGGTTATTGTATACAGAGACCAAAGGAAACTGCGACCTTGATGATATATTTGTATCACATGATTCCTAGAATGAACGAGCACAATTCTTCACCCAGAACTTGTTCCTAGTAACAAGATTAGTCTAAATCCCTTTTTAACTCTCACCCCTTACCCCAATCACAACTGCTCTATATGCCTGAGAGAACTGCTGTTCTTTTTGTTATTAAAAAAAAAAAAAAAAACCCTAGACAAATAGGCTTTGGAAATACAACCCAGAGCTGGCAGTTTATGTTCCAAGTTTGAGACCCAAACTTGCAGACGTCACAGACTGAATTTAGGCTGTAGTTTTTAAATAAAAACAAAGGAGAAAATATACCAATGTGGTAAACATTGGATTAGACACAGGATTATGATTGCTGGGTTCAAATCAGTCAAAAATATATAAATGCCTACGTAAAGGTAGTTGGAGACTTGAAGAGCTGCAGATTACCATTTGTAGCTCCCGGAAGCAATTGGTTCAATAGCTTCTAACTGAAAATTGTGATTTAAACTTCCATCTTTATTTTCTCAGAGGCCTTGGATTATCAATCAGATGGACACTGTGCTAGGTAATAAGCTAGGACACATTTAAGCTGACACAATACAAGTTGAGTATTTCATGTCCCCTTGTGAAATATTTGAGCATTTATGAGCTATATCGTTTATGTGGTTTGCGGAGTCTTTGGATAAATGACACCTATACAAATAGTGACTATTAGGTAACAGATTTTTAAATTGGAGTGTTGTCAGGAATTGTTTATGATACTCTAAAATTTCCAGCCAGTAACAAATTATATTTGAAGAGACAACTAGCTCTGTATAACTCTACTACAGAATTTTGCTCTCAAAACACATTATCAAAGCCATTACTTTCCAATTTAATATCACTGCCCTCTACTAGTGGATTTAGCTTTCTCCAAGTTATTTCTATTTCTCTTGCCTTTTTTTTTTTTTTTTTTTTTTTTTTTGAGAAGTTGGAGGTTTACAGAAAAATTATGTGTAAAATGCTAGGTTCTTATATACCACCCATTACATTTTCTTTTTAAATAAGAGTTACAAAAGTTTAAGTAGCATCGATGAAAGCAGTTGGGGACTACATGGTTTCTAGCAATATTGGCCATATTAGTTTCTAATCCTTCAATGTCCATAGCTTTAAAAATTGACCTGAGGAAAAGAAGCATACAAATTTAAAGCAGAGAGTTTTTATTCAATAGTTCGATGACCTGGCTACTCTCCGTGTGTAACTGTTCTTTGCTAGTAAGGCAGTATAAGAAGTTAATTAACTCTGTGCAACTGCTTAATCGCAGCTCACAAAGGAACAGGTGCTTATCCTGCATGCAAATAGCTGTTCCTGCAATAAATTACTGGTTTATATTTGTATCGTTTACTTCATATTATACCTGCTTTCTACATCGCTGATATAAGCATCCAATGTAGGACCAAAAGGTTATAAAAGGTGAAGAATTAATACAGTTTAAATAATCTTATGTCAACTCAAGTACTTGTTGACTATTTTAGACCAGGCTAAATTGGGAAAAGAGTAATAAAGAAATTATAAGGCACAGCTCCTATTTTAGAATTTAGTTGAAAAAAGAGAACAAAATTTGGAACTAGAGAGAGTTACAGCTATATCTATACATATATACATACGGTATATTTAATATAGTTATACAATTATGTATTATATACTATAAAACATGCTTTTTATAGTATATAAATATACATATATACATATATGTATATCATATACATATAATACACACACAAAGTGTATTTATGCCTACATGTATACAGTTATGGGTTATACCTATATATTACAAATATACATATGATATACTTATAATGTATATTATATAATATACATTGGATTGTATATAATATAACTATATATATATAATAAAGTATCAAATTTAGTTGTTTCATTCATTCATTCAACAGAGGTAAGCAAATTGTTTTGGCAAAGGGCCAGATAGTACATAGTTTAGGTTGTGTTGGCCATGAAGACAGAACTACTCCACTCTGCAGCTGTGTAATACGTAAAAGAATGGGTGTGGTACATTCAGATAGAACAGAAGTTCTTCTGGCAGCCCCTCCTTAGCTCACTATCTTCATCTCCTACTGCTCCTTCCTGCCCACTATGCTCCAGGCATCTGGACCTCGTTGCCTGAGTTGCCACCACAGGGCGAGGCTTTTGCTTCTATCTGGAATTCCCCTGATACCTATCTGTGTGACTTATTTCCTCACCTCCTTCAAGTATTTCCTCAAATATCACCATCTGAGAGAGACCTTTTCTCACCATGTTATCTAGTACCATGGTATTTCATATTGTAACCACGCACAGTTTAGTCTGATACTTTATATATTGCTCCATGACACTCATTTGTTAATGGCTGGGAAAACCACAGACCCTTCTAGACCAAGAAAGTCTGGGTTGAATTCTGCTTCTTCTGCTTTCTGGCCGTGTGGCTTTAGGCCAATTATATAACCTCTGTATGCCTCATTCTACTTTATCCGTAAAATAAGCTTATTAACAGTGGGGCTATTCTGAAGTAATATGTCAGCAAAATACAGAAATTTATTCTTATATGCATCATGACATTAACATTAATATTAATTTTTATTTTCTAATAAGGAATGCTCATTAGAGTACTTGTGAGACTTTTACTGCCAGCTGAACTTTGTTCACACTTCAGGTGTTTATGTTCCTTAATGCGTCTAACCTCAGTTCAATACAACAATTTTAGCCAAATAGAAATGGCAGAAATTCTTCACGTATTTATTGAGATCATAAATATTCATTAGCATGTCTTATTTCCCTTCAGGGTAGTCTCAATCTATATCACCAGCCGCCACCTCCATACTCTCAGTTTCTATGCTTCAGCTTTACAGTGAGGTGAATGCGTTATTTACGCTTTCACACACACATTTTATACACTTGGAATGACATGAAAACCCCCTACTCTCATTATCATGTGTTTCACAATGCTGCAGGAGAAGTGGTTTGAGAAGGAATAAAATGAATAAAATGGCTGACTTTTTAAAACTTTGTTGTAAATGCCATTATATTGTCAGACTAAAGGACTAAAGGGTGATTTTTCTGCACCCATAGTGGAGCTTTCTTAAATAGTCACCTCAGGTGCTTGCCTAGACTATTCTCTCTTCCTCTCTCTCTCTCTCTCTCTCTCTCTCTCTCTCTCTCTCTCTCTCTCTCTCTCTCCCCTCTCTCCCACCACTGTTCTCAAGCCTTTTGTGAGGTTTGACTTGAGGAGAAGAGAGAAGCATTAAAGTGTGGGTAAAATTAAACTTTTATTTAGACTGGATTGTATTTTTTTAATATCTGAAAATGACTAAAAAGCTTTGGAATCTTTCTAAAAGACTGTGAAGGGGTTAGAAAGCTTGGTCTTAGAGAGAAAACGCTGTTTCCTGGGGTCCCCTACTGAATTCAACCCCATTTAAGGAAACAGTCGACATTCACTCCAAAGTCTGGATGATCCAGCAGCAGCCCAGACTCTGCACTCACTGGGTGCAGCGGGTCTTGGTTTCCACACACTTGCAGGTTGATAGGAGCTGGACGATCTTTCCTGCAATCTTGAGGTGTCCAATTGCTATCCCCTGTGATCAACTGCTTTAAAAGATCACAGAAGGCAAAGGTTTCTGAGAATAATCTATAATTCAATTTTTTAAAAAGCCTTAAGATCATTTATCTAAGGGAAGTAAATATCTAGAGATGAACTCTGGGTATCATGGATTATCTCTCCCATTATCATAGGTAACATGTCACTGCCTAAAAATTCAATCTTCTCTGTGTAAAGAGGGTCTTTGCTCAGCATTTGTGCTCACTGGAATAATTTTTCCAGAAAAAAGTGATGCTGTGCACCAAAGGGAAGTCAAGTCTCCACCTCCTAAAAGAGAAAACTGCAGGAGTGGAAGCACTCAAATTGCATTTGTTTGTTACGTCCTGTCTTCCTAATCATTAGGAAGGGCATTACATTTCCATTTTGTACATGATTAAGGTTTTGAAATATTGTGATGGATTTGTATATGGGAAGAACATGTCTTTTGGGGTACAGAGGGTGGAGTGGAGTAGTTTGAGACTTTTGTGGACCCCAGAAAAGATCATGTCCTTATAGCTAATCCACTCTTGTGCATGTGAATTTATTGTAAGTGGGGACTTTTGATTAGGTCACTTCAGTTAAGGGTCTTTTGATTAGATTACTTTAGTGAGGCATGACTCAGGGTGGGTCTAATCTTCTTACTGGAGTACTTTATAAATGGAATGACTACAGAGAGACAGACAGAGAAAAGGCACAGGAGCACAGAGAGAAACCCATGAAAGCTGAGAGAAGAAGCCACAGAAATCAGAAGCTGAAAGTAATAAGACCCAGAGGAGAAGGGAGATGCCGCCATGTGTCTTCCCATTTAACGGAAGAGTCCAGGGTCGTCAGCAGCCAGTCTTCAGGAAGAGAGTATCACCTGATGCCTTGATTTAGACATTTTTCTCAGCCTCAGAGTAGTGAGCTTATAAGTTAATAAGTCCCCATTGTGAAAGTCAACCCATTTCTGGTATATTGCTTTTGGCAGATTTTAGCAAACTAAAACAGGTTATTAATTTGAAATCTTTCTTCTTTTTTAATATAGGCATTCATAGCTACAGATCTACAAGTAGAGCAGTGCCTCTACTGCATCCCATAAATGCTGGTATGTTTTGTCTTTATTTACATTTGTCTTTGAGTATTTTCTAATTTCACTTGAATATCTTCTTTAATTCTTTCATTGTTTAACAGTGTGCTGTTTGATTTCCATGTTTGTAAATTTTCAGGTTTTCCTTCTGTTATTGATTTATAGTGTAACTCCATTGCAGTCAGAGAAGTTCCTCTGTATGGTTTCAATATTTCTAAATTTCTTGAGACTTCTCTTGTGCCTTATCATACGCTTTATCCTAGAGAATGGTTGATCTGCTCTTGAAATGAATATGTACTCTGCTATTGTTGGGTAAAGTGTTTTACATATATATATATGATCTAGATGGTTTATAGTAGGGGTTTTTAACCTTTTTTATTCCATGGACCCTTTTGCCAGTCAAGTAAAAACCATGGGCTGCTTCTCAGATTGTAGTGGCAGACAGTTTTATGACTCTCAGTATCCGCATGTCTTTAAATTTTAGGTTTATTCAAAATTACGTTTTACAACTTTCCCATAATTTCAATATCTGATAACCTAACACGGTTCAACATCTGTTCAAATGGCCAATTTTTGGCAAATATTTAGAAATTCGAGTTTTCACACAGTGTCATAAAACCATCTCCACCATCCTTACCAACCTTTTTGCAGGCAGTTATCCACTGCACTCAGAATGTGCTACATCAAAATAAAAATCATACTAAGTCCACACTATACTGTATATTATTTAATAAATATATCACACCCATACAAACATGTCCCCACAAGAATGATTTTTGAATTTTCAGTTCAAGCTCATGGACCCCCTGAAATCTGTTGACAGACCCCTGATTAAGAACCCCTGGTTTATAGTTCTTTTCAAGTCCTCTATTTCCTTGTTGATCTTCTGTCTTAATGTTCTATCCAGTATTGAAAGTTGTGGATTGGAATCTCCAACTATTATTGTGGAACTTTCTTTCTCCCTTCAATTCTGTTAATATTTGCTTCATATATTTAGTGGCTCTATTTTTAGTTTTATATTTCTTTATAATTGTTATGTTTTCTTGTTGAACTGACCCCTTTGACAATATATAATATCCTTCTTTGCCTCTTGTAAGAGTTTTTTGTTTAAATTACAGGTTGTCTGATATTAGTATTGCCACCACAGCTCTATTTTGATTATTATTTGCATGGAATATTTTTCTATCCTTTCACTTTCAGCCTGTTTGCATCTTTGAATCTAAGTTGAGTCTCTTGTAAAGACCATATAGTTAGGTAATTCTTCTTTATCCATTCTGACAATCTCTGCCTTTTCATTAGAGAGTTTAACCATTTATATTTAAGGTAATTTCTGATGAGGCAAAACTTACTTCTGCCATTTTTCTCATGTTTTTTGTGTCCTTTAACTTTTTTGTCCTTTTTTTTCCCATTACTGCCCTCCTTTTTGCTTAGATGACCTTTTATAATGAGCCATTTTGAATCACTTCCCATTTCCTTTTGTGTAAATTTTTTATATTTTTTCTTTATGGTTACCATAAGGATTGCATTTAATATCCTAAATCTATTACAATTTTGTTTATATTAATACCAACTTCAATAGCCTGCACATACTCTGTTCCTATATCCCTCCAGCCCTTCCCTTTATGTTGTTCTTGTCACAGATTATATCTTTATACTGTGTGTACCCAGTATCAAAGGTTTGTGTTTATTTTTTTGTACTTTTTAAAATTTTTTCTGTGTGCTTATTTTTATGCATTTGAAGTTTAAGCTATATAAGAAGGAAAAGACAGCATTACTGTGACAGTTTGAAGCTTCTGTGAATCCCAGAAAGATCATATTCTTAGAACAAATTCATACCTGTGGGTGTGGGACTCTTTGGTTGCCTTAGATTCAATTAAAGGATCTTTGATTAGATCACTTTTGATTAGATCACTTTAGGGCCTTTGATTGGACTACATCAGTGAGGTATGACCCAAGTCAGGTCTTGGCCCTTTTGCTGGCATCTTATGTAAGTGGATAACTGAAAGCAGAAAAAGACAGAGAATGACAACTGTAAGTTTTACCCTGTCATGTGGGAAAGGACTCCAGGATTGCCTACATCTGCAGAAAGACAAAGAAACACCGAGAGCTTGAGAGAGAGGGACAGAGGCTGGTATCAATGAAGCAATCTGAAACTGAAGAGATGAGGCCTGGGAAGAGGTGAACTATATGCCTGATTGCCGACAGCTGAGCTTGAGAGGAAAGTGAGCCTGGAAGAAACACACAGAGACTGGCCACTATTTTGCCTTGCCACATGGCAGGACTCCAGGATCTGCCAGCAGCCAACCTTTGGTGAAACAGCATTCCTGATGATGCCTTGATTTGGACATTTTCACAATCTTGCAACTGTAAGCTTTTACCCTAATAAATTCCCACTATAACAGCTGACCCATTCTGGTATTTTTGCATTGGCAGCCTTTAGCAAACTAAAATAAGTATAAATGAAAACTGGGACAATTCTGGCATTTGTATTTACCCATATAGTTACCTATACCAAAAGTCTTTATTTCTTCATACAGCTTCAAGTTATTCTCGAGTGGAAAAAATATTATTAACTAACAGTTAGATGTTAACTCTTCTAGATTAACATCTTGAATGAGCTCAACAAACACAAAACGGACAAAGTCATAGGTGTTTACGAAGTGCCACAGGAGCCTTCTCAGTGAGGGCAAGCCAATCTAGCCAGGAGAGGCTGACATTGAGGAGTAGTTAGCGCTTATTAGGCTAGTAGTTGTCCTTGTTGAGATTAGATGCTTCAGGCATATGACATAGGTTTCATTGATAGCAATGACCCAAAGTTTATCAGCATTTACCCATCCCTTCTTATGAAGAATCTTAGCCTCCTTGCAAAGTGCCCCCAAACTCTACCTACTCAAGCTTCCCATAGAGGGAGTCACAGGTCCCCACCAGCAAAGCCTTCTCGCACACACTATCCACTGGGTACCACCATACCCCTCAAGGATCAAATGTTTCCACTAAAGGAGTTGGAATCTTCAAAATGCCAAAGTTACATAGAAATCCATTGTAATATGAGAAGAATTCACCCTTACTTAAATTTTCTTACTAGGTCAGTCCTTTCATACTTTGCTCCTTCCTCTCTTGAGATAAATGAGTTTCAATGAAAATGGACTTCTGTATAATTCTATATGATTGCCCAACCTTCTTTCCAGCAATGACCATGTGTCCGATAGCTAGATATGGATACAGTTTGGATGCAAGCAGAAATTCCCACTATATCAGTCAAGATAATACCTCATTAAGTTATTTAAACTGGGCTTTAAAATAAAAGGAGTTATCTAGGAATAGTCCAATCCACATAATATGGCTAAAATATAATTGGAAAGAAATAAACATTTAAATATGAACACACATAAAATTATAAATATCTTATACCACTAGACAATTATACCAAAATCAATTATGATTGTTAGATTACCATCTTTCTAAAAGTTATACTGGCAAAACAATCCTATCAAGAAAAAAACAGAAGAAGAAAACCATCAACAAAATCAATAGCACTCTTTCAATCTTTTGCTGACATTTTCCATTTCCTGTGAATAGCAACCAAGAGATTCCTTCAGTTCAAAGCTCCCACACTATAGTTGTATGACTGGCACTTAAAAGCTCATTATAGGCAGTAGTCTGTCCCAGGTTACACAGAGATGGACAGAGGCATGAGATTAGCATATAAACTACAAATGAGTTGTCTATGGAAATGGATAAAGCACATGATAAAAAATAACTCCAGAATGAAAACTTAGGTCTTTCTTTTCACTGTATACCTCTGGTGGCATCTGTACTATAATTGAAAATTTTGATTCTTTACTTAATATTAAGCCTTTGTCCCTTGGCTTTACTTGCTGTAACTCATTCTCATATTTGAGAGAAAACTCTCTTTTGCTGTCTACCTTTCCTATTTTGTTATCATTAATTATACTAACCAAATATCTCACACTAAATCTGAGTACATATATTTATGTAAGAATGTACATAATGGGCACATTTGTGTATACACATGTGCAACAGTGTAACATAGTACCAGAAAAGACTAAGTATGACCTGTGAGGAAAAAAGGATTGGAGGAAATTATATATTTTGAGAATCTATTTCATAAGACTGTAAAAATACCATCAATAAACTATCCCATTTAATTTCCATTAGAATTAGTAATATGTCCTTTTCTTGCTAATGAGGAAATAGATTCAAAGAGGTAAGTAACTTGGTAAATACAAAAATGGGATCCAAGCCTAGGTCCAACTCTAAAGTCCGTATTCTTTCATTTATATAATAATTCCTCTCATTTGTACTTTATATTCAAAAATAGTATAGCATGTGTAGCCTGCCTGAATATGTTTGCACAGATTCTATGATCACAAAGGCCAGGATCATCAAATAGACTCTCCCAAAAGTGTTACCCATAACCAGGCTTTGCTGATGATTAGCAAAACGTATTACAGGGACATTGAGTGCAAGTTTAACTAAAGAAAATCCTTTAGTTTTAGGATCTGTGTACTTTTGTATCACACCAGTCACCTAGCTTTGTTCTGGCTACATGACTTTGATTCTTCCAGGCATCTGTGATCCATATATTACATGTTTTCATACAATAAACAGATTTTAAGTGCAGTCCTAGGTCAGAAATCAGTACACAGCAGCACAGGCAAAACCCCCATTTATCTTCTAGCTAATAAATTTCATTAGTCATTCTTTGCAAGGACTTCAAGTTACAGTTAAATAACCTCATGCGTTTTTGAGGAGGAAAGGTGTACAGACTCCCTGTTAACACTTTATCTCCCACAAACCTTATTGGGTATGGATTCGCTGGCCTTGGTACCAGGATCTTGAAAACTGTGGAAAGGCAGATATAATCTTCTGCATGAGAACAGTGGTTATAACCATCTACATAATGCAAATGTTGATTTATAGTAGATGAACACATTTATAAATCACTTTTGGTAAATAAGGCTCTTCCAGAATTAAGACATTAAGTTGCTGATTACTGTTTTAAGGTGCCTGAGACAGCTTTTAAAAGTCTTCCTAGAGGAAATAAGAGGCCCTAGAAAAGCTCTTAGAAATGCTCTCTCCTCCCACTCATGCCATTTAAAGATTTTTGAGTTTTCAAGATCTCTCTTTAGGCCATTGGTCATTCACACCTCAACATGAATTAATCCGTGGATTTCAATGTTTCTTCCTATGGATTAGCAGATTTGATGGAGGAAGAATGGCATAAGCAAACCAGATGAGCTTTGGAAAAAGAAATGCTTTGTAGTATCTCAGAGCAGGCAACGTAAGGGCAGCAGCTATTTGTGGATGGAGAGGATGGGGGAAAGCAACAATACAGAATAAAGAAGAGAAAGGGAGCAGGAGAATACCCCATGAAAATCCATCTTCCTAGCAAGTCTGGTAATGGCAAGACCAAGGCCTACACACCTAGAAATCAACTTCTAGGCCACCATATGTTTTCAGTCCTTGTATATATCATTCTCCACTCTACTTGAAATTTGTCTTGCCATCCTGGTAATAATACCTCTAAAGAGTCAATCTCTCTGTATAGAAATAGCGCCATTAAAGTTTCCTTTCAAACATGTTGAAATACAGGAAATACCTTATCTGGCTATCAGTATTAAATAATGACAGGAAATTACTTTAACATAAATGGAATGTGTCATGAAAATCCACAGTACCTTTAATCTCATCTAATCTAAGACTTTAAAATATTCTAGAACATATATAAAAAAAACGTACTAATTGGAAGCAAACATTACAAACTGAACTCATCCTTACAATAGCACCCCAGATCAAGAAAGAGCATTATCAGTGTTTCAGAAAAACCCCTAATGCCCTTGCCAGTCATTACCCCTTGTCAAGATTAACCACTATGCTGACTTTCAGCACCTGCTTTTGACCTTTAAATAAATGCAATGATATAGAGTGTATTTTTTGTGTGCCTGGCTTCTTTTCTTCAACATAAATAAATAAAAATATATTTATTTTTACGATATTCCACATTTTATGTGTAGTTGTAGTTCTTTCATTCTCATTGCTGTTATACTATCCGAAGTGTGAAATTGCTATAATTTATGTAGCCATTTCACTATTGATGGAAATTTGGTGGTTTCCATTTTGGGACGAGTACAAACAGTGTTGCTATAATCGTTCTTATAGATATCTTTTGGTGAAAATGCATACACATTTCACTTGGATGAGTGCCCGGGAGTAAAATTGCTGCATCAAAGGTCATGCATATGTTCAATTTTCATAAATACTATGAAAGTGTTTGTCAAAGTGGTTTGCAATAATTTGCACTTCTACCAGAAATAAAATGAGAATTCTGATCATTCTATATCCATGCCAACTCATGGTATTTAATTCCAGCCATTCTATTGGATCTATAATGTATTACAATTTCAAAATTTGCATTTCCCTGACAACTAATAAAGTTGAATCACTTTTCATATGTTTACTGATCATTCAGCTATCCTCTTTTGTGACATTTTTATTCAATAATCTCCTAACCAATTTTCTACTGGGCTATGTTTTTCTTATTGATTTTCAGGAATTATTTATGAATATATTAGATATATGCATTGCAAATATCTTCTCCAACTCTGTGACTATCTTTTTCATTTATTTAGTAATGTCTTTTGATAAAGAGAAGCTCTTCAGTTTAATATATAACAATATATATAATATATACATATTAATACAATGTATTTTCATTTTATTGGATGTCATTCTTCAAATTTTTTTCTGAAAGCATTATTGTTTTACTTTTCACATTTAGATCTTCAAGTGATCAGAAAAGGATTTTTATATATAGTGTAAGGTAAGAAGTCAGAAACCATTTCTTTTTCTATATGGATATCCATTTGACTCATGATTTATTGACAAGGTTATCCTTTCTCTATGGCACATAAATCATGTGACAATTTACATGTAGGTTGTTTCTGGACTTGGTTACAATGGTCTGTTTTTCTTACAGCAATACCACACTCCTTAATTAATATAGCCTCATTCTAGGCCTTGATATCTAAGTTCTCCAGTATTGTTCTTTTTTTTTTTTTCAAACTTACCTTGACCATTATTGGTCTTTTACAGTTTGACATGAATTTTAAAATCACTGTCTTAATTTGCCAGGTCTGTTATAACAAATAACACCCACCAGTTGGCTTAAACAAGAGGAACTTACTGGCTCACAGCTTTGGAGGCTAGAGCCCCAAATCAGAGTATTGCAAGGCCATGCTTTCTCCAAAGTCTGTAGTGATCTGGTGATGGCAATCTTCCACCACATGGCGATCTCTCTGGATTCTCCTACTTCTGGCTTCTCCTTCCATGTCTAATCTCCTTTGCTTATAAGGACTTCAGCCATAAGGATTAAGGCCTGCCTGATTCGACTTGGCCTCATCTAAATAGAATATTTGAAGATCCAATTCACAAATGAGTACAAGATATTATTATCTTGACTAATAATAACATCTTCAAAAGCCCATTTTACAAAAGGGTTCACATCCAAAGGACCTGGGGTTGGAATTTAAACCTGTCTTTATGAAAGACAGGATTCAATCCCTAACAATCAACTTGCTAGGCTACATTAAGGTAATGCTAGGACTTTGATTGAAATTTCTTTGAAACCACAGATTAATTTTGGAAGATATGACATCTTCACAATATTGAATCTTTCATTTCTTGAAGGTAGTACATCTCTGCAAATATTAAAGCCTTCTTTAATTTCTCTAAATAATATCTCATACTTTTCTGTGTAGAGATTTTGTATATATTACCTTCAGTTTATTCTGAAGTATTTAAGGTTTTCTGGTGCTATTGTAAAGGGTATCATCTTTAAATTTCCATTTCCTATTTTTCCCCATTTCTGTACATTGACTTTGTATCCAATAACCTTGTTAAAGTCAATGGTTAATTTCACTAGATTTTCTCTAAGATTTTTGGATTTTGCCCACAATGAAGTCTTCAAATAATGAGTTTTATTTCGTGCTTTCCAATCTTACTCCATTTTTTTCTTCATTTATTGTATTGGTTAGAGTCTCTAGTCCAGTGGTTATCAACAAAAGACAATTTTTCCTCTACTCACAAAGGGAAATTTTGCAATGTCTGGAGGAAATTTTATTTTCACAACTGGGGAGGAACTAATGGCATCTAGCAAGTAGTGGCCAGAAATGTCGAAAAACATCCTAAAATGGTTAAAACAACCCAAACAACAAATAATTATACAACCCCAAATGTCAATATTGCTGAGGGTTAAAGACCCTGCTCTAAGACAATTGTTAAGTTTAATTGCTTAAGACTGTTTAAATCATGAGAAGCTGTAAAATTTTATCAAATGCATTTTACTGCCTCTATCAAGATGGTCATATACTTTTCTTTCCTTTTTATGTTAATTTAGTGAATTACATTGATTCACTTTTTTGTTTTTAATTTATATTTATTTTTAAATAAATTTTATTGATACATATTGATAAAGCATATAGTTCATCCAAGATGTGCAATCTATGGTATTTGCTATAATTAATAGTTATACATTCATCACTTCAATCATTATTAGAGCATTTTCATTATTTCAATAATACTACTAATAAAAACACAGACAAAGAAACAAACAAGAAAATTCCTCACCTCTCAGTCTCTCTATGCTTTCCCCACTGTACATAGCTGCTGTTTCTGACTATTCTAACCAAAGTGTATAATCAATGGCTTATAGCATAATCACAATGTTGTACATTCATCATCTCAAAAATTTTAGAAAAATTTCATTACTCCAAAAAGAAAGACTCCAAACTCCTCCGCATTTCTTCCTCAGACCTACATAACAACTAATCTCCTTTATCTTTATGAATTGATTTATATTTACATTTTATATAAGTGGAATCATACAATATATAGTACTCTGTAACTAATCTCCTTCACTTAGTATAATGTGTGTTTTGGGATCTGATATTAACAATGTGTAGTATTAACTTATATTTGCTCAGCTTCAAGGAAAAATGATCTTATATATGCAATTCTACCCATATTAATATTTCACAAAAAATATTTATATTTCATGTAATATATTTCAATATAATAATTACATTCAATGCAATCAATTACATTGATTGTGTTTTGAATGTTGAATCATCCTTATCTCAAAATAATTCCTATTTGGTTGTTTACTGGCCATAACTTAAGGTTGAATTTGTATGTCAGTCAGGTTTTGGTATAAGTTTATAGAGGATTAAGAAAACAAATTAAGAAATGTTTTCTCTTTTTCCTATTTTCAGGAGGAGTTTGTAGGATGTTGATGGTATTTCTTCTTTAACTATTTGGAAGAAATCACCAGTGAAGCCATCTGGCTCTGGATTATTTAGTAGGGCAATTTTTAATAATGGATTCAATTTCTTTAATAGATTTAGGACTACTCATCTTTTCTATTTCTTTTCTAATTCTATTAAAGCTTCTTCTCTGTAATTTTTTGATATTAGAACAACCATACTAGTTTACTTCTGGCATTTTCATGGTATTTTAATTTTCTTGTTGCTAAAACAAATACCAGGCAATATGTTGCCTTAAACAATGGGAATTTATTGGCTCATAGTTTTGTGGCTAGTTGAAGTTCAAAATCAAGGCATCATAAAGACAATGTTCTCTCACAGAAGACTGTAGCATTCTGGGGCTGGATGTCAGTGATCTTTGGTCTTTGTCTTTTCTGTCATGTGGTAATGCAGATGGGTCCTCTGGGTTCCAGTGACTTCTGGCATCTTCCCATGGCTTTCCTTCTGTTTATCTGAATTTCATCCTGCATATAAAGTATTCCAGTAACAGGCTTAAGACCCAATCTGATTCAGTTGGGACATACCTTTAATAAAATAAACTCATCAAAAGGTCCTATTTACAATGGGTTCACATCATATGAATGGATTAAGTTTAAGAACATGTTTTCCTGGGGTGCATAGTTCCAAGCCACCATACTTGGTAGATCTCTTCTCAAACTTTTATTTCAACGTTTCTATTTTCTTATACTTAAGAGGTTGAGGTAGATAATTTCATGTGTCAACTTTGCTAGGTTATAGTGCCCAGTTGTTTGGTTAGGCAAGCACTGGCTTGATTGTTACTGTGAAGGTATTTCCTGAACTTAAGTCATTAGTCAGTTGATTGCATTTGTGACTGATTATATCTAAATCAACAAAGGATTGATCAGCAATGAGAGGGCTCTCCTCATCCAGGCAGTTGGAAGACTTAAAGGGAGAACTGAGGATTTCAGCAGTCAGAAAGAAGAATTTCTATCTCTACTTCAGTCAGGCAGCTTCTCCCAGGAATTCAACATCACCATCAAGCTCCTAACTTGCAACCTGCCCTACAGAATTTGGACTTGCCAATCCTTGTGGTCAAATGAGCCAATTCCAAAAATAAATCACTTAATATTTACATAAATATTTACTTATATATACGTTTTCCTATATATTTCCTGTTGGTCCTGTTTTTCTGAAGAACCTTGACTAATACAGATGTGTTTCTTGTAAGCAGCATATTTTTAACAGCTATGAAAATATTTGTCATTATTTAGGATAGTAATACATTTATAACTATTATACATTTATATCAATTGTACCTATTATGCATATACTAGTATTTCCCATGTTACAATTTGTTTTCTATTTGATCCATCTGATTAATATTTTTTCTATTTTCTTGCTTTTTTTTATTTATTATTTTTCTATATTTTCTCAATTAACTTCTTGATTTTACATTGCATTTCTAGTCTTTAATGAATACTCTGGAAAGCACAACTCTATCCTTGATTTAATATCATCAAAAATAAATTATTATACTTATGATTTCGCTTGTATTGCTAGAACCTCAGAATGCTTTATCTTCTTTTACTCCCATCTACATTTTATTATCATTGTCATTCATTTTAATTCTACAAATATTTTAAACTTCATAAAACACTATTAATATAATTACATTTACTCAATATTTATCCTGTCTCATGGTCTTCATTTATTTCAAAATAATTTTTCTTTTGACTTAAGAACTCCTTTAGTATTTCATTAGTGAGGGCCTGCTGGTAAACTCTGACTTTTTTTTTTAGCATGAGAAAACTTTATTTCACTTTCTCTTTTGAGGGGTATTTTAGTTGGTTATAGAACTCTAAGGTAACATCTACTTTCTTTAGCTAGGTATAGAACTCTAGGATAATATCTACTTTCTTTCAGCACTTTAAATGTGTTATTTTTCTTGTCCTTTGTCTTTCACCATTTTCGGTTTTAAAGTGAGCCATCAGTTTTACTGTTACTCTATTGCAATTTGTCTTTTGTTCATCTAGATGCTTTTTAGAAAACAGTTTGACTGGGATGTTCTCAGGTACAATTTTCATTACATTTATTTTGTTTTGGAGTTCACTGAACTTCTTGAATCTTTGACTTGTCTTTCATCAGTTTTGAAAAATTCTCTCCTCCCAGGTCTGTTAGACCTCTTGGTAAATCCTATACACCTTTTATGCATTTTTGTGTTCTGTTTTTCTTTTTCCCCTCATGTACTTCAATTTAATATTTTTCAATTGATCTGTCTTCCAATTCCATGTGTTCTGCTTGTCCAACCCACTTTTACAAACATCCATTAAATTCTTAATTTCAGGTATTTATTTTTCAGTTCTATAATATCCATTTGATTCTCTATAATAGGTTCCAAGTTATTGTTGAAATTATCCATCTTTTCAACTATTTTGCAATGCTTTCTCCATTTCCTTTAATGTTTTTATTATGGTTATTTTAAAGTCCATTTTCTGTTAACTTCAATATCAGAATATTCTTTGAGTTTGTTTCAATTGTCTGTTTTTTCTCTAGTTATTTGTCATGTGTTCTGACTCTTCAAAGACCTACTAACTTTTTATTGGATGTTGGATATTATGTAAAAACAATCACATTCCTTAGGAAACATAGGAATATATGGATATTATATTCCATGAGAGCTGGTTCACCCATTCTTCTGCTAAGGAAACCGAGTAAGCAAATTATCAATTTAATCCAATCATGTTGTGTCCAAGTGATCCTGTGGCTTTTGTAAGACTCAGGCTCTCTCTGATTTTCATCTCTTCCTACATCATGATTCTCCACAGCTTTCAAAGACGAGCCTGTCAGATCTTTGTCTTCTCAGTACTGAAGCATTGTGAGAACTTCTACTCTCTTTTTCAGAGATTGTCAATTTAGTTCTTTAGCCCCCCATCTATGGAGCTTCAGAATTTAACAAATATCTTCAGGAGATTGACCATGTGTTTGAGACCCCTTAAGTCTCCTTTTATTTAATTCTAGCCATAGGCAACCTACTAAGGTTCTGCTGGTTTCTCTGACCCCATCACCAGCAATCTGTAAGAGGACAAATCTGGAGACTCAGGCTCAAGATGTTCCCTGATTAGTTAGAGTAAATGCCAAAGCACCTTTTCCTCCAGGGCTTTAAAATTTTACCTCTTGTTTTAAGAAAGCTCCCTTCCTTGCAGAGTCTTTGCTTCCCAGGAACCATCAGAATGAAGGAAATTCCACTCCTCTTTTCTAGAGATTTCAGCTTAGTTTTTTATCCCCACACAAAATTGGAATTCAGCAAATGTCTTGAGGGAGAAAACATGCATATTTTTGAGGCCACTCAGATTAGATTTGTGACTCTAGCCCTGCAGAATGGCTAAAACTCTACTGATTTTACTCCCATGCAGCTTCCTTTTTGTCCAATCCAAATCCAGATCAGCAAATTCCCCCAAGACAAAAACCGCTGTGTATCTTCAGCATACCTCAGAAAGGTTCTTCTTGATCTGAAATTTTAATCCCTCTAGTTCTTATTGCTACTAGACAATTCTGATATCTTCTAAATTATTATTTTTAAGATTTATCTGTTTTTCTTTCTAGTTTTCTTTAGTTGAGAATGAGTGGTTTCCTGCAAGCTATTCTGTTCTAGCCAGAAGCAGATTTCTCTATGTTTCTTTTAAACATTATATTTGCATATATTCGAACATCTAATTTGATGTTACTTATCACCACCACACCTACTGTGTATGAAGAATTGAACATAGATAATTCTGCCTATCCATTTTAAACATTTCTCTTGAAAACCCCAATATTCTTCTCATGATACAAGATCTCTACTGTACTAAATTCTTAATGTTTCTAGGAATATATTATAAAATAAAAACTTGGATATATATTTAACTCATAGCTTGGCTATAATTTTTAATTTGGATATCCAGCAATAATGATGCATCATGTTTCTGTTTAACTTTTATTAACAGGTTAGTAATTATATAGCAATTTTTAAAACCAGGGTGAGTCAAGTCTAATCAAGGAATGGCAAAATATTCTCAAAATCATCTAAAAATAAATTTCATGTAGATCATTAGAGAAAGATTCAAACATGCAGAAATGTATGTGTATTTTCTCTATTATTATATCCCTCAAGAACAGTCATATAAAATATCTTACATTTGTAAGACATTATCTGTAATTGTTAACCTAAAATATAGGCCACAGAACATAGACTGTAGTTCACTGGGAGGAGTAGCCTAGGGCTTATGGCGAATAGAGAGACAGTCATCATGTTAGCAGCTAAATTGAGGTATAACAGGAGAATCGTGCCAATGTTTCTAAGGTACCATACCTGAACATATTCTCACATATGTTTTCAAATATGACATCCAAAATTATTATTGAATTGATTTATTTCTAACAATCATTTCATTTCTCTCCAAAGTCTCATTAAAATTAGAGTAAAGAAATAAAACTGTTAGAAAACCACATTTTATATAAAATCTGAGGTAGGCCCTAGTATATGAGAGCATTCAGAAAATATATGAAAGATGGAAACAGATGAAGAAATGGACATTGGTTTAATGGGGCAGAATGGGCCTAACACAAAAGCAGATAAAACTAAACAGAAAGCTAATCTGCAGAAACCAAGGATTTGGAGATGCCAAGTATAATAGGGAGTGGAAGTGAGATGTAAATCTGAGAACAAGAGTATTAAGATAAGGTCTGTATAAGTGATATATATGAACAGATAAACCAACATGCCATCCATTCCTAAGATGCAAGGCATAACAACCAGACATCTACCAAACCCTCAGTACAAAAACATAAAACAAAACAAAACAAAACAGAAAATTATTTTCTATAAAAAATCAGAAAATTAAAGAAAATCAATGTCCCAGAATAAAGATATCTGGATTCTGACATTTAGGTACATCCCTAAATAGCTTTAGATGTCACATCACCCAAAGCAAAACTCATCAGTCAACCAGCCCTACTCAGAAAAAAAGAGTTCCCAAAATTTACTCTTAAATATGAAGAAAATTTGAAATATTCCTCCAGCATTTTAAAGACACACAAGCAAACATGAACAACAAACATAAGCTTTTAAGAAACATTTAATCCAGAGGTAAAAAAGAATTTATAAATATTTTTAATTCTCTATTCTCAGAGAGAATGGAGAAGGTATTGTGCCCATAAAAACAGGAATAGATTGCTTGGTAATGAGAAGGAACAAATGGAGTAAATAAAAGAGATCATAGAAGCTGATAATATGATAATTGAAATAAATTCAACTGAGAATTAGATGATAAAATGGAGGCAATCTCCTAGAAAACGCAACAATTTTCAAAGAGATGAAAAATATAAAAGATAAGAGCGTAAAAACCTTAGACAATGAATCCAGGCCACCAGACATGTAATTAACAAAAATTCTAGAAAGAGAGAACAGAAAAAATGAGGGGAAGAAATCATTATTTAAGTAATAAAAACAAATATCCCAGACTAAAAGGTCACAGAACCATAGATTTACAATCACAAATTGTGCAATTCACAAATGCATAGAGTGAATGGGAAAAGAAAAAAAAAAAAAAAAAAAACTTATGAAACAGTAGCACACCAAGAATAAAGAGCAAACCCTAAAAATTCCCAAAGGATTGAAGTGATCACTTGGAAAGTTCTGTATGAAAATTCTCATCACTGGAACCTGGTAAACATAGATCAATTCCTTCAAAGTTCTGAGGAAACACTTTTTCATTCTATTATTCAAGCACTTGGAAGGTAAAACTGAAATATTTTCACACATGTAAGGGCTCGGAAAATTTACCTCCATACACTTTTTTTTTAATAAATTTTAAATTTTTAAAAATTTTATTTATTGCCCCCACCCTTGTGGCTTGTGCTTGCTGTCTGCTTTCTCTGTCCATTTGCTGCATGTTTCCTCTGTGTCTGCTTGTCTCCCCTTTGTTGCATCATATTGCTGCGCCAGCTCTCCATGGGCAGGGGCCAGCTTGCCCTTACCAGGAGGCCCAGGACCTGGGCCCAGGGAGCCCAACCACTTGAGCTACATCCCCTTTCCTCCATATACTTATTCATAGGACACTACTTAAAGCAACATGCTCCAGCAAAACAGAGATTTCAGCAAGAGAGAGGTCTCAATCATGGACAAGTGCGGTGGATGCTTTTCAGGTACCAATCTCTCCTTTCTTCCTGCTTCCCCTGCGCTTCCTCCAGGTTTTACATTTCCCTCAAGTGATCCAGGAATGGTGACCCTAGCTCCTACCTCATGGGTAAACTTTGATTATTTAAACCCTTCCTTGTAATCCCATTGCCTTTACCAATAATTGGTTTAGTAGTAAGGCAAAAGTAGATATCAGCAGCACAGCTTCTAGGGAGGGTTTTGTTAATCCTAAAATTAGTTACCTAAAAATACGCCTCTGGATATCACCATGACTAGAATTGTGACAGCTATTTTTTCCATTCTGTCAGCAGCAACACAGTTGGACAAAGACCATAATGCTGAGGATGGCAGAGCAGAAAGATGGAAAATAATGACATCCTTGTTGTTTCCATTGAGCTGCTGAATTAACAGACAATGGAGTCACTACGTCAGGTCATCTTTTGTGCGAGCTGACTAATTTTGTAATTAAGTCACTGGGTATGATTTTCTGTTACGTCTAGTCCAAAATATCCTAAGAGATGCAAAGAAGACAGCATGGGATTCAGAAAACCGTGGGATAAAATAAGGAAAATAGAGAAAGAATGTCAGGAAACCAGCTATGTACTGGGCCTAGGGTAGCTAACGAGGATGGGCAGCACACACGAGGGAGCCTCTAAGGAAAAAGAAGAGTTAATAGAATACTAAATTGGATAGAGAGGTTTTTTTTTTTAATGCAAATATAATAAAAATATAATGCAAAGAAAAGAAGAAAGTAATAGAAACTCTTGGAAAAACAAAGCACTGTACAAAAAGGAAAAAAAAAAAAAAAAGCTTAACACCCCTGGCTCTGTTAAGAGAAAGATTTTTCTAGTCACAATAATATAAACACAATGCTTTTAAATTTTTAGAATTAACTCATGGGCAAATTGAAAGGTAATTATCATCAGAGTACAAAATAGAGATATTATCAATGTTATTTTAAAACTGTAAATGACGAAACTTAAAATGGGAAAGATAGAAATGAAATCTGAAAACACTAAAATCTTCATATTATAAATTGGTGAGTGAAGATATGCTGTCTACTATTAATGAAGAAAAAAATGTGTATAAGTATATAAATGTGTTACAAAAGTAATTAATAAAAATCTTGTTAGAAAATCCCCACCTTAGGACCTTTACATTTGTTATGCCCACTACCTGGGATGCATTGCCTAGATTCCCATAAGGGAATCAATTTATCCAGATCCAGCTCAATCTCTCTCCCCAGAGAGCCTTCTCTGGCACTTCTATGTAAATCTGTTCCAGACACCTTTACCTTCCTCACATTACCCTGCTTGATTGTCTTCATTTCACTCTATAACATTTGACTTTTCTCATTTATTCATTTACATGTTTATCTCTGCCCATATGAACTTGAGAGCAGGGACCTTATCTGTCTCCTTAATTGCTATATGCCCAAGACCTGAAATGGGTTTGGCTAATAGTAAGCTTTCAGTGATTTTTTTTTTTTTTTTTTTTTTAATGAATGAATGGGGGATTGAGATGGTGTAAATAAACCAGCATAGTAGGAAATCAAAATATGAAGCATAAAATTGGTAAAGCTAAACCTATCAGTATAAGCTATTATTTAGAGCTGTAAAATGGCCAGATAAGAAACAGTGGTAAGTGGTTAAGTTGCCCATGGGAAGGCATTATTAGTAGTCAAATACGGGTTTTCTACATACAGTGTTTCAGACTATATTTATAACATCCTCTTCCTGTTTTTCCTTCGGGATGACATTTAACATCTTCAAGTCATTATTTAACCATCTTGCCTTCCTCGTCTTCCCATGTTGAGACTGAATATCATAAACTGAGGAAGAAATTGCAATAATTCCATTTCTTTAACAAGTGATTATAACATTGGGCTAAATCATCATCAGAAGGCAAATCACTCACTTATTTTTCATGGCTTTAAATCTTTTTCTATGATTTAAGAGCAGATATCTGAAACTGACTCATTTACTAGAATCTTGGCTTGATCCTTCATTGCCAATGAAGAGCTATATCCTGACTTCAAACTTCATAAAGAAACAAGAAATTTGAGGAAAAATATTTTTATTTAAAAACATTCTAGCATTCCTTATTTATTCATAGAGAAATACTTTTTTGCAGATTTCATAATAAAAAGATAATGTTTTCATTTTAGCTTAATTTCGTTCTGTGTGAATTATTATTGGGTTTAAAGATAAAATCTGAAGAAAATGTATTTTTTTATGAAAAAATAAGTTTTAGTTTGTTTAAATTTTTAAAGCTTTAGATTACATAAATGTTACAGAAAAGTCATGTAGAAAATATAGGGGATTCCCCTATATCCAACACCTCCCCTTCTCTCACTCTCCCCTATTAATAACATTTTACATGTATATGGTACATTTGTTCCAACAGATATACAAATATTGAAGCATTGCTACTAACCATGGTCAATGGTTTACATTATGGTTTACAGTTTACACCATACATTTTAAAGGTTTGACAAAATTTAAATGGCTTGTATCCATCACTGCAAAATCATGCAGAACAATTCCAATGTCCTAAAAATGCGCCATGTTCCATCTATTCTATTCTTCCCTCCCGTTCCCCTTGGAACCTATGGTAACCACTAAGTTTCAATTTTTGAAGAATAACGTTCATAGTTACATGCAATAATATTGAGGGCTTGACATATTGGTCTGTTTTATTAGGCACTGCTTATGTTCTCGAGAGAAGGGGAAACCAACACATGAATTATTCCTTACTTACATGCCAACTCATGGATACATTTGAGAAGATGCTATTCATATTTTATCCAGCCTTTAAAAACTAGTTTCTTCTACAAGATTGTATACGCGTACCTAATCAATGTTGCCAGAAATGAAAGCCCCTATATCAAGTATTTAAAAAGAATTAACTACTTTATATAGACTTTTTAAAAACCAATAATTGAAGTCTTGAAATGCTTGAAACAATTTCATCTTTATTTCCCCTTTGTTGTTATAGTTTACCCCTCCCTTTGCCTAAGCTACTTTATTCTCATATAGAATAGTTGTTTCTCACTTTGGTGAAACTAAAGGACAGTATTGAGCATATAAAATGTCCACACAGTTCATCTAAGGTTTTTGTTACACAAGTCATTTGATCTATTCAGAGTCAAAACAGAAAATGATATAGAGCTCTCCAATATTTAGCCAAGAATCTACAATTTGATAGGAAACTCTATTGCTTCACAACAGCAGGGGTTGTGATGTAATAGACTTTGGGAGGATAAAGACAGTAAACGGCATTCTGAGAAATATTACTTGTTATGTTGTCATAACAAACAAACCTGGATCTTGAAAGGTAAAATAACAAGGGATTATTTTACTCTCAGACTATATGTCTAATGTTGATCAGCAGGGATACTTTGCCTGTTGTAGTCACTCAGGAACTTGGAATGATGGAAGCTTCATGATATGTTTCCATGACTACAACAGAAGTGAAAGGGAATATATAAAAATGTACACTGTCTTCAGCAGCTGCACCATTTTACATTCCCACCAGCAGTGAATGAGTGTTCCTATATCTCCAAATCCTTTTCAACACTCGTAGTTTTCTGTTTTTTAAAAATAGTGCATTCTAGTAAGTGTGAAATGATATCTCATTACGATTTTGATTTGCATTTCCTTAATAGCTAGTGATGTTGAGCATCTTTTCATGTGCTTTTTAGCCATTTGCATTTCCCTAATAGCTAGTGATGTTGAGCATCTTTTCATGTGCTTTTTAGCCATTTGCATTTCCCTAATAGCTAGTGATGTTGAGCATTTTTTCATGTGCATTTTAGCATTTTAGCCATATCTTTTTGGAGAGATGTCTACTTGAGTCTTTTGCCCATTTTTAAATTAGCTTGTTTGTCTTTTCATTATTGAGTTACAGGATTTCTTTTTATATTTTGGATATTAAATCCTTCTTGCATCTGTGGTCTTCAAATATTTTCTCCCATTGAGTAGGCTGCATGTTCACTTTCTTGACAAACTCAAAGGAGTTTAAAGAAAGCACAAAAGTTTTCAATTTTTAGGAGGTCTTATTTATCTATTATTTTTGTCATTGCTTATGCTTTGGGTATAATTTCTAAGAAACGATTGCCTGGTCTTGAAGATACTTCCCTATATTTTCTTTTAGGAGTTATATGGTCCTGGCTCTTATATTTAGATCTTTAATCCATTTTGAGTTAATTTTTATATAAGGTGTGAGATAGGGGCCCTCTTTCATTCTTTCAAATAAGTATATCCAGTTTTCCCACCACCATTTGTAGAAGAGATTATTCTGTCCCAGTTGAGTGTATTAGGCAGCCTTGTCAAAAATCAGTTGGTTATGCAGCTGTAAGAAGAAATGAAGTTGGAAAGCATATGACAACATGGATGAACCTGGAGTACATTATGTTGAGTGAAGCAAACCAGACACAAAAGGACAAATACTGTATGAATGTGTTACCATGAACCAAATATATTGTGTAACATATTGTTTGATTCAAAAAAAAAATTTATATGTATCCATTACATTTAATTAAGAAATGTATATATTCATTCATCTGTGTTTACTTTCTAGTTTTTAATTTTTTATAGTTTCAATTATTAAATGTACAAAATAAAGTTTAAAAAAAAATGCAAACAAACAAACAAAAAATCAATTGGCCATAGAAGTGAGGGTCTATTTCTGAACTCTCAATTCAATTCTATTGCTCAATATATCTATCTTTATGCCAGTACCATGCTGTTTTGACCACTGTAGCTTTTTAATATGCTTTAACATCAGGTAGTATGAAGCCTCCAACTTTGTTCTCCTTTTAAAGGGTGTTTTTGGCTATTTGGGGCCCCTTACATTACCAAATAATATGATAAATGGCTTTTTTATTTCTGCAAAATAGGCTGTTGGTATTTTGATTGGGATTTCATTGCCTCTGTAAATCAATTTGGGTAGAATTGACATCTCAATGATATTTAGTCTTCCAGTTCATGAACATAGATTGTCCTTCCATTTGTTTAGCTTGTCTTTGATTTCTTTTAGCAATGTTTTGTAGCTTTCTGTGTACAAGTCCTTTACATCCTTAGTTAAATTTATTCCTAGATATTTGACTTTTTTAGTTGCTATTATAAGTGGAATTTTTTTCTTGACTTCCTCATCAGTTTGCTCATTACTAGTGTATAGAAACAGTATTGATTTTTCAAAATTTTATTGATACATATTAATAAAGCAGAAATCCATCCAAAGAGTACAATCAATGATATTCAGTGTAATCACATGTTTTTGCATTCATTACCCCAATCATTCCCAAAGCACATTCATTATTACAATAATAATAATAAACAAAAACAAACAAACCTACAAAACTCATCACCTGTCAGAATGCTGCAGCTGCTGTGGAAGACAGTTTGGTGGTTCCTCAAGAAGCTAAGTATAGAATTGCCATATAATCTGGCAATCCTACTACTAAGTGTATACCCAGAGGAACTGAAAGCAGGGCTGCGAACAGACATTTGCACACTGATGTTCATAGCAGCATTATTCACAATTCCCAAAAGATGGAAGCAGCCCAAGTATTCATTAACAGATGAATGGATAAACAAATGTGCTATATACATACAATGGAATATTACTCAGTTGTAAGAAGGAATGAAGTCCTGATGCACGTGACAAAATGGATGAACCTTGAGGACATTATGTTAAGTGAAATAAGGCAGACACAAAAGGACAAGTATTGTATGATCTCACTAATATGATCTAATTATAATAAGCAAACTCATTAAGTTAGAATCTAGAATATAGGTTATCAGCAGATAGAATGAGGGCAGAGAATAGGAAGCTGATGCTTAATTTGTGCAGAATTTCTAATTAGGTTGATTGTAAATGTTTGGAAATAGACGTGATGGTAGCACATTATTGTGAGTATAACAGTGCTGAATTATGTGTAGATGTGGTTGAAAGGGGAAGTTTATATGGTCTAGTTTTTGTCACTAGAAGGAAAACCAGAGGATAAAACATGGGACCATATATAACACAGTGAACCCTGTTGGGGATGATGACTGTGGTTAATAGTACAAATAGAAGAATGTTTTTTCATGAACGATAACAAATGTACATCACAATTAAAAGGTGTTAATAAAAGGGTGGTATATGGGGAAAATACAACTAATACGAAATATGTACTATAGTTAACAGTAAGGTTTTAATATTCTTTCATCAATTTTAACAAAGGTACCACGCCAATGCAAAGTGCCAACAATAGGGAGGTATAAGAGATAAGAGGGTTTTTTTTTTTCTTTTTGTAGTAATGAAAAAGTTCCAAAATTGATTGTTATGGTGAATGTACAACTCTGTAATTATACTGAGAGCCACTGATTGTACAATTTGGATGGATTGTATGGCGTGTGATATATCTCAATAAAACTGCTTAAATAATGTATACTAGTTCTTAAACTTAAGCCAGGAAAGAACATCCATCATTTCCTCTCACATATTCATGGTTAAAATGTCAGTAGACTATGTGACACTTTCAAAAACATAAATAAATAAAATATTTCATGTACCGGAAAGTAAAGATAACTGGAATATTCATGAACAGCCTTAATTAATATCACACCAGCAGACACAATAGACCTCCGTATTTAATATTAAAATTAACAGAAAGAGAATCTTTTTTTAAAACCTTAATATATTCTCTATTAGTTTATTATTGTTGTTGAAACAAATTGCCACAAACGTATAGACTAAAACAAATTTGTTACAGTTCTGGGGGTCAGAAATCTGACACAGGTCTCACTGGGCTAAAATCAGTGTCAGCAGAGCTGCATTCTTTCTGGACGCTTTAGGGGAGAATCCATGTTCATTCTTTTTAAAGCTTCTGGAGGATACCTGAATTCCTTGTCTTGTGGACTCCTTCCATCTTCAAAGCCAGCAGTGACCAGTCAAGTCTTGTCTCACCATTGTATCACTCTGACATTGACTCTTCTTCTGTTTACCACTTCCCCTTTTAAGGACCCTTGTGAGTACATTGGTCCCACACATATAATCCAAGATAATCTCCCTATCCTAAGGTCATTTGATTAGCAAACTTAGCTGCATCTCTCATGTTAAGAATCCCTTTTCCATATACCATAACATTTTTACAGCTTCTTAGGACTAGGACATGGACATCACTTGGGGGCCATTATTTTGCCTGTCATATATTCCAAGAAAAAAAATGAGTAAATAACAAGCATATTTGAAAAAATAAAAAAGAACCAAACAAAATGTCTACAAATAAACAATATAGTGTCTGAAATTAAAAACTTACTTACGAGACTTAACAGGAAAGTAGAAATAACTGAAGAAAAATAGTGAACTCAAGAAAGAACTGAAGAAACTACCCAGAATGATACAACAAAGAGATATGAAATGGTATATGAAAGAAAACTTAAGAGATAGTGATGGTAGAGGTAAGAAAGTTTAAAATTTATCAAATCAGAATTCCAAAATGAAAAGAGAGAATAGGGAAGGAGCAATATTGCAATATTGGAAGATTTGGCTGGGAATTTTACAGAAAATAACAAATAAATCAAACCCCAGATTCACAATGCTGAATAAATCCCAAACATATATATATATATGTATATTATATTATGTTATGCTATACTATGTTATATTATCATATTATATTACATATTGTGTATCTACAAACACAGTGATCAAATTACAGAAACAAAAACCAAAAACAGGACAAAAATTGCAATGCAGCCAAATAAATTAACAAATTACCTCTAATGAATGAGAGTAAAAATTGCAGAATCTTTT
The DNA here is from genome assembly GCA_026826555.1 of Tolypeutes matacus. Classification (NCBI taxonomy): domain Eukaryota; kingdom Metazoa; phylum Chordata; class Mammalia; order Cingulata; family Chlamyphoridae; genus Tolypeutes; species Tolypeutes matacus. The sequence goes on from JAKSZT010053888.1 coordinate 9,241,645, forward strand.
CACTGCAAAAATATGGAAAGCAGCAAACAATGGTATTATATCTACAAAAGGCTTCAATAAACCAACCAAGGATTTTATACCCAATGAAGATATCTTTCAATAAAAAAGCAAAATAAAAACATTTTCAAACAAATAAAAGCCAGTAAAAATTGTCAACAGTTGTTATTCAAAGAAATTTCTAAAAGGTTTACTTAACAGAAAGAGAAAGTGTGCCAAGATAGAGAGTGTTAGATGATAGAAGAAATGAAGGTCACAAGATGCAGTAAATAGTTGGAATAAATGAAGGTAAAATATTCTAAATTTATTGTATTTTTAGAAGAGGTTTCTATATTAGTAATTATATTAGATGTAAATGGAATAGATGTTTTATATGTAAGGCAAAGATTGCCATATTGTGTATAAAAATTAATCCAACAGGAAAATTAGAAGTTCAAATGAAAAATTATAGATCAAGTAAATAATAGGTTGAATAATATGAAATTGACAATATTCCACAATTGTTGAACTACAAAAATGACCATTTAATATGGTTCTATCTAATACCAAAGCCGCTTGCTGTAACCAAAGTAACATGAGATACAATAAGTCTTTAAGGAAAAAATATCGTTAGCGAGAAAAGGAAGTTGATATATAATTATAATAATTTCAAATCAACAAGAGTACATGCAATTCAACACTTCTATATGCCTAAAATGTAGCCTCACAAAATATAATACAAAAAATTTACAGAAATATAAGAAAAAATAGGCAACTTTGCAATCATGATGGGATATTTTAACATATTTCTCTTGATAATTGATAGAACAGTGGACAACTTTAAAAGTTAGTGAAAACATTGGACAAAAAAACAATCAAAGAAAGCATTATGACAGAAATGAATGCCAGAAACAAATAAAGCCAAAAAAGCATAAGGAGAGAAACAAAATATAAAATGCAAACATTGGGGGAAAAGGTAAATATAAAATAAGAATAATCAACAATTCCAAACTTTAATTTATCAACAAAAATTCAGGTGAATTTGATCTTTAAAAAGCCAGAAGGCCCAAACTGAACATCAGGAGTAGATAAAAGAGATATATATGTGTTGCACTTATTGAAATGATAAGAAGAGAATATTGCGAGTATTTTTTTACAATAAATTTGAAAACATTTAGGAAAAATTGCAATCTACCAAAATTGACCCTAGAAGAAAGAGAACTTGAATAAAGCCATAGCCATTGATATGCAGAGAAACAGTTGTTTAAAAATCTTCCTACAGTGAGAACTTCCAGGCTAAACAGTTATACTTGGGAGTTTTGTGAATACAAATGATTCACATCTCATATTATCCCAGAAAGTAAATGTTTCAGTTTCCAAGGTTGCTCAAGCAAATGCCCTGAAATGGGTCAGGTTAAAAATAGGAATTTATTTGCTTATGGTTTTGAAGCTAAAAGAAAGTCCAAATCAAAGTCATCTTCAAGGCAATGCTTTCTTCCTGATGACTATGGCATTCTGGGGCTGGCTGCCAGAGATCGTTGGTCCTTAGTTTGCCACATTGGAAGGCACATGGTGATCTCTCCTGGACCCTCCCTTCTTTTTCCTGTTCTATTGATATCAGTTTCTTACTTCCTTGGCTCTCTCTCTCTCTCTCTCTCTCTCACTCAATCTTTCTCTCTCTCTTTGAATTTCATTCTGCTCATAAAGAACTCCAGTAATATGATTAAGAACCATCCTGATTAAGGTGGGTCACATTGTAACTGAAGTAACCTCACCAATAGGTCTTACTTCCAGTGGGTTCATTCCCACAGGAATGGATTAGATTTATGAACATGTTTTTCTGGGGTACATACAGCCTCAAAAGACACAGTGTAAGGGTTAAGACTCGGGCAGCGGCCTGTGACAGTTAAACTGTGAAGGTTGAGTCCCGGGCAGCGGTCCAACTACTGGATCAACTATTAGCTCACAAAGCCCTTTGTCTCAGCACACATACTCCCAAGGCACAGCAGAAATGATTCTGAGAAGTTGCATTTTGTGTTCCTTCTGTATAACATCTGAGTGATAACAGTGTGTGTGATTAACACTGCAAATACAGAACAGCCATGCTTGCTTGCCTATTTTTCTAGAGCAGACTGCGGCTGTGCCTGTATGGATAAGCTTCCCTCTCCGCCTATGTTTTTCTTCCGCCTACTTCCTTCGTGGTCTCCTGAGGTAAACGCAGTGCACAAATGGGATGCAGTAGACCCACAGTAGGCAACCTCTTATGACAGGAGCATAACCTTCATATGAAAACCTCCAAGGGCAATGGAGAAGTAAAATTACATGCCAATTTTAACCATGAACTTAGATTTTTAAAATCTTAAAGAAAATATTAGGAAACCTCACCAGAATGTAAAATAGGAATATATATAGATATAGATGACAGAGAGATGATTAGATTTACAGATGCTACTGCTGATGACAATGATGGTGATAGATATAGCTAGATTGATGATTTATAGGTAGGAGATAGATAGATAGATAGATAGATAGATAGATAGATAGATAGATAGATAGATAGATAGATAAATTTACCTTGACAAAGTTGGGTTAAATTCAAGATTTCAAGATTCATTTCATTTCATATTAGAAAGATCAGGGTAATTCACCTTATTAGCAGGTCAAAGGGGAGAAATCATGATTTTCTTAACATAATGCAGAATAATACTTGTTTAAAATTCAATATCCTTTCACTATAAAACTACTTGACCTGATAAACTGTATCTGTAAAAACCCTTCAGCAAACATAACACTAATGATATGTTGTTGAAATAATTGGATACAAGGAAAAAGTGACAACTTTCACTATTTAATTCAATATTATATTGGAGATCTTGTCAATGTGTAAGTGAAGGAAAGGAAACAGGAATACTGGAAGAACTCCTCTACTGTAAAAAAAAATGTACAAAAGAATATAAGATAAATTATTACAGAAAATAAGAGTTTGACAAGATTGCTGAATTCAAAATACTATAGAAGAAACAAATATTTTAATTAAAAAACATTGCATTTTAAAATATATTAAGTGCCTAAAATGAATTTAATAAAAGATGAGCAATTCTCTAATGCAAATAACGAAGAACTTTATTGAAAAACATCAATGAAGACTTCTTATATAGTACAACTTGCCATTCTAATAGTTCAGAAGACTTGATAGTATAAAAATATCTTTTTTTCCCAAATTAATCTGCAAGTTTGAGGAAGTTCCAATAAAAATTCCAGCATGATTTCTGTAAAACTTGATAGGCTGTCTCCAAAATTTATTTGGAAGAACAAAGTTTCAAGAATAGCACAATTTTGAAGAAAATAGAAGGACTTGACTTTCAATATATCAAAAACCATTAAAGAGCTAAAGTTACCTTGTAAAAGACAGGTTTTCCTTCTGCACTCAATTTTAAAAGAACTCCAGCATTAATTTTTGTACATGGTATGAGGTAGAGGTCCAATTTCACTTTTCACTGCATAGGAATACCAATTGCCCCTGTACCATTTATTGGAAAAATTGGTGTTTCCCCCATTGCTCTTTAGTTCCCCTTTTGTTATAAATCACATGTCCATATATATGTGATCTGTTTCCATATTTTCTATTCTATTTTGACTACTAATCCATCCTTGCACCAAATATATTTTCTTATTTACTATACATTCCAATGCTACATTGCTATATAATAAACTACCTCAAAACTGAGTGGTTTAAAACCACAGCCATTTTATTGTATCCACAATTTTGTGGTCTAGGAATTTGGGGATTTGGTTGGGGTTCGGGTAGGTGATTCTTCTCTTCCATGTGGAGGTCCACAACAGAAGCCACTTGGTAGTATTCAGTTGGTGACTGGGATAGTTTAAAGGGTCTGAGATCATTTTCCTCACATGACTGGCACATTCATGGAAGTGGCTAAAATACCTGGCTCAGCTTGGACTGTTGAGCACGACACCTACACATGGCTGCTATGGTGTGACACACTCACAGTACTTGGATTTCTTTCATGAATACTCACGGTTTGTAGTAAGAGTGTTCCAAGAGACCTGGGTAGAAGCTGCAGGGTTTCTTATAACCCAGATTTGTAAGTCCCAGAATGAGATTTCCACTGCATTAGTCAAGCAATCACTAAAACCAGCTCATGTAAAAGTGGAGAGGAGTTAGATTTCAGCCCACAATGAGAGAAGTAGTGAAGATTTTGTGGCTGTCTTTAATCTACCACACTGAAGTTTTAGAACAAATCTTGATATGTAGTTCTCATATTCTGCTCTTTTTCAGAGTGCCGTGCTCATTCTTGGAACTTTCATGATCCCATAAATTTACTTAGATCTTAATTTCTCTTATAATGTTTTTTAGCTTTCTGTAAAAGGCTTTCCACATATTTTAATTCTAGATATGTTATATTTTATATCTTTTTAAACAGTATATGTTTTTAAATTTTCTCCTGCCTTTTCCAGTATACTAACACTAAAGAATCTGGCAAACTTACTAAATTCATTTACTAATTCTAATAATTTATCTGTAGATTCTTATGAATTTTCTCTGTATACAATCATATCAATAAGCAGTAAAAATTTTAATTTTTCCATTCCAATCCTTGTACCTTTATTTTTCTTATATTTGGACAAAAGATCACAATTTCAGGAGATAACACAGGACAATATTTTTATAACTGCTGGGTAATAAAAAAGTATTTCTTAAAGAGACCACACACAAAAATAAATACATAAAACTCATATCATTAGAAAATTAATAAATGGGAATATATTCAAATGATTAAGTTCTGTTCATCAAAAGACTGATTTTTAAAAGTGAGATGAAAAGCCACAGAGTAAGAGGAGACATTTGCAGCACATATAACTGACACTCATATAAAGAATCAGTTTTTTAAATTCCTGCAAATTGACCAGAAAAAGCCAAGAAAACTTACCCAAGAAAAATGAAAATATGCGTTCACAAAATTACTTCTACAAGAATATTAATAGCACTATTATTCATAATGGCTGAAAACTGGAAACAACTCAAATATCTATCAGTCCTTAAATGTTATAGTTGCACAGTGGAATATTACACAGAAATAAAAAGAATTAACATACCTCCACATGAATAAATCTCAGAAACATAATATTGATCTAAACAAGCAAGACACAGAAAAGCAGGCAAAATTTAAAAACATATTGTTTAGGGATTTATACATAGGTGATGAATCTATAACAATAAGCAAAGAAATGGTTACACAAAATTCAGGTGAGTAGTTACTTCTTGTGGGATGGAAGGAAATACGATCTGCTAGCAATATTCTACTTAATAGTCTGCCTGGTGGTATTTCTTTTTCTATTATTTTTTATGCTCTAAATACACTTTTTCATAAACTGTTTTTATGAATGTATATTTTACAATTTCTTTAAAATCCCTACTTATCTTCTTTAGCTATAAAGACAGAATTATTATAGTATATTGTTAAAAGCCTAGGATTTGTGGTCAAATGTCCTGTGACATTTGGGGTTCTCTCCTTGGGGTTCATTTAACTTAAATTTTGAGACATTATTTTTTAATATGAGCCTTGCTTGAATAGCAGCTTTAAAGTTACAAAAAAATCTTATAATTTTGGGTGAAATGCTAATTTTTGTTACTCAAATTCCTATGTATTCTTGGTCTATCTGATGCAATTATTAGAATTTTTACTTCTATGAGCTGTAACAATAAAATAGCAAAACTTGTTTTTTTAACTTAACTTACTGAAAAATAAACACCCAAAATGAGTATCATTATTCAAGCAATTCATCCTGAAAGGCTATACACATATGCCAATGATGCTGCAAACATTTTTGGAAATCTTCCTTTGAAATGCCCTTCCAAGTCAATTTAGGAAACTCTTTTCACTGCTTTATAGATTCATATTTAATTTTTCATTCAAAAATCCACATTTTACTTAACATAAAATGAGATAGAAAAGAGCACTGCCTCTGTCTTAGAGCATAGAATCAACTGGCAGCACAGATGACATGTATCCATGTTCACCTGACAGATGGAGAGCAATAGGGGGTCACTGTACCTGGAACAATTCAAGGAACAGATGGGATCGTGCTTTTGAGCAAGAATGAGGAAAAGCTTATTTTCTTTGAAATGATGGTCCAGAGAGATATGGAAGGACAGAAAATCATCCTCAGCCTTGCCAGGTGAGCAAAGAAAGAACGAGTAAATTTTATGTGCTACAAAAAAAGCATAGAGCATAATTTCTTTTAACTAAAAACACTGCAATCTAAAGAAACTGACTCAAAGCCCAAATCAAAATATAGGAAAAACATTTTTAATATGTTCCCACTCTTTATGTAGATCACAACCTTGTTTTCACTCACCCAAAACACAAACACACATTTAGGTCAAACTTAAGGTAGAACTTATTGTGTTTAAGAATATTTTTTTAGTATTTGAAAACTCTTTGTCCTCCCATTCCTCACTGAGTTGTCTGAGTTAACAGAAGTTAATGTAATCTACTAATTGGCTTAAGATGATAATGATGGATAATGGAGTAAGGTATTTCTCCTTAAATGACTTCAAAGACTAACTATAAAATAAAACAATGAGATACCTCTTTTTACACAAAACAAAGAATTTGTACATACAACTGCAAGTTAGCCTTCTAAGTATTTGTCACCTTGGGAGACAATAAAATACACTCTTTTCTGGAATGCTGCCAATAGTCAAAATAATTTTGGATCTTCCTTTGTGATTTCCTTTATATAAGTTCTAAAACAAAGAAAGCAAATTTATAACTTTAAATTAACATTTTATTATCATACATACCCAACTGTTTTAGTTTCCTATGCTGCTGAAAGCAGAATCCATGAAATGGCTTGGCCTAACAATGTGAATTTATTAGCTTCCAGATTTGAGGCTGAGAAAAATGTCTAAATCAAAGCATCATCAACGTGATGCTTTCTTCCTAAGGACTGCTTGCCAGCAATCCTTGACTCCTCTGCCACATATCAAGACATCTGGCAACATCTGCTTGTCTCTCCCTTCTCTTTCAGGTTTCCTTGCTTTTACCTTCTTGTTTCCATGGCTTTCTTTCTCCCTTTCTCCTTATTCATTCCATTTATTAAGGACTCTAGTAAGAGGATTAAGACCCACCCTGAATGAAGTAGGCCACACTTTGTCAAAAGGTCCTATTTAAAATAGGTTTACAGCCACAGGAATGGATTAAATTTAAGAGCATGTCTTTCCGGGATAAAAATACAGCTCCAAAACACCACACCAACCAAATACCTTGTTTATTACTTTGGGTTTCAAATAACTTCTACATGACTCCATGAACCTAATTCTCCACCAAATAAAAAAAAAGGATGAAATTTTGCCATCATTGAAGATTTCTGCAAGAACAAGCTACACATTCTGGGGATAATACTTTTGAGTCAGATCAGAGTTTAAACCCTAGCTCTATATTTAAATATGGGCAAGTATTACTTAAACTCTACACATCTCAATTTTCAACTAAGTTATATTGATAATGCAGTTAATGTTTGAACCAAAAATAGTGATAACACATGATGGAAGACAAGGACTAAGTTTTAAGCATTATATTTATCCAGAGCATGGACAGTGCCCAGTCCATGGCAGGTATCCAAAAGATGTTTATCAACTATGTAAATCATGGTTTTATTTCTAATAGCTTTGGTTACTGGAATAAGAATTTGTAAGTTTTATTAAGAGAACTATGAGAGAATATAAGGAAAGACAAATTGAAAATTGTTTAAAAAACAAGACATCAAGAAAAATACATGAAGGGTAAAGAGGAGAATGTTTTAGAGAAGTGGAGGGCAAAAAGCATAAGGAAACTGAAAAAGAGGTAAGATATCTTGTTCAAGATCACAGAAACACCTCAAAGCCTTCATCAGTCAGACAATGGCCTAAGAATTTTAGATCAGGAAGAAAAAAACTTCTATGTCAAGAGTAAATAACAACTAAGACATTTTTCCAGCACTCAGGTAATTGGAATAGAGCAGTTCCTAACTAGGGTTAAAGATCTAAGTGGGACTCAGGAAGAAAAACGTTACTTCAGCGGTGACCAAGAAATCTTCAAGAAATATTTCTCATGTTGTATTGGGGGCAATATAAAGGCGGATTTAACTGCCTATGTGCACTGGGAGGCAGAAGAAAGTAGTGTACAGAGAACAAGAATGAAGCTGACTTCTTGAGAAGCAGTAAAGAGAGACCATGCGGCCCTGGCCGGTGGTGCGAGTAGGACCAGGACATTGCCATGGAGCCCCTGTCTCCTGGCCCTCCAGAGGCCCAGCTGCACTTGTAACTGGTGAGTCCCATGAAACAACTCCATGTCTTTCCAATGCTTTCTCATTTTTCGCATTTTTAGTTAAGCTACTTCTAGTGGATTGTTGTTCTTTCAAGCAGAATCTCCTGACTATGAGAAAGACTCATGTGCGCAATCATATGAGAATTTTTAAACATCCCTCTAGATTCAGACATACCTGAGTTGTTGGGTTTCTTCCCATGGACCAAAGTAGATTTATTATTATTGTGGTAACAAATGAACTTGTAACATCGCTATAAAGATAGTGATCACCAGAGATTCTGAGGGGAAGGAGAGGGAAGAATACATGAAACATGGGGCATTTTTGGGGACATTGGAATTGTTCTGCATGATATTGCAATGATGGATACAAGCTATTATACATTTTGTCAAAACCTATAAAATTGTACAGTGCAAAGTGTAAACCATAATGTAAACTATAGACCATGGTTAGTAGAAATGCTTCAATATATGTTCACCAATTGTAACTATGATGAAAGATGTTTTTAATAGGGGAAAATGTGTGATAGGGAGGGGCTGGGGTATGTGGGAATCCCTTATACATTTTTTCTTTTACTATATTTTTATTACAGAAGCTATGAACCCACAAAAAAACCATGTACATGTGAAGAACTCCCACACAATAACCCTCCACCAACACACCCCACCACTGCAGAACCACATGCCACAGACCACGAGATAACATCATCAGACCACCACTACCAACCACTATCCACAGCACAGCACATATCTGGAATATTTCCTCCATACCCGCCCCCAGCATCAACACAGCACCTCTCTGGAATTGATGCAAGAACACCACAGCACTGCTACCAGCTACAGTCCACAGGTCACACCAATTGCATTCCTCCCACACCTCTCCACACCCCCATTACCCAGCAACAGTGACACTATCCACTCCAATTCACAGAAGGACACTCCTGCACCTGTACCATCAACCACTCCAGCCTTCCCCCCAACTGACATCCACATCCCCAGACTATCCCCCTCAGCCAGTACCCCACCACAAACCAGCTTCCACTCACTATAATGTGTTAACCATCAACTCCATCCACCACCACACATCTACAGTCAAGTTAATTAAAACTTCTACATACATTAAGTATCAGTACTCCTTCATACCCATCCTCTTATCTCCTGATAATAACCTATATTCTAGGTTTTAACTCCATGCGTTTATTTTTTGTATTTAGTTCAAATTAGTGAGATCATGCAATATTTGTTCTTTTGTGTCTGGCTTATTTCACATAGCACATACCTGAATTTTAATCATGTACCCACTAGATGTAGTACTCCCAAGAACAATACCAAGATAATCATTCCCCGTGGCTCCAGGTGATGAAACTGGAAAAGGAGGCAGGGACCAGGATCCTGAAGGACTTAGAGAATTAGAGTAAGATAAGTCAGAAAAATGTACACTGACTTTAGAGGGGAAAAAAGTAGATAATTAATAACCTTATAAAAAGCCGCTTTGGTAGAATAGTTGATGCTGAAATAAATATTTCTTTCTTTTAAGGGTGAAAATGATAACATAGTAGCTGGAAAATGGTGGGCAGTGTTGTTTGTACATTTGTTTGCTTGGTTTTTTAATTTTTTTAATTAATATGGTACAATCTAAGAATATTTTAATACTGATGGTAAGGTGGCAGTAGAGACAAAATAGAAGACAGAATGGAAAGAATTTTTAAAATGACACCTCTAATGGAAGGAGATAGACTCCAAAGAGTTCTCTCTTTCATTATATTCAGGTGAGGAAGAAGGAAAAATTGGTACTGGTATAACCAGGTATGGTGATGTAAAGCTGTATGTACCCCAGAAAAACATTTTATTAAATCTAAGCCATTCCTGGGGGCAGTAAACCCATTGTAAGTAAGACCTTTGGATGAGATTAATTCAGTTAAGATGTGTCCCATCTCAGTCAGAATGAGTCTTAACCCTATTATTAGTGTCCTTTATAAGCAGAGTGAAATTCAGACAAACAGAGAGAAAGCCATGGAAGCAAGAAATCAAGAAAACCCAGAAGATAAAGGAGAGACGAGCAGACACCACCATGTGCCTTGCCATGTGACAGAGGAGCCCAATATCACCAGTAGCTAGTCTTTGGGAAGAAAGAATTGTGTTGATGATACCTTGATTTGGACGTTTACCCAGCCTCGAAACCATGAGCAAATAGATTGCTATTGTTTAACTCTGACTGATTTCGTGGGTATGTGGGCAATTCTGGAAATTTTCTACTTGGTAGCTTTATTTTCTTTTTGAAGTAAAAGGCAAGATAATTTTCCAAAAATATGAGGGACATCATTAAAATGTAGAATGAGGGTTTGGGAAGAGAATAAAATACTTAAAACAACGCCTATGAAGAAAGAGAGAGAATTGACAAGGCAAACAGTGGAATTCTTGGGAAATCTTGAGGGTCTTGTTAGTATGGTCCCTAGAGCCATTTATTTATGGTAACAATAATTTGTTTGGTGGTGTGATTGTTTGCAACAATAATATGCAGCCACTAAGCAGGCCTAAAAAATGTAAACAGTTGACTTGGTTCATCATTAGGGTTTTCCTGTGTGGCAGACAAATAGAGAAAGGACACTCAGAATACATGGAAGAGAATAGCCTTTAAACTAGCTAGGAGAGAACATGGAGATGGAAAATGTAGACAGATTAGGAGAAAGTAAAGTGACCTATGTACCAGAATTCTGATAAGCTAGAACCAATGAAAAAAGGAGTAATCAATGTTGTGGGTATTTGTTACATTTCTGGCTGTACAGAACCTTTTGAACATGTTGGAATATTTGAGTAACTTTCTGCCTTATGAGTTCTACTTCCCCATGGTATAAACCAAGAAATTTTCCTGAAAAACAATTGCGTGCTTTCCATGCCAGAATGTTTGTTTTGCACACATAGTATATTTGCTTTTATATATTTCATAGAAAATCAAGATGTGTACTGAAAATGGCCTGACATCCTTCTTTTTCTTAGGTTTCATAACTTTTAAAGAGTAGCCAACTTTTTAAAAACTTTTCTATAAAACATTTTATTTCATTTTTCTACAAATTAAATCTTTCCTTTCTATTTAGGGTCAACACAATGAAATCACATGATAGTCACAAAGAGAAGGGTTTCCTGAGAATGAGAAATATACAAAATCACATTTGCTTATTAAATATTTTAATATTTCATAAATATTCATAAAATATTTAAAGGCATTATCTAATTATTATTTCTTTTAAGAGCAGCCTTTGGAATATGGAGTTTAAATGGCCATTTGCAGTAAATAATAAAAAGAAGGCCATGGATTGTAAGTAGATCTAGCTTTGAATTTAAAACTATAATTCTCAACGAACTTTGAGGTCAAATTTGTGATATTAGAAGAAGCTTCCACAAGTAGCATGAAATATAAGACTGTAAAAGAAGTGAATGGGGGAGGGGGGAGAGGACAGAACAGAGAATGTCACTAGTACACACTGTGTGCTGTGGACCCTCAGGGGAGAGAGGTACAAAGTAAATAATCTGGCTCCTTGGCTGGAGAAATTTGCTTGGAATATTTTTATCAAACTGGTTATGGTAAAGGCTTCTCCTTCACTTCTCCCTGCATCCACTCAAGTTACCAAATTCTAATGGTTCTACGTTTAAAAAGGTCTCTTGGATATATAACAGAATCCTTCAACTTAACAACAAAAAGACAAACAACTCAATTTAAAAATAGGCAAAAGTCTTGAACAGACATCTCTCCAAAGAAGAGACACAAATGGCCAGAAAGTCCTTGAAAAGATGCTTTAGCATAATTAAGCCATGAGGAAAATGCAAATCAAAACCACAATGAGATATCAGTTCACACCCAACTTAGAAATTAAAATGTCGACTCATTTTTGAATAGGATATTTGAAGATGGTATTTAAATGGAGCCAAATTGACTCATGGTAGGCTTTAATCCATATGGCTGAAGCTAAGGACAGGAAATCTATACACACAGACAGGTGACTGAGCAGAAGCAGAAGCCAGGAATAGCCATGTGACAGCAGAAGAGACACAAGACAAGGAACCCCAAGGATTTCAGCAAGCCAGTTTCAGAACACTACAGACTCCAGGAAAAAACATGGCATGTTGAGACCTTGATTTTAGACTTCTAGCCTCCGAAGTCATAAGACAACAGATTCCCCTTGTTTAAAACAACCCATAGCAGACCTGACAACACCAATGATGATTGGTGCTATGAAGAAAAAAGACATAAAGAAAAACGAAAACTATGAAGATGAGGAGGTATAATTTTAAATAGCAAGTCAAGGAAGAGCCCCAGTGAGAATATGAAATGTGAGCAAAGACCAAAACAATTGAGGAGATGGATCATGAGAATACCTGAGGGACAAGCACTCCAGTATCAAAGCACCAAGGTGGGAAAACGCCTGGCCAGGAAACACAGAAGTCAGCATGGCAGTACAGTGGTATGAAGAGAGTTGCAAGAGACAAAGGTAAAGATACAATGGGTAACATGTTGTATAGGGCCTTATTGACCACTATAAGGAATTTGGAATTTAATCTGAGTGAGATGGGTACTGTTTGAACCTTTTTTCTTTTTTTCTTTTTACTCAGAGGTCCCGGGTATCGAACCCGGGTCCCTCCATATGGGAGACGGACACCCAACCATTTAAGCCACATCCGTCCCCCTGTTTGAACATTTTAAGCTGAGAAGTGATTTGATCTAAAATGCATTCTACTGAGGCCATGCTGGCTGGAGTGTTTGATATATAGAACAGGGACATGGGGAAAATGTGGCCAGTTAGGAGGTAATTCCACCAATCTAGAGGCAATATGATGCTGGTTAGATTAAGGATTGTAGAAGCAGAGGTGATAAGAAATAGAAGACACTTGGTATATTTTTCAGACAGATTGGACATAGAAGTAGAGTCAGAAGGGAGAAAAGGATGCTTATAGGATGTTTGGCCTGATGAACTGGAAGGATGGGGTTGCTATTGCCATTACCTAAGCTGTGGAAATAGACCAGATAAGAGCCAGGGAGCAGGGCATTTAGTTTTAGATATTGTAAATCTGAGATGTTTATTAAACCTCTGAATGGGGATATAAAAGTATGGCATTCAGGGAAGATGTCAAGCTAAAAATACAAGAGAGAGACTATAGGAAATAGTCATCTAGGCACTTGGAAGAGGGAAAGGCAAGGGAAACATAATAGGATTGCAAGGCAGCACTAAGGGTCTAATGGAGACAAGTGGCAGAAATGATGAGTTAGAAACAAATAGCCCAAGATGGGACCATGTATATAATAAACACTTGTTTCATGAAAGCAGTTATAATACAGAGCACTGAAGATAGTAGTTTCCTCAACAATGAGAAACCAATACAGACCCAGAAGTATAACTGAACTTAACAAACTAAAAATTAATAGTGCAGTGCCCCATTAGTGAGTCTCTGGCCCAGTTTTGAAAACTTAAGCTGATCAATTTTAAAGACTGAGACTAAGTTGAACCAAATATCAAATAAGAGCTGTGGGGGAAAAAAATCAATAGACAAGAGAGAGAAATTGGCCATCAGAGTAAACTCACCAACATATTCGGATGCCTAGACATCAGCAAAAAATTACAAACCATACTAGGAAACAGGAAGAGATGGCCCAGCCAAAGGAACAAATCAAACATCTTGAAGAGATACAGGATTTAAAACAATTAATCAGTGATAATCACACAACTCTCCTAAATCACTTCAAAGAATTTAAAGAAAATATGACTGAAGAAATAAAAGTTATTAAGACATTGGGAGGGCATAATGAACAATTTGAAAGTTTGCAAAGAAAAGTAAACTTATGGGAATGAAAGACACAATGAACAAGATTAAAAACACATTAAAGGCACATAAGAGGAAATTTGAATCGCTTGAAGACAGAATTAGTGATTTCAAAGATAGAACATCTGAACTGGAAAAGACAGGAGAACAGAAAGAGAAAGAGTGAAAAAAATGGAACAGCATCTCAGGGAATTGAATGACAATGTGAAACGCACAAACATTTACATTATTGGTGTCCCAGAAGGACAAGAGAATGGAAAAGGGGCTGAAAGAATATTTGAGGAAATAATGACCAAAAACCTCCCAACCTTTATGAAAGATAAATGCCAATATCCAAGAATAATGATGCACCCTAAACAGAATAAATCCAGGCTGGAGGGCCAAGATGGCATTAGT
>JAKSZT010053888.1:9266157-9576469 GCA_026826555.1 Tolypeutes matacus
AAAAGAAAAGTCAACCATCACATACAAGGAAAACTCGATAAGATTACATGCCAACCTCTCATCAGAAACCATGGAGGAAAGAAAGTGGTATGATGTATTTAAGGTACTAAAACAGAAAAACTGCCAGCCATGAATTTTGTATCCAGTGAAGCTGTCCTTCAAAAATGAGGGTGAGTTCAAAGTCTTCATGGACAAACAAAAACTGATAGAATATGTTGCCAAAAGACCAAATTTTCAAGAGATATTAAAGGGGGTGCTGCAGCCTGAAAGGAAAAAAAAATAAGGGTGAGAGATTTGGAGACAAGTTTAGAAATGAAGATTATTAGGAAGAGTAAACTAAAGGATAAGAAGACAGACAATAGAACAATATGACAACAGAGAGCCAAAGGACAAAGTAATGCCATTACAGTAATAACACTGAATGTTAATGGATTGAACTCCTCAATAAAAAGTTATAGACTGATAGAATGGATTTAAAAAATTATGCTATATGTTGTCTACAAGAGACCTACGTCAGATGTAAGGACAAACCAGGTTAAAAGTGAAAGTTTAGAAAAAGATATTCCACGCAAATAGTAACCAAAAAAGAGCTGGAGTAGACCAGATAAATGTAAAATAACAGCATTATAGTATAAGAACAATAATTACTTAGTGTAACTGGCAAATTGTTCCTGTGATCAGTATTCTGGAATATTTTTCATACAAAATCAACACTTGCTTTTAATTGAGGAGAGCTGGAGAAGAGATATATTTTTGGATACTTCATTTTTCTTTAACATTTCTCATTCATACTCTTTAATTAAAATAATGTATCTGGATCAATAATGATTTAGCATGAAAACTGTTGAACAAGATTGTGAGTTTTTCTGCCTCATAAAATTATGAGTTGGCAAATTGTTATCTGCTGTAATTCATTCCAATAAGATGTGAAGAATTCCCAAATAAGAATTTGATTATCTAGAAAGAATTATGACCTAAATGGAAATTAAATGACTAAACCAATAATTTATCATGTCCAATAGTTAGAGCTGTAATATAAAAATTAGAATTATGTTATAATTAATTTCTATTATATTTGAATTATTATTTCATTTATAAATCCTTTTTGCTATGCTATATATTTTTATAATTGGTTATAAATCTAACCTGGCCTTGCTCTCTCAATTAAAATTTATAATTTGTTTCAATCTATTTTTCTAATTATTTTACAATAAAGCACTTTTTAACAGCTAAAAAAAAAAAGACATTGATTATAAAATTTGGATAGATCATAAGGTAGGTAACTATATATCAATAAAACTGTTTAAAAAACAAATATATAATTGTGCAAGAATAGCCAGAAATAGCAGCTATGTACAGCAGGGGAAACAGAGATAGAAAGGTGAGGAATTTTCTTGTTTGTCTGTTTTTGTTTATTATTATTATTTTTGAAGTAATGAAAATGCTTTTATAATGATTGAAGTCATGAATGCACAGCTATGTGATTATACCAAATACCTTGATTGTATACTTTGGATAAATTGTATGCTTTATTAATATTAGTCAATAAAAATTGATTTGTTTGAAAAAAAGTAAAAAAACACTAATAGTGCACTTTCCAGTCAAGCAATATGGTGGCACTTCCCCACAAAATCTTTGAACAACTAGCAAAAATTGGCAGACCCATCTTCCTCAAAACTCTGGAAAACAGCTAAAGTATTTCAGTAACTGGATAGTGCTGAATCAAGAAAATGTAGCTTTAAAAATGATAGGAGAAGCACATGGTATCCTTGCTGGCCCCTCCTTCATTCCTTCCTTGTGCAGCAGGGAGCCAGCCTGTGCTCCCATAGTGGGGCATTTGCCCCATTCCAGAGGGAGCAAAGTAACCCCTATGTGCATACTAGGGTACCCATACATTAGTGGTAATTTATTGGGTGGCAGTCTGAAAGATTGAGCCCGGAAACCTACCCCTTACTCATCTTCCCAGAACTTGCTCTACAGGCAGAAGCAGACCGCAGGCAGCTAAAGCAGTGTAAGAAACAATTAAGTTGTAGTGGCTTAGGGCAAAGGATTACTAGATTTAAAATATACAATAGGGAACCTGGGAAGAAGGGGAAGTCTGTTTCAGAGGGAGTTGAGGGGGCATTTGGATTCCTGTAAACAAAGGAATTCCTAATGCCAGGAGTCAGCAAAAACCCAGGACAAGAAGCAGGCTCAGGAAAGAACCCTAAACTTCACTTTCACCTTGGGTTGATCTTGATAAGATGGCTAAACTCTGAAGGAGAGCACCAACCAATGCAAACCATTTCGCAAAGACTGGGAAAGGTGAATTTTTTGTATTAGCTTGTTTATTTTTGTTAGCTCCTAGTAGTCAAGGAAATCTTCATCATATTACTAGCTGGATACAGATTTAAGGAGCAGACAACACAGTGACTAAATACCAGAGTTAAAATTTTAAAATATTAAAATATGCAGCATACAATAAATGATAACAAGACAAACAAAAAATAGGAAATGATGGCCCAGTCAAAGGAACACAATAAAAATTCAGAAACCATCAATGAAGAAGACCACACTTTAGACATACCAGACTGTCTTAGTTTGCCACAGGGTATGCAAAGTACCATAAATGTGTTGGCTCTTATCATAGGAAATGTATTAGAGTAAAAGCTTAAAGTTAAAAGTCTGTGAAAAGGTCCAAATCAAGGCACCATCAGAGATACTTTCTCACCAAAATCAGCTACTGGTGACACTGGAGTCCTGCCACATGGCAAAGCAAGGTGGTGGCTGATCTTTGCCAAGGTCCCTGCCTTCCCTTCCAGAATCTACTGTCTCCTGGAGCTCAGCTGTGGGCAACCAGGCATAGGGCGTGTCTCTTTTTGGGCCTTCTCTCTCAGTTTCAGATACTTTGCTTTCTTCCCAAGTTCAGCTGTGAGCTGTGAGCTATCAGGCATATGGCTCATCTCCTCAGCTCTGGCTGCTAGCAATCTTTGAGTCCTCTCTCTCATATGTAAAGATCAAAATGGCAGCTTCTTTTCTCTGTGTCTTCTTTCTCACTGTGTCTCAGTTATATAAAACCAGCAAGAGGGCAGAGACCCAACCTGAGTTATGTCTCACTGATGTATTGCAATTAAAAGCAATCTAATCCTTACACACACCTCAGTAGGATCTCATAGATCACCAAAGTGGATATCACCCCACACAAAGGGGCTCCTGAGTGCTCTGGAGACACCCAGGTCCTATATAAGGGGGGATAGTTCCAGAGATTGATGTCTTATCAGTGGGCTCTACTTTGGAATCTGTGCTCCTGAGAGTGACAGAGTTGGACTCAAATAAGTCCTCCCTGCACATGGTCCATCAGTTCCTTCTATTCAAACCTATATGTGATGCTGGAGTTTGTAGGTGTACTTCCAGAGACTGGAGCCTCTGGCCTGCCCATGTGCCAGCTGTGCCTGGAATCTCGGTGGAGCTGCAACTCCTACTCTACAGCTCAATGGACTCACCCAAGTCACCTGGTGAGGAGACGATGATGGACAACGGCCATCCCAGGGAATGGAGAGAACCTGCAGCTGAAGGCAGGATAATCCCATCCACCATATCCATGGGATATAAGCCCACTCTCACTTGCAGGTGGAGTGGACATCACCATCCCAGACTCCTCATGATTGGGGGAAGAGCTATGGACTAGAGTGGACTTAATGGTATTCTGTTGTAGACATATTGTGATTCAAGCAATGGAAGAGATTATAACAGTGAGGTGGAGCCAGTGGCCACTAGATGCTTCCGGGGCAGGGAAGGGAAAAGCAGTTGTAATACAGGGACTTTTTCAGGACTTGGGGATTATCCTGAGTGACATTACAATGACAGATATAGGCCATTTTACATCAGCATATACCATGCAGAACTGTGTGGGACAGAGTGTGGTCTACAGTGTGAACTATGGTCCATGCTTAGTGGCAAAGCCCCAGGATGTGTATATCCATCACAGGTGATGTGCCACACTAATGAAAGATGTTTATGTGGGATGTTATGGGAGGTGTGAGAGGTGGGGAACATAGGAATCCCTGTAATTTTTGTGTAACACTTATGTAATCTAAGCATCTTTTAAAATATATATATATAACATTTATGTAAGCAAATGCACATATATGCATATATATTTATATATCATTTTACAAATATTGGTTTGTATTGTGAAAAATTTTATTTTTACCCACAATTAAAAAAAAAGCAATCTAATCAAGTGATCCAAAGTGAATCTAATGCCATCAAAGAGTACCACACCCACAGGAATAGATTAGTTTAAGAACATAATCTTTTGGAATTCAAAAAAGAACTTTAAACTGTGATATAGACAAAGACTTTTAAAAAATGATCCTCAATATACTTGAGATAAAGGAAAACATAGAGAAAGAACTAAAGGATATCAAACAAGCAATGAAGAACAATATCAGAATATTAATAAATTTAAATTTTAAAAGGTCCCAAACAGAAATAGCAGTTGCAGTTTAAGACCACAATAACTAAATGAAAAATTCCCTAGAGGGATGAAACAGCAGATTGAAGTAGGCAGAATTCCTTAAGGCAAGACAATTGCAGCGATTCAGGCTGAGGAACAGAAAGAGAAAAGAATGAAAAAAAATTGAGCAGAGTCTAAAAGACCTGTGGGACATTGTCATGCATATTAATAAATACAATTGATAAACACGTTTTAGAAGTCCTAAAAAGAAAAGAAAGAGAGAAAGGGGAAGATAAAATATTCAAAGAAATAATGGCAGAAAACTTCCCAAATTTAATAAAAGATATGAATATAAACATTCAAGAACCCCAACAAACCCCAAACAGAATAAACCCAAAGAGAAACATGCCCAGACACATAGTAGTCACACTGTCAAATGTGATGCGCAAAGGAGAGAACTCTGAAAGCTACGAGAGAAGCAATGAGTTATATACAAGGAAGTGCCAATAAGATTAAGTCCAATTTCTCATCAGAAAACATGAAGGCAAGAAGGCACTAGGCTGAAATATTTAAAGTGCTAAAAGAAATCACTTGTCAACCAAGGATATTATATCTGGTAAGACTGTCTTTCAAAAATGAAGGCGAGTGAGCAGATGCAACTCAACCCCTTGGGTGCCCCCCTACTACATGGGAGGTCCCGAGTTTGGGTCTTGGTGCTTCCTAGAAGATAATGAGCAGACACCACCTCCCACCAGAAGTAGCTTAGAGGCCGCCTCCCGCCATGATGAGCTAGACTCTGCCCCCGCTGCAACAAGCAGATGCCACAAGCCAGCAGATGCTGCAGCCAGTGGGGGTGAATGTGGCTCAGGCTGTTGGACACTCACCTCTCATGTGAGAGGTCCTGAGTTCAGTTCTCAGTGCCTCCTGGAGAAGGCGATCAAACAATGAGCAGACAGATGAGAGAACCATCGGAGGGAGATGGGGATAAATAGAGAAAAGTATAGTAAATAAATCTTTTTAAAAAATGAAGACATTCATTTTTGAAGAGATGAAGACATTCCCAAATAAAGAAAAGCTGAGGGAGTTTGGCATTACTAGACCTGTCCTACAAGCAATGATGAAGGAAGTTCTTCAGTCTTAAAGGAAAGGACACTAGACAGTGGATCAAAGCAGCATAAAAAAATAAATAACTCCATTAATAATAACCATATATGTAAATATAAATGCCAGTACTGTTATATTATAAATTTTGGTCTGTAACTCCACTTTTTACAGGTTCTAAAATGCAAATGATAAATCTATGGATTTGGACACACAGTGTATAAAGATATAATTTGTTACTAGTACCACAACAAGTTGGTGAGAAGGGAATAGGGACAATGTTTGTGTATGCTTTGAAGTTAAGTTGGTATCACATCAAATGATGTTATAGATATATGATGTTAAATTTAAGCCCCATGCTAACCCCAAGAAAATATCTGAATATATATAGAGAGGAAATGAGAAGGGACTCGAATGTTCCACTACAAAAAAATGAAATAACTAGGAAAGTAAGCATTAATGGAAGAATTGAGGGAAAAAAAGATGTAAGACTTACAAAGATAAAATAACAAAATGTCAGAAGAAAGTCCTGCATTAACTAGCTACTTTAAATATAAATAGATTATTCTCTTCAGTCAAAAAACAGAAATTCATGGAATAGATTAAAATGCATAACCTATCTTGCTGCTTACAAGAGACTAAGCTTAAATTCAAAGGCACAAGTAAGTTAAAGTGAAAGTATGGAAAGAAGTATACTATGCAAATAGAACCAAAAGAGAGCTAGGATAGCTATACTAATATCAAATAAAATAGGCCTTATGTCAAAAACTGTTATGAGGGACAAAGAAGGTAACTATATACTGATACAGGGGTCAATTCTAGAAGAAGATGTTACAATTATAAACATTTAAGCACCTAATGGCAGAGACAACAAATATATGACACAGATGTCTACCATAACCACTGTTATTGAAAATTGTACTGGAAGAACTAGGCAGAGTATATAGGCAAGAAAAAGAAATATAAAGCATTCCAAATTGGAAAGGAAGATGTAAAAGCTTCCCTAATTGCAAATGGCATGATCCTTTACATAGAAAATCCAGAAAAATACACAATAAAGCTACCAGAACAATTAAACAAATTTGGCAAAGTGGCAAGGTACAAGATCAACATGGGAAAATCAGTAGCATTTCTATACACTAGTAATGAACAATCTGAAGAGAAAATCAAGTTAAAATTCCATTTGCAATAGCAAACAAAAGTATCAAATACCTAGGAATAAATTTAACCATTTATGTAAAGAATTGGTACATAGAAAACTACAAAACATTTTTAAAAGTAATCAAAGAAGACCTAAATAAATGGAAATACACTGTGTTCATGAATTGGAAAACTAAATTTCATTAAGATGTCAATATTACCCAAAAACAATTTATAGATTAAATGCAAACCCAATAAAAATTCCAACAACCTTCTTTGCACAAATGGAAAAGCCAATCACCAAATTTATATGGAAAGGTAAGCAGTCCAAAATACTCAAACCATCTTAAAGAAGAAGAATAAAGTTGGAGAACTCCAACTTAAAACTTATTTTATAACTATCATAAAACTATTACAAAGCCACAGTTATTTTTAAAAAATGGTTCTGGCACAAGGACAGACATATCGACCAATGGAATCAAACTGAGAGTTCAGAAATAAACCCTCTCATCTATTTCCAATTGAATTTTGACAAGAGTGCTAAGTCTACTCAATGGGGAAAGAATAGTCTTTTCAACAGGTGGTGCTGGAAAAACTGGATAACGATATGCAAAAGAGTGAAGGTGGACCTTTATCTCATACCAAGAACAAAAATTATCTTAAACTGAATCAAAGACATAAATATAAGAACCAAAACTAAAAAACTCCTAGAAGAAAACATAGGGAAGAATCTTCAAAACCTTGTGTTGTGCAATGGTTGTTTAGATCAAAGCATAAGCAATAAAAGAAAAAAATAGATAAATGGGACTTTATCAAAATTTAAAACTTTTGTGCATTAAAAGACTTCATTATGAAAGTAAAAAGACAACCTATAGAGTAAGAGAAAATATTTGGAAACCACATATCTGATAAAGATTTAATATCCAGAATATATAAGGAAAACCTGCAACTCAACAGCAAAAAGACAGACAATCCAATTAAAAATTGGCCAAAGTTTTGACTAGCTATTTCTCCAAAGAAGATACAGAAATGGCCAGTAAACACAGGAAAAGATCCTCAATATCATTAGCCAACAGGGAAATGGAAATCAAAACCACAATGGGATGCCATTTCACACCCACTAGAATTTTAAAAATTGAAAATAACATGTTTTGGAAAGGATGCAGAGAATTATGAAAACTGGATCATTGTTGGTAGAATATAAAATGGTGCCACCACTGTGGAAAACAGTTTGGCAGTTCCTCAGAAAGTTAAATATAGAATTATCTTATACCTGGTGTGGCAGTTTGAGATTATTTTATGAATGCCCAAAAGACAAAGATTATGTTTGTAAACTAATCTATTCCTCTGGATGTGGTAACCTTTGATTGCATTAAATTCAGCTGAAGGACCTTTGATTAGATTATTTGATAAGATTGCTTTAGGGTTTTTGATTGGTACTTCAGTGAGGCATGACTCAGATTGAGTCTCCTCCCCTTTGCAGGGTCTGATGTAAATGGAAACACAGAGATACAGACAGAGGAAAAAGGAGCAGGTATATTTGATTCTGCAAAGTGAGAGACAGGACTACAGGAAAACAGAAGTCCCTGAGAGGTGCAAAGAGGCTGGGCCCACAGAGCAGCTCAAGAAGAGACGGTGAACCCAGAGGGAAAGGCTGAGACCTCAACAGAGATCAGTTGCCATCTTGCTTTGCCATGTGCCTAGACAGCAGAATCAACAGTAACTGGCTTTGGTGAGAAAGCATCTCTTACAGTGCCCTGATTTGGACTTTTCATGGCCTTGGAACTGTAAACTTTTACCCTAAATAAATCTCCTTTATAAAAGCCAACACATTTCTGGTACTTTGCATCAGCAGCCCTTTGACAATCTAAAACATCTGTCAATCCCACTTCTAGGCATATAACTAAACTAGTTGAAAGCAGAGACTCAAACACATGTTTGCCCATCAATATTCATAGCAGCATTATTCACAATTGCCAAAAGATGGAAGCAACACAAGCGTCAGTCAACTGATAAATGGATTAACAAAATTTGATGTATGCATATAGTGGAGTATTATTTAGCCATAAAAAGTAATGAAGTTCTGATACATGCACCAACATGGATAAACCTTGAAGGCATCATGTTGAGTGAAATAAGACAGACCCAAATGGACAAATAGTATATGTTCTCACTGATGTGAAATAATTAGTATAAGTAAATTCACAGAGTCAGAAGCTAGAATACAGGTTACCAAGGGTCACAGTAGGGGTAGGGAATGGGGAATTAATGCTTCATTTGTATAGAGTTTCTGTTTGGGGTGATAGAGAAATTTTGGTAATAGATAGTGGAGATGGTAGTACAATATTGTGAATGTAATTAACAGCACTGAATTATATATTTGAATCTGGTTAAAAGGGGAATTTTTAGGTTGTATCTATGTTAGTAGAATTAAAATTTAAAATAAAACAGGACTGTACAACACAGTAAACCATCATGTAAAGTACAGACTATAGTTAATTGCATAATTATACTAATAGTTTCACCAATTGCAACCAAACTACCACACTATGCCAAGTGTTAATAATAGGGAAAACTGTATGTGGTAGGTGGGGGATATAAGGAAACTCTCCATTTTCTGCATGATTTTTCTATAAACCTACAAATTTCTCCAAGAAAAATAAATAAATGAATAATTTTTAAAAACTGATAGTGCAAAGTGTAGGTGAAAATGTGAAAAACTGGACTTTTGAAACACAATTGATGAGAATATAAATTGCTGAAACTTACAGTATCAACTAGAGCTAAGCATATACATAGCCAATGATCTAATCATTTCTCTCCCAAATGTTCATCAAAAACACATACATATGTACACCAAATATATGTATAAGAATGATCTTATTAGCAAGAGAGTCTAAAATTGTCCCAAACCAGAAGCCATCCAAATGGATGACATCGGGAAAACTGTCCGTATAATCATAAAGGAAACTATACAACAGCAAAAACTAACAATCTACAGCTACATATAGTCCTATAGATGAATCTTAAAAATAAAATGTTGGGCAAAAGAAGCAAAACACAAACACATACAGTATTTTTCCATTTATAGAGGTCAGAAAATGTGAAACTGACCTATATTGCTTACGAATGCTTAGATTTTTTTTAAAGATTTATTTTATTTATCCTGCCCTTGCTGCTTGTGCTCGCTGTGTCTATTTGCTGTGCATTTTTCTGTGTATGCCTGTCTCCCTTTGTTGCATCATCTTGCTGTGCCTACCACACCCAGCCGTGCCGCGCAGGCCATTGGCTCACTGCGCCGCCCAAGCTGGCTTGCCCTCACCAGGAGGCCCCGGGAATCAAACCCGGGGCTTCCCATATGGTAAACAGGAGCCCAACCACTTGAGCCACATCCGCTTCCCTGTTTAGGAGATTTTTTAATTGTTCAGTGAAATGAAAGGTCAAGGCAAGTGCCTTACTGTGGAGATTTGGGGAGAGATGATGGACTTGTTGTTCTGTTTCAGGCCATGTGGTCTATTGGAGCCTCTTCAATAAATAATCAAATAACTTCTCAGGAGAAAAACAGTAAAGTGATAGCAGTTGGCATGGTAAAGTTTTCTCGACCAGCATTTGACTGAAGGGGGAATTGTCAGAGCAATGACCCTGAGTAGGAGAGGGGATGGGATTAGAGTATGAATGGGAGTTTCACCTCAGGTTGAGTACAGGCAATTCTATGGTAATGAGGAAGACAGCAGAGTATAAGGGGACAGCACCCATTAGGTAGGAAGATAGGTAGGGAGATATGTGAATATGGACATCCCTATTCATCTATGAATAAGGTAGCAGAGTAATCAGTTGGAAATAATTACTGAGGTGTGAATGTTGAAGGTTTGAGCAAAGAGTAAAATGTGCATTTCCCACAATTTCCCAAAGATCATTAGACATTTTCATCCTAAGATACAATTGCCCAAACTCAACAGGCATTTTATTTTGCAAAGTAATTCAATGGTTGACACCTATAAACCAGAAATTCAAGGTGGAATGTTTATGACAAAATCAATAGAGAAGGAACATTGATTCAAAGATTTTTAAATTATACAAATACACATGCACATCCCTAGCCCAAATGTTCTTAGATTATATATTCTCTGTCATAGTTTAATTCATTATACTAGAGTCAAACAAATTCACTGGGGCATCTTAAAGCCAAGAAAAGAAAAGAGAAACTGTGGAAGTGTAATTTAATTTCACTGTTTTGTCGTTATTGATTCATTTTCTGAGCTTAAATTTTACATAAAGAATAACTATTCAAAACCTAAGCATGTCCAGGATGTGTAAGTTCATTGAGGTTGGTGGGACACACTGTGGGAGATGTTTGTGTGGGATGTGGTGGGAGGTGTGGGAAGTGGGCAACATGGGAATCCCAGTGGGTTCCGTGTAATATTTTAGGTAATCTAAGCACCTCTTAAAATAAATGTATATATATATATATAAATAACATTTTTGTAAGCAAATACACATATATGCATATATATTTATATATCATTTTGCAAATGTTTGTATGTATTGTGAGAATTTTGATTTTTACCCATAATAATAAAAAAAAAAAAAACCTAAGCATGGAGAAGGGAACTCGGGAAGAAAACATAAACTAAAGGCCCAACTGAATCTTTCCATATGGGTCACAAAAATTTCCCTCCCTTTTATTCTCATTCTGTTATTCTCCAGTGGTCACCAAGTCTCAGTCTCATGGGATTTTATATAACTGTAGCTGCCTGAACACAATGACACTCTAACATTCACTGTAAAGTTCACAAGAACTTGCGACACATCAGCCAATGTCCATTTATGTGGAGTGGGATTTTGGGGGGAAAAAGTGGGTAGAATCATGTACCCAACAAAGACATTTAATCCTAATCCACATTCCTGTGGGTGTGAAACCACTGTAAATAAGACATTTGAAGGTGCTGTTATTAGATAAGGTGCAGTCACTTGTGAATAGGATCTTCAAAGCCCTTAATCCTTAAGACTGGAGGCCTTAGTAAGAGAGGAAATTCAGAAGCAGAAGACAGAAATCCACAAGAAGCCAGAAGTCAGCAGAAACCAGAAGAGCAGACAGGAGAGTGAGATGGCCATGTGACCAGAGGCAGCGATGCAAGCCAGGGAAACCCAAAGATGCTGGCAAGGCAGGAGCCAGCACAGACAGACTTGAGACTTCAGGGAGAGAGAATGGCCTTGCCGACACCTTGAGTTTGTCCTTCCAGCTTCTGAAACTGTGAGACAATAAATTCCTGTTGTTAAGCTGACTAGTGTGTGGTATTTGTCATAGTAACCCCGGCAAACTAAGGCGAGCGCTATTACTTTTACTCCAAATAAATTTCTGTGTTGTTTGCTGTTTCTACAATAAACATGTCTTACTTTTTAAATTTAAAAAGCCAGTAAAAATTTGTTATTGTCTGCTTGTTTTATAGAAGCAGCTTGGTTTTTTCAAGAGTCTGTGACCTCCAGTGTTTACAGCTCTGGAATCAGACTGCCTGGGTTTGTAACCTGGGTCTGCTACTTCTAAATGTGTTCATTCACCTATAAGTGAGGATAATAGTACTTTCCTACAAGGATTAACTGAGTTTACAAATGTTAAATACTTAAAGGGGTGCTTGATATATAACAGGCACTTAATAAATACTATTATTCCTTTTGGATAATCTTATATTTATGCTTTTTTAGTTTAAGCTTTATTTCCTCCAGTCTAAAAATATTATTTTAATGTCCTGTCTTGTACTATTATTCTTTTTGTATATATCATTTTCATTTTAGTGACAGAAGATATGTGCAAGGAATGAAGACATTGATTTTTTAAAAAGAAGGAAATAAAATCTAATAAAAACTTCCAATTCAAATATTTTAGTGTTACTTTCAATACATTGTAGTGGACAGAGATTATATCAATGAAATATGCACTATACAGTTGTCTGATTATTCAAAATATTTAATATCTTATTGTTCAAACAAATGATTTAAAGAGTGGACAGACAGAATGCATAGCTATTCTGCATATCATGTTCTTCATTATCAGTAAATGTTACTCTCACAGACCATTCTGGTCACTAAAGGTTTAGTAATGTTTGTAGGTCTTAGATTTTTTTTCCATTAATTCTAATGGACTCTAGCACCCATACAAAGTTAGACTACAAAGAAATTATATGCATTATAAATAGGTTTCGTCTTCCCTTCAAAGCACATGGGTTATTGTCATTGATGATAATAAAGATGGTTTGGGTGTACTAACAACTTCTTGGTAGATATTTTCTAAAGCAGTTTTTTTTGCAATATAGTCACACACCATACAATCCATCCAAGTGTACAATCAGGGGCTCTCAGTACAGTCACAGAGCTGTGAGTTCATTACCACAATCAATTTGAGAACATTTTCGTTGCTCCAGAAAGCAAAATCCCATACACCTCTGATAGTTTGAAGCTGGGTGGATCCCATTCCTGTGCATGTAAATTTATTGTAGGTGGGAGTTTTGATTAAATTACTTCAGTTAAGGGCCTTTGATTAGATTGTGGGACCCAGAGTGGGTATTAACACTCTTCCAGGAGTCCTTTATAAATGGAAGAATAAAAAGCCACAGACACAGAAAGAAGGTCACAGAGACAGAGAGGAACCCAGAAGCTGGAGACAAGGCCCTGGGAGTCAGAAGCTGAGGGGAAGTCACTTTAGCCAGAAGCTGAAAGCAACAAGGTCTGGAGGACAGGAAAGAGATGAGTCACTGCCACCATCATGCCCTGCCACATGCTAATCACCCACAAGCTGCAACTCAGGGAAAAGGACCTCCTGATGATACCTTGATTTGGACAAGTTCTAACTGTAAGCTTTTAACCTAATAAATTCCCATTGTAACAGCCAACCCATTTCTGGTATATTGCTACCAAGCAGCCTTTAGCAAACTAAAACACCCTTATACCCCTGTTTTTGACCCTTAGCATTGGTTTGGTACCTTTGTTATAACTGATGAAAGAATATTAAAATATTACTATGAATTATAGTCCATGTTTTGCATTAGATGTATTTTTTCCCATATACCACCCTATTATCAATACCTTGTAATAGTGGCGTACATTTGTTCTAGTTCAGTATACTATTATTCTTATGTGAACTTTGCTTACATATCAGAATATTTTATACCAGTTTCACTTGACAATTAGGTGTGAGCATTTGTATTTTTTTAAGCCACCCATCATTGGAAACCCTTTGCTATATCTGGGGAATTTGCATCTTATTCATCTTAGTGAGAAACAAAGAAACCTTTCTCTCTCTTTATTGAAGCTTAAACCACCAGATGCTCGTTTTCCCAGTGTACTTTGCAGCTAGATTGTGGCACATGTGATATAGACTTGACCAACAAGATGCACCCAACTCACACTACAAACAGGAGACAGTGATTCAAAGCTGCAGGGCCATGAAAACTACATTCTGGTAGTAAAAGATATCAGCACCAGGGAGAAAAAAACAACACCACTAAGATTCCAGAGAAATCAGGCACAACTAAGCAGTGTGGTGCTTGGGGTCTAGTGTCTTGATGGGCTGCTGCATGAGCTGTGTTTGTCACTGTCAGCGGAAGTAGCCTCAGTATTACTCACAGGACTGTTTTGTTGTTGTAGTTTTTTCTGAGGTACTGGGGCTGGGGATTGATCACGGGACCTCATGTGTGGGAAGTCGGTGCTCAACCACTGAGCCACATGGGTTCCCTGAGTTGGTTTTCTCATTTTTTTGCTTGTTTCTGTTTTTTTGTTTGTTTGTTTGTTTATAGGCGGCACCGGGAACCGAACCAGGGACCTCCCACAAAGGAAGCAGGCACTCAGCTGCTTGAGCCACATCCCCTCCCCCACAGGGCTGGTTTTAGTATGCTGTTAGCCTAGCCTGACTAATGTCTAGTTCCCTCGTTTTTGTTGTTTACTACATCTTGTTGTTTACTACAATTTCAAGGACATTCCCAATATCCTTTCAGTAAATTCAGTTTCTGCTTGAATCTGCCAGAGGATTTTTCGGATCCTTGCAATCAAATGGACTTTAACTGAACAATTTAATTTCATTTTCTATGGTATGATTGATCATATACTACTTCAAACAAGCCCCCTCTCACAGAACTCTTGGGAATATCTGAAATAGAAACAAATGCCCTTGTACTATATATAGAGGAAGAAATAAAATTAGTAGAAAAATTTACATAATACTGTATTAGTTTACTATTGGTACTGTAGCAAATTACCACAAACTTAGTGGTTTAAAACAATGCAAATTCATTCTCTTATAGTTCTGTAGGTCATAAATCCAAAATGGGTCTTACAAGGCTAAAATCAAAGTGATTTCAAGGTGGGTTTCTTCTGGAGGATACAGGGGAGAGTCCATTCCTTGCCTCTTTCAAATATTAGAAGTTTCCAGCATTCTGTGACTCCTGGATGTACTCTAAAATCTCTTGTTTCCATTGTCACATCTCTCACTACTGACTCTTATCTCCTCTGTGCCTCTTACAAGGAATTTTGTGATTACACTTTGGACCCACAAGGATAACCCAGAATAATCTCCCCATCTGAAAATCCTTAACTTAATGACATCTGCAAAGTCCTTTTTTCCATATAAGGTAACATTTATAGCTTCCTGAAATTAAGACATGGATATCTTTGGGGGGGGGGGGTGCATTATTCTGTCTACCACAAATACACAGACCAATTTGTAAGAGTGCAGCCTAAGATAAAGAATCCCAGATCCTCTGAGGAACTCTGATCTACATATTAAAAAAGTTCTCAGACTCCTCCAGTTCAGTCTCCTTGCTAAGGACTGATAAGATTCAAGCTGTTTAATGCTGCTGACTGCCAAAACCAAGAAAACAAAGAAGGTGTCCTTGAGAAGAGAATTGGTGGGTGACCTGAGGTAGAAAAAAAATCACCCACATAGAGTGGCGTGGTCTGCCTCACTGCTTCCCTAGCTCAGTCATGTCTCAGAGTGTCCATCACCCATATAATTCTTTCCCAGTTCTTCCAGAAAAAGAGGAAAACTCAGTCAGTATGCATACATAATATATATATGTATATATTTTGATAACCAGGAATATCTATATAGAATAGCATAGTCTAAAATCTGAAGCCTGTAGAGTATTTAATACACCTAATGCAATGTATTGTCTTTACTTTGCATATAAGGACTCTTTCTCACTCCAAATTCATGCTTTAAGAAGACTTCCTGATGGTCTCAATGGGTGATCCATTGGGTGACCCTTCTACTCAAACTTACCTGCATCTTCAAAGCTGTCATTCACCTTCTCTTTGGGCACTCTATTCTAGTCACCAACCTCCGGGTTGATTTTGCCTTCCCCCAGATGTGCAAACTTTCTCTGTGGGGCTCTGCACAGCTTTTCCTCCTGAATATCCAGGGTCTTTCTGTGAATTTAAGGACTCCTATGTATTATTTAGTTCCAGTGCATTTGGTTATGCTCTGCCTTTATCCCTACTCCATGCCTCATTCCTTTACTTTTGCCTCTGTCAAATCAGGATTTTGTTTCCTTCCACCTTGTTTCATTTCATATTTCCTTTGTTTTATCAAGAAATATGAGTTGTCTTCAAACATATGAAGATAAGAGAATTCGAATTATTAAGAGTAGCTCTAGGGGAAGAAGTTGCAGGAACTTGTGTATAGAAATTATGATAAACTGGATTTAAGATTACATTAAAAATTTTCAAATGGTTCTCTCCTAAAGTGGAATGAGCTGCCTTTGAGTGAATAGTTCACCAGAAATATTCACAAAGAGGCTGGTGGTTACTGGTCAGGAATAGTGTTTGACATATAAGAAACTCTATTACTAAACAAGTGGTTGGATGAGGTAATGCCTCAGGAAATTTTCAATTCTAAATTCCATGATTCCAAGTAGTTAGCATCATTTAACATATGCATTAAAAGAGTGTTTTTACCTCTATTTGATACTTACCTTATATTTACAATAGTTCTCTGAGGTTGGTAGTTGGCTATAGTTTTGTATGAAAGTAAACATAATTATGAAAATAAAAGGGCATGGTTAATGTGGAATTAAAAGGCTAAAACAACAATAAGAACATGATTTCTTCCCTATTCACAGTGAGATTAGGGTGCCTATGAAATTAGGGTTGGCACTGATGAAAAAGATCTTGAGTTACATCCATTGCAGCCATTTAAAGTTTTTAAATTACCAATTGTCTTGGGACAATGTTTGTCCTACCAGGGCCCTGAAGAGTAAATGTGTGATGATTAGGTATTAGCAAGCATACTCCTAAGAAAATGTCATGTATAGCAAGCTGAAAACTCATTGCAAACAACCAAATGCAACTAGGGGATCAGAGGGTGAAGGAGCCAAAGGAACAGATGGGCAGATGAGGCAATGAGGTTAGCAACAATTCCTGTGCTGGTGAGGCTTCTGCCAATATGCCACTATTAGTGCTGGCCGCACAGAGAGGCACTGCATCCACTTTTATTGAGACTAATTCTTGAGATTATAACATATCATTATAATAGACCTAGTTCTATCATCATTCATCTAACTTGGAATGCTATTAAGCAAGTTAAGATTAGGGGACTTTCTGAGCCTTGTGTAACACTCAGAGAAGTACTTCAATAAATGAATTATTCACTTGCCCATACAGCATATGTGCTCCATCTGGAAGTGAGGTTTAGGATTAAGTCTTCACAGGAAGCATTAAGGACAGTTCATGGTGTTCTAGGAGCTGAACTCCATCAGCAAGCCTACTTTAAGTACAAAGTCAGGTATTAGGTCCCTGAAGAATTAGATGATCTCCCCTGAGCCCGTCTTAGGGATGCAGAGAGCTCTCCCTGAACTGACAAGATATCGCCAAGGTAAGCTTACATTCTCTGAAAAAGCTCTCAGTAAACTTAAGGGTATCCATCATTTTCAGCAGTAATTCTATTTCTGGAGTTCTATGTGTTTTAAAATTTTCATTTTTCTAACATTTTACCTATTTCTTTGATAACATTTTAAAGTTAGGTTTATCGTTCAAATACCCATCTGTAGCAGTTTGGCATTATTTATGAATTCCAGATATAGATATTGGATTATGTTTGTGAACTGGTCTTTACCTCTGGGCATAATAGATTATATTGCATTCAGAGGTTTCACTTTTACTTGATTAAATAATGATTAAGGTTTTGATTGGACCACATCAGTAGGACGTTGCATCCCCACCCCCTTGGTGGGTGGGAATTCACAGGGAAACCACACCGCAGAGGAGGGATGTTGGGGTTTTTGAGCTGGAGCCCCAGGAAGTAAGCACACAGAGGAGACTGGTGGTGAGGAAGGAGAGAAGGTCCCAGGAAAACAGACAAGCAGTTTGCCTGACAATTCACAGTAGGCTTTGTGGAGAGCACAAAGCAGATGAGCCCGGAGAGAATCGAGCCCCAAGGAGAGAAACAAAGCATAGAGAGCCTGACCATGGAGCCTTAAGAGGAAGAGGAAGGCTGAATGTTGGTGGCCATCTTGCTCCAACACATGGCAATAGACTTTGGTGAGGGAAGTAACTTGCACTTTATGGCCGGGTAACTGTAAGCTTCTACCCCAAATAAATACCTTTATAAAAGCCAATAGATTTCTGGTGTTTTGCATCAGCACCCCTTATTACTTATTACATCATCTTATTACTAAGAAGTGACTTTCAATAATTTATAACCAAGTACAATATTGTCTTGCATATTTGTGTTAATGATCAGTTTGGCCCATGAAAAGGCCAAATGACCATGTGCCATGAATATAGGGCAGAGCATCTCGCGGCTGGGAGACTCAATCCTGAAATATAATCTAAGCCCTCTCAAATGAGTCAAGCAATCAAAAGTAATGTAAAGGGGAACCATATCTTAATTCCAGGTAACACTTCTTAAAACCCACTACATGTCTCATTTTCCTGTTTCTTTAGACCTCTTTCAACCCATTTGCTTAATGCTGAATCATAAGAGCTCAAATATAAGACTGAGAAAGAGAAAATTCTTAGATTTGAGGCAATGGAAACAGTTAAGTAAACAATATTCTCATTAGCAATGAGGGAACACTAGATGAATTAATAAACTTCATCTATTACATTTATTCAGTGGTCTGACAACTCTTCACTGAGCATCTAGTATGTTCAAGAGATTATTCTATTCTAATACATCAGTGAACAAAACAGACGATGATTCCTGCCCTTGCTCAGCTTCCCTTCCAGCAGGAAAAGACTGACAATAAAATGCTTTGGTGGAAGAAAGGAAAAGAAGAGGCAATTAGGGAGATTGGGATTGTGGGCTGCACTTTTAAACAGGATGGGAAGTGAAATTTGAACAAATACTTGAGGAATATGAAACAATGAGCCATGTAGATACCAGGGAGAAGAATGTTCCAGAGAAAGGTCTTGAGGTGAGGGCAGGAGCAGCAAGGTGGCCAAGATGACTGGAGTGCAGTGAGGGAAAGACAAGATGTAAGAAATGTGGTCAGAGAGATAACACGGGGTCGGCAGAGGAGTGCAAATCATGAAGGGCCCCATAGATACTTGTAGGTATCTAGCAGTTACTATGAGTGAAAGAGGGAGCCATGTCAGAGACTGGAGCAGACTTTTCCCATTGGTCAAATAGGAAAATGTTGGAGAGAATAGACTCATCACATGGGACATAGTGATATAGACTTGCTAAACAAAAGGAGGACTTCCCCCACAACAGCCCTTTCCCTATACCCATTAAGACTGGATATACTGTGCAGATCCTGTTCGTACAGGTACCAACTTCTAACAGCTCATTAGCAGATCACTATTTATATATGTACCTGCTAATAACATCTGATTACCACTAGGGGGTGACACATTTTGGTATTTTATTTGGGGGTACACTATTAAATTGGCTCTTCAACATAATTATTCATGGTAAAAAATATTAGTTCATTATTCAAGAGGAAAAAGAAAAATTATATCAGTGACTCAATTGATGGTTTCATACTCAAAAATCAAAAAAATAAAATTAACAACAAGTAAAATATAAAACACATCAATACTTGGGAACCACCTATCAGATAAGGGCCTAATATCCAGCATATATGAAAAAAAGCTTACATCTCAAAAATAAAAAGACAATCCCATTTCAAAAATGGGCAAGAGATTTGACTAGACACTTTTCCAAAGAGGAAATTCAAATGGCTAAAAAGCACATTAAAAAAATGTTCAACATCTCTAGCTATTAGGGAAATAAAATTCAAAATTATAATGAGATATTACCTTACACCTATTAGACTGGCTGCTTTAAAAGAAAAGACAGCAAACTACAAGTATTGAGGGATAGGAGTACTCATCCACTGCTGGTGGGAATGAAGAATGGTGCAGCCACTGTGGAGGATGGTTTGGCAGTTCCTCAGGAAGCTAAGTATAGAATTGCCATATGATCCAGCAATCCCACTACTAGGAATATACCCAGAAGAATTGAAAACAGGGATGCAAACAGATATATGCACACCAATGTTTATCGTGGCATTATTCACAATTGCCAAAAGTTGGAAGCAACTGAAGTGTCCATCAACAGATGAATGGATAAACAAAACAGCAGTATGTACCAATGATGGAATATTACTCAGCTGTAAGAAGGAATGAAGTACTGACACGTGAGACAACATGGTGAATCTTACGTTGGGTAAAGTAAGCCAGTCACTAAAGAACAAATATTGCATGATCTCACTGATAGGAACCAAGGATATTGAGCAGACTCACAGAGGTAGAGTCTGAAAGATAGGGTACCAGAGGATAAAAAGTGAGTAGAGAGTGGTGTAGAGAGTGGCCAACAAAATATTAAATATCCATCCTGGGAAGTCCTGCTACATTCTTTAATAGAATGGCAAGAATCTTTAGTGTACATAGGTAGTGCCTAATAAAAGAAAACGGATCAATACGCTAAGCCCTTGATATCAATGCTTATATTTATGAACCTTATTCTTGTAAAATTGAAACTTAACCTAATAATATCTATTGCCTAAGAGTTACCTCCTGAAACCCTCTTCATTATTCAAACATGGCCTCTCTCTAAGTCAAACTCAGCAAATAAATTCACTATCTCCCTCAATCCCCAAACCCCCACTCCACCAGTAGGACAGGAGTTGCACCAAGGGATTGTTACCAAGTTAGACCAAAAGGAGGAAAATTAAATACAAAAGAGTGTTTATGGCTAAGAGATTTCAAAGTAAGTTGAGAGGTCATTCCAGAGGTTATGCTTATGCACATCTCAGGAGGATCTCACTGACTGCAACAGTAAACAAAGTCTCAAAACAAGGATGTTCCTGAGGCCCCTAGAGACATCAGGACAGGGCACACAACCTCATGAAATCAGCACCCAGTTGGTGGACCTTACCTTGGAATATATGATAACCTATATCCTCAATGTAACAGAGTTAGGCTCATTTATAATTTCCCTGCAGAAAATTCTTCTACCCTTTTTATTTGAGCCTATAATTAGCGCTATACCCATTAAATATATATCCCAGAGACTTAAATCTTTGGTCTGTTCATATGCCATGTGATTCTGAATCGCAGCAGAGTTGCAGCCAACACCTACTCTCCAGTTCATGGGACTTGCCCAGGACAACTAACAAAATAATTATCGACAACACCCATCCCCAAAACAAAGAGTATCTACAACTGCAAGCAGAACAATTCTTCCTATCTTCCCCATAAGGTCTAAGCCCTCTCTCAATCTGAAGCAGGGCAAGCATCACCATTCCAAAATCCTCAGGACTGAGGAATGAATAAACATAAGGGGGAAATTCAACTATGGACTAAAGTAGACATTATTATTGCAGTAACGGAAGAACTTGTAACATTAATATAAAGACAGTGGTTATCACAGGTTCTAAGGGGAGGGAGGGAAAGAAGAAGTGGAACATAGGATATTTTTAGGGTATTGGAATTGTCCTGCATGATTTTGCAATGATGGATACAGGCCATTATACATTTTGTCAAAACCTATGAAATTGTATGGTGCAAAGTGTAAACCATAATGTAAACTATTGACCATGGTTAGTAGCAATGCTTCAGTATGTGTTCATCAATTGTAACAAATGTACCATACTCACATAAGATGTTATTAACAGGGGGAAATGTGATAGGAGGAGGAGGTGGGGTATATGGGAATCCCTTATATTTTCTATGTAACTTTTCTGTAATCTAAAACTTCTTTGAAAATAAAGGTTAAAAAAATCAATACATCTTTCTACCATTAAGCCTAATATCAATTATTTACTTTCAGCCAAAGATAATTCATTATGTAATATTAATGTTATTTGAATTTCTGGCTTTGTTTGTACTTGGTTTGTAAATGTCTTATGGCTTTAATTTACAGTTGTGTAAAAATCTATAAGTATAAGAAAATTTGACATGGTAATATGTTCACAGATATTAAGTAACAGTATAATGGTAATTATAAAGTAATATTGTAATGACAATTTATAAAGTTTGTTCTTTGAAACAAATCTGCATATTCTTTGTGTGAGAAATCTGAATTTGTGCTTGGAATTAATTTTATACATTAGTTTATTTTTGATAGAGGAGTATAATATACAGGTAACATATGGAATAGCGTGATTGTGCGGAATTTGAACACAACTGAGTGTGGTTTCCCTGAGGGAGATTTGGCACAGCTTAGAGCCCTAAACAGAGAAACCCAAGGGCCCCAGTGAGCCAGGAGGAGGTAGAAGGAAGTGTGAGGAAACTTGGAATTTCCCACAGACCCATCCTTGTTCTTTCTGGTTTCTTCTACTCCCTCCTCTTATGACGACAACCAGACTCCTGATTCCAGGAACAAGAAAGATCAGAACATAGTCCCAGTACATGTACAGCTAAATATGTTTTGGCAGAGTGAATGTGAGAAAGAGATCAGCCAGACCACGTTTTCCATGGAATGCTCTAAGGCAGGGGCTCTGAACCCGTGGTGCTCCACGGACCCCTTTGCCAGTCAGGTGAAAACCACAGAACCCTGACTAAGTCCACACTGTACTGTGTGTAATTTAATAAATATATCACACCCACACCAACACGTCCCACAAGAATAATGTTTTTTTGAATTCCATTTCAAGCCCACAGACCCCTTGTCAAGAACCCCTGCTCTAAGAACTCCAAAACAACTAATTTATACATAAACTTTGAGAAAGTAATTTATTGATGAGGAGTGAGAAATGACCTACAATGTTTCATTTTCACCCTGATTTGTTTCAGCTGTCTTAATATATAATAAGTAAATGTATTACATAATTACTACATAAATAATACATACAGTCTTATAGCTATTATTAGAAAGACAGCCATAACCAAAAACTTCTCCTGTAAGAGTTAGTTGCACACAAAATCACAGCGCTTTTTACCTTCTTCGTGTTCCATGAGGGACAGACAGCATGTTACCCTGACAATAGGAAATGAGGAATTAAGTCATCATCCTGATTGATAATTCACAGGAAAAAAACAATCTCCTTTGCTTTGCCTTGTGAGAATTATCAAGATGACTGCTCCAATTCTGTATTTTGCCTTGGGAGTGAGGGTTTTGAACTCAGAAGCCTCTCAACACAGCAGCGGTTCTACCTTCAGACCCTGAAACCATGGTAACCCATAGCCACAGTGAAGGCAACTTCCTGTGCTGCTGTTTGTTTTCTAGATCCTTACAGCTGAGACTCGAAAGACTGCTGTACAATCAGCCAGTCGCACAGATTCTGCAGTGAGCTCGCTGCCCTTTATTGATATGACTGGGATCATTATTTTGGGGATGAATGTGCACATAAGGCAACATTGTGGAAAGAAGGGATTAACTCTGTGCTGCTATATTTTGCTACCATTATTATGTGACAAACTATGGTCGCTCTCCCTATTTTATTATTTTAATTAAATTTCCAGGAGGCAGAAAAAGTAAGGAAATATAATGTCTTCAACATAAACACAGACACTATTTTTTCTAAATATGACATTTATATTGTTCTTGTAGAGGAACATCCCAGAGGCTATCCGTGTCGTGGATGATAAATAAAATAAAGACTGAGCTTCAGGGTTGGTGCATGTGTGTGTGTATGTGTATTTGTGTGTGTTTGTGTGTGTCTCAGATGTGCGAGAGTAGAGAGAGAGAATTTTGTTAAATCAAATATCTTTGAAATGTAGAAAGCAGCTTTATTATTTTGGAATCCCACATTTGTTTTTTAAATGTGTCATTAAATAAACTCCAGTAATTAGCCTATCTGTAGCACTTAAAAAGAATCGGAAGATAGTGTAGTAGTTTAAAGAACAAATTCAGGAGTTGGCCCATCTCTGTCCTCTGCTACATACTAGCTGTGTGACCTCAGTCTTCTATGACAAATACCACACAATGGGTTGACTTAAACAACAAGGTCTATGGGCTCACAGTTTCAGAGGCCAGAATCCCAAAGTAAGGCATCAGCAAGGCCCATGCTGTCTCCTGCAGTCAGCAATATTCTGGTGATGGAGTCCTCTGTCACATGGCGATGTCCTTGTTTTCCTCCTCTATCTACTCTTCTGGTTTCTTCCTGTGGCTTCTCTTTACAAGGCCTCCAGTAATACTAATTAAGGGCCACCCTAATCCAGTTTGGTCATACTTCTTGGTACCAAAATTTTAATTAGTCAGTATTCTTCAGAGAAACAGAAGAGACAGGATACATATTTATTACAGGAATTGGCTCACACGACTGGGGGAACTGGCAAGTCCAAATTCTATACAGCAGGCTGCTAGCTGAAAACTCCGATAAAGATGAAGTTAAATTTCCCAGGGGAAGCTGGATGGCTGAAGTAGAGGCAGAACTTCTTCTTTCTGATTCCTTAAAGCCTCAGTTCTGGCTTTTAAGACCTGCAGCTTATTGGATGAGAAGACTCCCTAAGTTGCTGAGGGCAACATCCTTTGTTGATTGTAGATGCAATCAGCCATAGATACAACTGCTTATAGATGCACACTCATCTATGAAATGCCTTCATAATAACAATCAGGCCAATATTTGATTGACCAAACAACCTGACACCATAACCTAGCCAGGTGGGCAATGAAATTAACCATCACAGGCAGGTTACTTAATATTTCTGCTGTGTCTCAACCTTATCATCTCTAAAATGGAAATAATACTAGTGCCTATTTCTTATGACTATTGTAAGGATTAAATGAGTTAATATGTATGATTCATAAATATATCTAGAATTCAGTATTTCATAACAGTTATCTTTTATAATTATCATTATCACTTCTACTATTATCAAACTATTTGTTTAATTTAGAATCAGTTTTCAAAAATAAAATAATTGAAGATCAAGAATTCAAGTAAATATATACTGGAAAAAAAATGAAATTGATGTACAATTGTTTCTTTAGAGACCATTTAATGGGAAAGCTATGGTTTACATCCATAGACACCCAGATACAACATGGTGCAGGAGCAGCCAGGGTCCAGTGCCTGGTCTGTGGAATGGAGGCATGGAGGTTGGAAGAGAATACTAACCCAAGTTTCCTAATTCCTAGTCCACATCTACCCCATCACACTAAATCCCTTTATAAATCTTGTACTGTAAGTTAATCATGTTAAACTCCCCTTTCAGGAGATGTAATTTAAATTGATATATTAATAAATCCAGTAAATTAAGTCATCTACTGTTGGGTCTATTTACATGTGCGCGTACCTACATGTATGCGTGTATAAATACATATGTGTAGTTGTGTTTGCATTGTATTCTTTAGTAGGTGCTACTGACAACAAACTTCTTAGCTTGCTAATGGTGTCGTGTATCTTTCAAAGGTATCAATAGGTATAATTCAGTGGTTAAGTGCAGGGAGTTTGAAATCAGACAGACCAATATCTGAGTCTCAAATCTTGACACTACATTTTAATAGCTATGCCTCAGTATCCTTACTTGTAAAATTAGAATAATAATAATTCCCTCATAGCTTTACTGTAAGGATAAAAAGAAAATAGATATAGTCCTTAAAGTGTAGAAAATAAACAGTAAATATTAGCTATAATTGTTATTGATGCAGAAGACTTCTGATTTAGGATCTTTTACCAAATGATGCCATAGTATTTTTCCAATATTTTTACTCAGCTTTTATACATGGTTGGAACCAATAATCAAGAGATATTGGTAAACTCTGAAGAGTATT
Organism: Tolypeutes matacus; assembly: GCA_026826555.1. Classification (NCBI taxonomy): domain Eukaryota; kingdom Metazoa; phylum Chordata; class Mammalia; order Cingulata; family Chlamyphoridae; genus Tolypeutes; species Tolypeutes matacus. Next base: position 9,291,990 of record JAKSZT010053888.1, read on the forward strand.
GGAAATCCTGAACTTTCTAGAAATCTCTGTTCACTCTGACATTCTCCACACCCACAAGGTCTAGATCAAAAGTAGGGTCTCAACTTTAGCTGCATGTCAGAAACATATGGGGAGCTTATAACTTCCCAGTGCCCATGCCAATTAAATCAGAATCTCTGGGGTAGGACCCAGACATCAGTAATTTGTAAAATTCCCTGGGTGTTTCCATCGTGCAACCAATATTAAGAACTACTGCTCCCAATCCTTATATAGGATGCAATGCTCTTTAAATATATTCATCCAGCAATGCACTGAAAAGTGACAGTGGGAACAGCACCATATTGTCCATCAGAAGACTTGGGTTCTGGATGCAACACAGCCACTTACCAAACATGAGACCAAGTCATTTAATCTGAGACTTTGTTTCTTTATCTGTAAAATGGCAGGACATCTGCCCTACCAACCTCACAATGTTGTCATGAGGATCAAATGAATCAATGCCTATGGTTAAGTGCTTGGGAATCATTAACTTTCTAAATATAAGTAATCATGATTTTTGTCAGGTGTTAGTCTTCTTGGCACAAGGTAGGAGATGACTGAAGTAAGCAGGCAAGAGGTAGACCAAAATGGGGAGGAAGAAGTTGGTGACTGAAAGCAAATGTAGCACCAGAGCCAAGAGCATGTCAAGGGCAGGCCCCCGTTCTACTGTCACATACCTGGGGCCCTCGCCAGTATTATGGGAAAGCAGCAAGTATTATTCCTCATAGAAGTGGTTGCTCCAATCCATTCCTTGCTCCTGACTCCTCCTCCATCTCTCCAACCCAAAACACAGCAACCAGCAGTTCAAACTACCCTTGATAACCCTCTGGGAACAGCCAAATGAAACCTGGCAGAGAATGTGGGCTTTCTCCTAATCTCCTCCTCTTTGCTTCACTCATATTTTGATGAGTCAGTAAATCCTGTCCTCTCCTCTTCTTTACCATTCTCTTGTCCCCTCTGCCACAGTCTTCATTACTTCCCATTTGGAAGTTTCCTAGCTGATCTTCAGGTCACCAAACTGCCCCCCCCAATACCCCATCCATTCTCTGACCTCAGGATGATGTGCCTAAAATATAAATCCAACCAACTAGCACCACAGCTTAAAATCTTTACTTCAACTTTGGAAAGCACTGCTCTGTGTCACAGTCTTTTTTGTCTTTTTTGCATATTGTTTTCATGTCTTTTTTGCATATTGTTTTCTCCATCCCAGAATGTTCTTCCTAACTTCGTCCATGAGAAAAGTTTTGGCAAAGAGAAAACAATTCCTGACTTTAACATTTGCCAGTGATGACGGTTGATTACTTCTTATATATTAAGAATTAAATTGATTGGCTGTTTGATAAGTTGATTTTGTTAAACAGATTCCTTCCTTATTCAGTGATGATGAAAACCTTCAAAAATGTTTTAATCGTACTTTCAGAATTGAAGATGGTAAATGAAACAAAAAAACTTCCAGACCATATGCCAATTTTGTATAAGGATGTGGTAAGCAGAATTTTAAGGTGGCCCCTGAGATTCCCAGCTCCTGGTGCATACTCACCTTCTCCCCATTTATTCAGTCAAACACTAAGCTGGCTTTGCAATGAGAGTATTTTGCAGATATAATTAACACTTAAAATCAGTCCACCCTAAGATAAGAAGATTATCCACTGAGCCTGACCTAATCACAGAAGCCCTTTAGAATCAGAGTATCTCCTATGATCTGTGGCAGAAGAAGTCAGATTCAAAGCACAAAAAGATTTGACCAGCATGCCATCACTAGCTTGAAGATGGAGGGGTCCCAAGTGCCATGATATTCAGGTGGACTTTAGGATCTGAGAGCAGCCCAAGCAGACAGCCAGTAAGGAAATGGAGACCTCATCTTATAGTCAAAAGGAACTAAATTTTGCCAATGGAAAAATGAACCTGGAAGAGGATTTTTCCCCAGAGCCTCCAGATGAGAACTCAGTCTGCCCGGCATCTTGGTTTCTGCCTTGTGATATCTTAAGCAGGGAACCAAGCCAGGCCATGCCAGACTTCTGACCTACAGAGCTGTGGTCAATCATGCAGCAATATAAAACTAATACAAGGAAATGGTCCATACATTAAAAACAGCTCTTCTCTACCACCTGTTCTTTTTCTTCCTTTCCTTCATACACCTGGCTTAGAAAATTCCTTGTCTTTGCTATTGAATATAAATAATCATTTTAAAGATGCCAGAAGTGAGTGACCTTCTAAAAAAGCAGTATAGCTTCTATGTATATATATGTCCTTGGGCTCTACTATGCCAGCTCTCACCGCTTTCCAAATTAGAACCCAGATCCAGTAAAAATGGGGTGCATAGTGACTCAGGTAACCATGCTGCAGTGTAAGTGTTGAGAGCCCCATTTTGACATTGAGCAATCTGAAGCTCAGAGAAGTTAAGAACCTACCCAAGGTAACACAGTAGCTGATAGAACTTAGACTTAGATATCAAGCTGAATTTAAACCCAGCTCTGTCCCTTACTGTTTTGACCTTGTGTAGAATTATTTTTCTGGGTCTGCAGCAGTGATTATCAACTTAGCTGCACATTAGAATTATCTAAGACTTTTAAAACAATTCTGCTGGCCTAGCAACACCCATATTAGTTCAATCAGACTCTCTAGGGAATATGCTCAGGCATCATATTTTTCAAAGTTCCCCAGGTCCTTCTGATGTGGGACCAAGTTTGAAAATTATTGGTCTATAAAATGAGAACACAGGCTATGTGATATCAAGAACCTTTGCTAGTTTTAATATTCCATGTGTTCATGAGTTCATATTTAATAAACCTAAACATAAATTCACAAGTGACATTTTAATGAGGAGGAGGAGGAAGGAATCAATTACTTTTTAAGGCTACAATGTACTGCAGTGTTACTGTTATAAGTGCCTTAAGTGAATGGCATAGTTTCAGTCCCAAGCACATGCCCATTTTATTCTTCTAGCAACTCCTTCAATGAGATTCATTGGGTTTGAGAGCTAATCTCTATATATGTTGTGGTAGGTAGAATACAGACAAAAGGGAGAAGAAGGAAGCATGGTGTGCAACAGAGTAGGGGTAGGGGAAGAGGGAGAAGAACAGCAAAAATAAATAAATTATACGGGGTGGGGCATGGACAGAGACTGGAAAATGTCTTTTAAATGCTGAGATGTAATGACAACTCTCCATTTTCCCAATCTTTCAGTAAATGACTATTACATAAAAAGCTTGGTGGTAATAGAAGTGTTTTAGGGACATCAAGGAAAAATGGCTGTTTTCCTTAGCTAGGCAGGCACAAGACAAAGAGCAGAAAGCATCTTTGTCAAGTGAAACACAGTTGAAATTAGGAGCTCACAGGAAAAATAATATTAGATCAAAAAGTTACCATGAGAAAATTCTAACAAATGTACCATGCTAATGCAAGGTGTTGATATTAGGGTTGTATATGGGAAGTCTGTGTTTTATGCATGTTTTGCATGTTTTTCTGTAAATCTTAAACTTCTCTAATAAAGAAAAATAAAAAAACCTGAATGGCACACCAGGACCAAGTCCTTGTAACAACTTGTCAGGTTGACCATGAAGACCTTCTGGGATTTCAGCTGCAAGATGGTGTTGGACAGAACAGGAGATAGGAAGCAAAATTGATTGAACACCGCATTGTGCCAGGAGCTAAATTAGAACATTTTTAATTAATATTGTTTTTAATACAATAGTGCATTCATACCATAAACAGTCATCCCTTTTAAAAAGTTACCATGAGAAAACAAATCCATTGGGATTCCTGGAAATCTTGTGTAGGGTATTGGCATTTCCACTGAATATGGAGTGGGAGATTCAGAACAATTCAATGTCATTCCTCTCTAAGCTTTGGTTTCATAAACGGTAGAATGGATTTGATAATGAGATTCACTTCAAAGAGTTATTTGAGGATGAAATTATTTAATAGCTATGAATCACTAAAAACTGTTTGGCACATGGTGTTACAGAAATGTATGTTAAATAAAAGTAAATAAATTGAAATAAATAACAAAAGATGGTTAAAACAGTATGGTATTGGCAGAGAACTAGGCAGATAAATCAATTGAACAAACTCAAATCTACAAAGAGACTTGGAAATATGTAAACTTTCATTTTGTGATGAACATCACATTTCACCTCAGTGAGAAAAGAATGGAGCATTTAATAAATGCTGTAGGCACAGCTTCTTGCTCTGAATTTTTTCTCATTACTTGGTGAACAAACATTGTGGAAAGAAAACACTGAGCTTAGATTGAACTCAGATTTTTCTTCTTTGAAGCACTGATCTAACTAAACAATTTGTAAGGATAATTTATGAAATTCAATGTATGGACTCTGGTCTCTAAGCTCCCAAAATGCATATTTCAACATTATTATTTAATTTCCTCAGCTCTTCCCTTTGTATTTCCTATTGTGGAGTTGCCTTTAACTCTATTTTTAGATAGAGTTAAAAGTGCTTTAGATATATGGATGACAGTTAACATGTGACTGTGTTAAATCAAATAGTCTAATATGATATATACCTGGTGCCTTAGTTTGTGAGGGCTGCTAGGACAAATACCATAGAATAACATAGACTGGTTTGCTTAAAAGGAATTCATTATCTTACAGTTTGGGAGGCTAGAAGTTCAAAATCAAGGTCCTGATAGATCATGCTTTCTCTGAAGTCTGTAGCATTCTGGCCATGGTTGCCAACCAGCCATAACTTAAACTTCCATCACATGGCCATCTGTGTCCGACTGTGTCCATTTCCTCTGCTTAAAAGGACTCCAGTCATATTGTCCTCAACTATAACATCTTCAAAGATCCTGTTTACAAATGGGTTCACATCCACAGGACCAGGGATTAGCACTTGAACATGTCTTTGTGAGGGGCATGATTCAATCCATAACACCTGGTCTGGATCAGTTAAATGTCTTTAGTGTAAGCAGGCAACACCCTTCCTTACATGGCCTTGATTTTGTACAGTGGGGCCAATGTACTGAGCAGTTTTAACTGGTCGCATCATTCAAGGATGGTTCGAAAGCTGCAGGAGTTCAGTTATAAAGGGTTGGTCCTGAGAGCACTGCCCCAAGCCAAGAAGAGTCTATACATTTCTCAGTTGTTCAGTTGTGACACTTAATAGCAATGGGGGAGAGGGGCAGGTAATAGGGTAGCAGGACCTTATGAATTGCTAGCTCTAGATGACACATTGTCATGTCCATGAGTAACTTTTGAGGCTGCCCCATTACTTCTAGACAACGACTACATATATTCATAGTCAAAGATGTTATTTTTATCCTGCCTTTTGTTCATAACCAATCTTAGGAAGAAAGAATGATTGTTTCATTTTTAAAGCACTCTATCCCCCATTACCCTCCTCTCCTTTCAAGTGCATCATGAAATTTTTAAAACGCATCACTAGTCCTAAGAGCTCTAAAAAATATGTACCAGGCATGTATTGTAAAGACTAAGATTATTAAAAATAAAATTGCTATCCCTGGCTTTAGGGTCAAAGCATGTGAAGCTTTCCTGAGTATTTTTCAATCTAGCAAAAAAGGTAAAATGCTTATTCTCTGCCTCCCTCCAACCATTTTCCTCCACATGTAAATCAGATTATGCCATGCCTTTTTCCATGCCTCCCCACAGGGTGTAGAATAAAATACAAAGTCCTTCCTCTGGGATATGAGGCACTGAGTGGCGTGGCCCCTGCTTCCTCCTTTCCCACATCTCTTGCCACTCTTCTACAGCTCCATTGACAGCCAGAGCCTCTGTTCTAGCCCTTCCCTCTTCCTTGTTTGCTTGCTTCCCACCCACCTCATTCCCTGATTATCACATGACTCGCCCCTTTTTATTCATACCTCAGTTGAAACATCACCTCCTCAGAGAAGACTTCATTGATGACCCAACCTAAAATTCCCAGACACTAGAGCCCAATTTTCATTCATAAAAAAAGATAAATGTTTAAATGGTATCTTTCAATAATATCCCAGAAATGTTTGGATCCGTGATGTATGACCTGCTACATCCCACCCTTTCCTATCCCAGTATCCCCCTGCCCTCAGTTATGCTGCTTTGCACTTAAGGATGACCTTTATATTGAGCTATTAAACCTGTGTGGTAGCACAGCATCCCAGTGCATCCCCGTCCCCTGGCCTCTTAGTGCCCCCTGCTGGGGTCCTTCGGGAATGCTCCCTGCTCTTTCACTGCTTCGCTGGAACAAACTCCTTACATTCACTCACAAATGTATTATGCTATAATGCTATGGTCCCGAAAATATTTTTCTCTCTTTCCCTGGTTCACAGACTGATCCACCAATGAAGACTTATGTATCAACAGTTTCTGCAAAACGTGTGCTTTCCCAGAAAACTTGAATGGGTCTCAAGGAACGGAAACAAAGTTTCTGAAGGCTAAAGCCAGTCTTATTTATCATGCATGGAGTGTGCTATGAAGTGGCCTAGTGGTACTGTGATAGCGAAAACAAGAATCATAAGCCCGTCGGGACTCCACAGTCACCCAATGATAGGGAGACGCTGCTCTAAATCTGCTCTCCTCCACGGGGTGTAATGCCCCTGCTTGCTTTTTCTGCCTGAACTTCCGAAATAATCTCTTAGACTAGTAGTCCTCCACAAACCCCACCTCGTTCTTCAATTGCTGTTAAGATCGCTGTTCTGACTGCTCAGTAAAGGGCACCGTTTCCTTCCTGTTTCTCCTGGCTTCTCTCCCCTTACCCCCACCTAGTTCATCCGGATCTCCCTTGAATTTATTATAGGAATGCCTAGATGAGCTGGCAAGACTCATTCCCTCCACCTGTCTTGCTTATGTTAATGCTGGCAGGTTGGCTTCTTTCCTAAACATCCTCACTATCATTTAATATACAATATTTTTCAAAGAGACAATAAAGAGTTGTAAGGCAAGAATTTACTAAACATAGACGGCATGCCTTGTCCTGTGCTAAATTCTGTTGATAGAGTCATGCATATTTGTGCAGAAAGACTACTCCATCCTACACACCGCAGAGGACTCAAGCAAATATGTACCAATAAGTGTCCAAGAATATATAATTTTAAGGAAAGAGTGAAAAATGACTAAAATTCATTAAGCTCCTAATATGCATTATCCTCACAACAAACCTACAAAATAGTATTATTGTTCCTATTTTTTCAAATAAAAGATAATAGAAAGTCAAAAATATTAAGAAACTTTCCCAAGGTCGTATAATGAGAAGAATTACAATTAAAACATATTGAACACCATGATAATCCAAATGTAATATTGGAAGAATAAAGGTACTCAATGCACCATTATATAAAGTAAAATAGACAAGTATGTGCAAGGCCAAAATGATTAAAGCATTTGAAAGACGGAGAAATCTCATCTAGTGAGGGGAACTAGAAAGTCTTCAGAAAAGGAATTGTATTTAGGATAGCCCTTGGAGAAAAGTCCAGATTTCAACAGACCAATCTGGGACAAAAAGAATCAGTTCTATAAAACATTTCTAGAACTAATAGGTGAGTTTAGCATGGTTGCAGGATTCAAGGTCAACACAGAAATATTCATGGTATTTCTAAATATTAGCAATATATATTTAGAAACTGATTTTTAAAACATTATCATTTACAATAGCCCTCACTCCAAAAATGAAATAGGTATATATCCAATAGAACATGTTCAGGATTTGTATGCTGAAAACTACAAAATGCTAATGAAAGAAATCAAAGAAGACCTAAATAAATGGAGAAACATACCATCCTCAAGGATCTAAAGACTCAAGTAGTAAAGACTTGATCAATTCTCCCAAAATCGACCTATAGATTTAATGCAATTCCAGTAAAAATCCCAGCATGATTTTTTGTGGATATGGTGTGTTGGTTGATTTCATGTGTCAGCTTGGCTAAGTTATGGTGTCCAATTATTTGTCTCAACTTCAGTATTGGCTAATGCTGGAATTTCCTTGGGTAGTTCAGATTAAGGACTTCAATATCACCTTTATGGGCTTTCCAGATTTCAGTCTGCCCTATGGAGTTTGGACTTGCCAGCCCCCAAGGTCATATAAGCCAGATCCTTATAATAAATCTATATATCCTTTTGGTTTTTTTCCTCTAAATCTCATATCTTATACAAAAACTAACTCAAAATGGACTTACTCTCTAAATGTAAAATACAAAACTAGAAAACAACTAGAGGAAAGCAGGATAAAATCTCCATTACCTGGGGTTAATCAAGGAATTCTTAGACATGACAAGAAAAGCATATTCCACAAAAGAAAAAAAAATTGATAAATTTGGAGTTCATCAGAATTTAAAACTTTTATTCAGCTAAAGATACTGTCAATAAAATAAAAATAGCTATGGCCTAGGAGAAAATATTTGCAAGACAAATACCCAACAAAGGACTCATATCCAAAATATATAAAAATTCTCTAAACTAAACAGTAAGGAAAGAAACAATCCAAATTAGAAAATGGGCAAAGGAATTAAACAGACATTTCACTCAATACAATATACAAATGGTAAATAAACATATAAAAGATATTCAACATCATTAGCCATTAGGAAAATACTAAAATTAAAACCATGAGATACCACTAAACACTTGTCAGATTGGCTAAATTTAAAAATATAAGCAATACCAAGTACTAAAGAGATGCAAAAAAAAAAAACCAGAAATGTTCACACTTTGCTTGTGGGAATACAAAATTGTACAGCCACTCTGGAGAATAGTTTGGTTCTAGAGACTCCAATTACTAGGTATTTACCCTAAAAAACTGAAAATTTATGTTCAAACAAAATCTTGTACATGAACATTTATAGTATTGCTATTCATACTCTCCCAAAACTGGATACAACCTAAATGTCCTTCAGCAGGTGAATGATTAAATACAATATGATACATCCATAGTATGGAATGCTACTCTGCAATAAAAAGGAAGAAATTATTGATACATGCAACAATTTGGGTGAATTAAGGACTCCTAGACTGATTTATTGGATCCAATAGAATGGAGACAGGAAGGAGATAAAGAAAGAGGAAGGAAGGAAGGGAGAGAGGGAAGGAGGGAGGAAGAGAGGGAAGGAGGGAGGGAGGGAAGAAAGGAGAAACAATATCAACAACTACAGCAGCCAAGATTCACATTCATGACATAATGACATAAAAGGGGAAATGCAGTTAAATGTACATGAACAAAATGAACAAAATGTACAAAACTTAGTAACTTAGAAATAGGTTAAGGAAGAGGGAAATGATATTGAACAGGGAAGACACTTGTTAAATGATATATAGATCACTGTCTTCTTGCCAAGTCCCAAATTAATGCATTTAGAAATCAGGAACAAAGGTTCAGAGCACCAGGAGATGGATTTTTTTAAACTTTATTTCAACTTTCAACTCAAAAAATAAAATAAGAGATGAAAGGCAATGTGGCAGTTTGAGATTATTTTATGAATCCCAAAAAGAAAAAGGTTATGTTTGTAAACTAATCTAATCCTCTGGGTGTGATACCCTTTAATTGTATTAAATTCAGCTGAGGGGCCTTTGATTTGACTACTTGATAAGATCAATTTAGGGCTTTTGATTGGTCTATGTCAGTAAGGCATAATTCAGGTTGAGTCTCCACCCTCTTGCTGGATCTGATATAAATGGAAACACAGAAAAAGATGGACTGAGACAGACAGAGGAAGAGAGAGTTCTGTCATTTTTTATCCTGCCATGTGACAGAAAGGAGAAGCTTCCAACAGCTGAGGCCCTGAGGAGAAATGAGCCATTTGCCTGAGAGTTTGTAACAGAAATTTGGAAGAAAGCAGAACAGCCAAGACTGATATAGGAAGCCCTAAGAGACAAAGCCTGTGCCAGCTTGCAGCTGAAATCTGGAAGAAAGAGCAGCAGTTGAGCCTGAGAGGGAAAGTGCAGAAGGGAAGGAGAGACCAGGCAGAGATTGTCTGCCATCTTGCTTCAACAAGTGGCAGCTGAATTTGGTGAGAAAGTACCTCTTATGGTGCCTTGAGCTGGACTTTTCACAGCCTTGAAACTGTAAGCTTTTACCCCAAATTAATACCCTTTATAAAAGCCAACACATTTTCTAGTACTTTGCATTAGCAGCCCTTTGGTGAACCAAGACAGATAGACAGGTTAACAAATTATGGAAGCATTACTTTAAAAATTCCTGTCCAGGCATATTTATCTTCTTTAATCCTAAAAACAAACTCAACTATTTCTCCAGTATTCTGAAAGATTAATAAATGAGTACAGATTGGTTAATTGACATGACTAAGGTCTCCTTGTTAATGAAGAAAATGAAAAAAATGCTTGATCATTTTCACATCTCATAAAACTAAATCCCATATTCTTTTTTTACCCTTAGCATTGATATGGTAACTTCTTTGCTTTTCCTACAAAAAGATAACAATTTTTCTGTTAAACACAGTCCATAAGCTACATTAGTTGCATTCCTCCCTCACACCACCACCTCAAGAGACAGATTTTAATCAAAAGCATTTTCCAGCAAAGTCCCTCCATTTTCTACTCAAGATGCCATCAAGTAATAACCACAATTACTCAAACTTGTTCCTCAGCCCTCTGTTAGAGGAGCCTTTTTCCTTGACCTCTTTTAAAAGTTGAGATGGGAGTAGATGTGGCTCAAGCAATTGAGCATCTGCTTCCCACATGAGAGGTCCCAAGTTCATTTCCCAGTGCCTCCTAAAAAAAAAAAAAAAAAAAAACAGGGGAGCTAATGTGGCTCAGTGGTTGAGTGACAGCTTCCCACATACAAGGTCCTGGGTTCAATCCCTGACCCCTAGTACCTCAAAAAAAAAGTTGAGAGCCAGTAAAAACTCCCATCTGCACTCTCGCACTCCATCACCATTTTAGGAAGGATGGATTGATAGAAATGGGTCCATCCACAATCAAGTCCCTCATAAGAGACTTGATTTCCTCTTTTATATACAATGTGGTAGTTTGAAGCTGTATGTATCCCTGAAAACCATGTTCTTAAATGTAATCCCTTCCTGTGGGTGTGGACCCATTTTAAGTAGGACTTTTTGATGAGATTACTTTAGTTAATGTGTGACCCACCTCATTCAGGACAGGTCTTATTACTCTTACTGGAATCCTTTATAAGAGACTGAAATAGAGACAAAGAAAGAGAAAGTCACAGAAGCAAGAAGCTAAAAGAAACAAAAGCCAGAAGAGAAGGGAGAAACTAACAGATGCCACCATGTATGTGCCTTGCCAGACAATAGGGGAGCCAGGATCACCGGTAGTCAGTCCCCAGAATGCTGGTCTCTGGGAAGAGAGCATCACCTTGATGGTGCCTTGATTTGGACATTTTCCTGGACTCAAACCAGTGCACAAATAAATTCCCATTGTTTAAGCTTAACCATTTCATGGAGTTCGCATAAGCAGCCTAGGGAACTAAAACAGATTTTGGTACTGGGAAAGAGGATACTGCTATTGCAAAGACAAAAAAATGTGGAAACGGCTTTGTAATTTGCTAATAAGTAGGGGTGAGAAGAATTGTGAGGTACTTGATGGAAAAGGCTGAGATTGCTTTGAAGACTGTTGATCAAAATATGGACACTAAAGATACTTCTCATGAGGCTTTAGACAGAAGTGATGAATGTGCTATTGGAAATTGGAGGAGAGGCAATCCTTGTTTTAAAGTGGCAGAGCACTTGGCAAAATTGAGTCCTGATGTTCAATGGAAGGCAGAATTTGAGAGTGATGAACTTGGATATCTAGCTGAGGAGATTTCCAAATGAAATGTGAAAAGTGTAGCCTGCTTTCTCCTTGCAGCTTACAGTAAAATGTGAGAGGAAAGGGACAAGCTGAGAAATGAACTCCTGGGTACAAAGAAACCAGAAATAGATGATTTGGACATTCTGTGTTTCCAGAGAGCAAATCATCAGAGAATAGTGCACCACGTGAGGGTTTAACTGAACATGGATCCAGTCAGCCATTTCAATGCAAGTCAGGATTGGCAATGCAGTTAATCCAGGAAGGATGTGTGGAGCCCGACCACCATCCTGATGCTTGTACCCCAATACTGGGGAGAGCATGACCATTGCACAAGCACTTGTAAGGGGTGGGACTGCCACTTCATTAGGCCTGGAGGACAAAACATCATTCCATAGATGACTCTCAGAACTTGAAATCTAATTGACTATATCCTGTGGGGTTTTGGAATTGTTTGGGACCCAGGACCCCTGTTTTCCTTCCAGTTTCTCCCTATGGGAATGTTTATCCTAGGCCTGTATATTGGAAGATGATAACTTGTTTTCTAGATTTCATAGTTCCTTCCCCAGGACAGACCATACCCATAACCAATTGTGATGAGACTTTGTACTATGCATTGTTTCTGAAATGACTTAATGCTTTGGGGAAATTATGACGGAATTATGATGGAATGAATGTATTTTACCTATAGAAAGAACTTGTCTTTGTGGGGTCCAGAGGGTGGAGTGTGGTGGTCTTAAGCTGTATGTACCCCCAAAAAAAAAAAAAAACATGTTCTTAAATCTACTCCATTCCAGTGGGTATGGACCCATTGTAAGCAGGACCTTTTGGTGTGGCTACTTCAGTTAAGATGTGACCCACCTCATTCAGAACAGGTCTTAATCTTATTACTGGAGTCCTTAAAAGAGAATGAAATTCAGAGGAGAGAGAGAAAACCACAGAAGCAAGAAGCTGAAACAAGGAAACTTGGAAGAGAAGGGAGAGACCAGAAGATAACACCATGTGCCTTGCCATGTGAAAGAGGAGTCCAGAATGGCTGGCAGCCAGTCTTTGGGGAAAGAGCATTGCCTGATGATGCCTTGATTTGGACATTTTTCTGCTTCAAACCCATGAATGAATAAATTCCCATTGTTTAAGCTGACCATTTCATGGTATTTGCTTTAAGCAGCCTAGGAAACTAAAATATACAATATGATTAACACTGATGACATACAGTTATACATTTGCATTCTCATTTGGAGTACTCAGAAACATACATCCTCTGCTTTCTAATAGAGACAGATTAGCAAGCATGATGCTACTAAAGATAACTGTAAGAGCTAAAGGTTTTAACCTTTCCTTCTCGCCCCTTGTTGAAACTAACATAGATTATCCCATGGTATGGAATGGTCCCAGCCTTCCCATACAAGTTTCCTTAAAAACACTTTATCAAATTCATCCATTCACAAATGAAGGAAGCTTTGTCACATGGCAAATTATTCAAAAGCTTCTCTCCTCAGCCTGCTTCCTAGGATTGTCCAAGGGCCCCTGAAAGCAGTATAATTGGTGCTTGATAATTCTGTATCAATCATAATTATAGCTTTGTGGGAGTTTTATAGTTTTTTAAATGCAATTACATGTCTTATCTCAGTAGAGCAGCTTTATGATAATTTTGCAGATGGAAAAGCTGATGTTCAGATTGGTTATGAGCTAAATCAAAGAATTGTAAAAGGCAGAGTCTGGACTTCTGATTCAGATTCTGGTGTGGTGTTTTTTTTACCTTCTCTTTATTGAAATGGGGTTAAGGACCAAGACCTTTAACCTAGTAACAAAGAATTAGTCCAGATTCATAATCACTTTATTCTCTCCTGAGCCTAGCAGGTGGGCTATTTCCATAGATGAATCAGGACAAGTTAGTTTTCCTTTTTCTTTGCAAATTATACAGGGAGGGCTATAACCCAGAAGCATTCTCCACAAAGAGATATCCAGTACAGTCTCTACACATTCCAGCAACATATTGGAAGATATATTAATCCCATGGTTTTATTTCATTTTTTTAATTCTTTTTATCTTCCAAGACTTTTAAAAATGAAATCTATGGACTTTTTTAAGTGCAACAATTTTTAACTATGTTGCTAATAAATAAATTACTGAGGAAAACCAATAAAACATTTCTGTTGATATTTATTTTCTCCAGGAATTTTTAGAACAGTGATTACAGAGGAAATAGAAGGAGAACCTATTATGAACTCTGTGACATTTATCAATTTCATTTTTGCCAAAGAAAGTAACATTATGATAATATCATGTTTTCATAAATGTATTTGGCCACTTGATTTTTATATTGAAAACTGTGGAAATGTTATATTAGCATTATAGAGCATAATGATTGTAAACGCATGCATAAGTGCCTTCAATGCAAACACATATAGTCACTCTGAGAATCCAATCTAGAGCAGTAGATGCAATTTACTATCAAATGCCTTTATTAACTTTACGGGCTGAAACATTTCATCATTTGCCTATTGAGCAGGCCAGGACATCTAGAGTAGCCAGTAGTGCTTGTTAGAAAGGAATCTGTTGATGCCACTGATATATCAGTGTTGACAATGCTCCTCCAAGAGTCCCCTCCACTTCCCATCCCCACCCCTTCCCCACCCATATTCCCCATGGCCATGGGGGGCTGGAGAGAATCTCTTATGAAGGTAAAATTCAGAATCCTTGGCCCAGGCTTACTGGGCCAAGACTTACTCCAGACTTACTGAATCAGGAACTTCAATAAGCACACCAGGAGATTCTTATGCATATTAAGGTTTGAGGGACACAGATCTAGACTCATGGGCCCTAATATTCAATAATCCCTCTCTTGGAAGAACTCTGGGCTTTTCCATCACCAGCCCAAACAACCTAATATGTTACCTCTTCTGCTGTGAGCTGCTATCAGCTTGCTATCAGATCATAGCACAGGATCTGATAAAATCTTTCACACAGAAATGCTAACAGACAGTATTTACTCATTACTCTTCTCAGAGTATGATTACAGAGGATGTTTATACATATATAGAAATGTCAGGTGCCTAATGTGTTATTTCAAGTTAACAGAGAGAGCCTGGAGGAGTAGATACTATCAGCTCTGTTTTTCCATGGTCATTCCTGAGAACCTTCAAATTACAGTCAATTATGTTTTTAAAAAAATCACTTGCTGTTTTCATAGACAGCCACCCTAGAAGAGCACATCAGAATAGAAGTAACGTTAGCTGCACTAGGGAATATCCTAATCCCAGGAACAATGGATATATGAAGGGGATGCCCAGGCATGATGTAGCAGTTTGATATTATTGATGAATTCCAAAAAGAAATAGTGGATTATATTTGAAAACTGGTCTTTTCTTCTGGGCATATTAGAGTGTATTGGATTCAGAGGTTTTACTTTTACTTGATTAAATAATGATTAAGGCTTTGGTTGGTCCAGGTCAGTAGGACGTTGCATCCCCACCCCTCTTGGTGGGCGGGGACTCACAGAGAAAACACTGCAAAGAAGGCAGTTTGGAGCTTTTGAGCTGGAGCCCCAGGAAGTAAGCACACAGAAGAGCTTGGTCATGAGGAAGGAGAGAAGGCCCCAGGAAAAGAGATGAGCCATTAGCCTGATAGTCTAAAGCTGGCCTTGTGGAGAGAACAAAGCAGCTGAGCCCAGAAAGAATCAAGCCCTGGAGAGAGAGACAAAGCCTAGAAAACCTGACCATGAAGCCTTAAGAGGAAGAGGAAGGCTGAACGTCGGCAGCCATCTTGCCCCAACATGTGGCAATAGACTTTGGTGAGGGAAGTAAATTATGCTTTATGGTCTGGTAACTGTAAGCTTCTACCCCAAATAAATACCCTTTATAAAAACTGACCAATTTCTGGTATTTTGCATTAGCACCCCCTTGGCTGACTAATACATATGAAATAGCATGTTGGTTAAGCAATGCAAATAATTTTTAAAGCAGATTTCTAAATTAATATATAACTGGCCTCTGTATAGCACTCTTACAGATGTAAATGTCAACTATAAGAAAAGCAGGATCTTTCCTATTTTATTCTACTTTTTCTTTAAAAAGTAAAGGAAATTTTCTTAATTTCTTAAATTTTTCTTAAAATGTACATGTTAAGTACATTCCATTTTCTTAAAATAAACACTTTCTTGAAATTTAACATACATCAAGTGCCCAAATCATTAAGTGATGACTTTTCATAAAATGAACATACTGAAATAAAGAAACATAACATTCCCAGTGCATAAGAAGTCCCCTCATGCTATTTTCCAATCACTAACTACCCTTCCAGGTGTAACCACTCCCCTAACTTCTAAAAACATAGTCTAGTTTTGCTAATGCACTTTTAAATGGAAAGAACTCTGCCATTTTGTATTAGTTAGATTACTGCCCATTTGCCATTAAAGCAAAGACATCGTAATTAGAGATGTTAAGTTTCCCTAAGGATTTCTTCAGAGCATATTTTTTTCCAGAACTCCATCATCTTGAATTATCAGACTCGAAAGTGCCAGTTTTGAAATGATGACTTTTATCACAAGGCCCTAAAACAGAAGAGTAATGATGTTTGAAAGAAGCCACTATGTCAGGTGAGCAAGAGCAAATCGTTACTGCTACATGAAATACAGCAATGGCTTTAGCCATAAATTCATAGTAAACTTCCTTTATGTACAACACTTTGCTATTTTATTATTACCAAGGAGAAGTATAACTTTGCCTTTAGCCATGTTCAAATCTTCAGGGGGAGAAATATTAAGTATATAAACATGTGAGGAGTGAACTTCAGTGTTGTAATACATAATGAATATATTTGAGGAATAAAATCTGTAATAGATGGATAGAACCAACACCAGTGCATTTCATATTTTGAGTGGGTAGTAATACTTCATTCTGGCTGAGCAATTCATAGATGAGGTAGATACCTTCCTTATCCTTCTTTCAAATTTAACAGTACATCGATTTTCATGTTTTTAAAAAGTTGAATGATGAATTAATCAGACTGATTTCCCTACTACCATTTTTTTTTTCAAAACAGGGAGTGGGAGAAATAAACTGACTTGTAAACTCTCACTAGCTTGGAGGAACTATAAGAAGAGTACCCATTGATGGTTTCTCCTAGCTACCATAAACTTTGATAAAAAAAAAAATAGTGTGAGAAGAAGGGGAAAGAATGATTGCATACATCTACTATGTAATTTGGTGGATGTGCTTTATTGGTTACTAGTTATCTAACAAAAAACATTTAGCCCTACTTCCTATGAGTTTAAAGTTCAAACTTATGTTATATCAAGCTATTCCTCCATGGTAAACCCATGGGCAATCAGCTTTATTATTAATATTTTGGTGATAATGAAAGGGAGCAGCCAAGTGGATAGTTCCGAATTCCAGATGTTCCAAAAGCTTTTTTTTTCCTTATTAGAGAAGATTTGGGTTTACAGAACAATCATACATAAAATACAGGGATCCTTTACACCACCCCACCACTAACACCATGCATTGGTGTAGAACATTTTTACAATTAATGATAGCACAATTTTATAATTGTACTACTAGTTAAAGCACATGGTTTAACTTAGGGTTCGCTGTTTGTGTAGTATAAGTTCCATGTATTATTTTAAATTTTTATTCTGTTACCATATATACAATCCAACATTTCCCCTTTTAATCACATTCAGATATATATTTCAGTGCTGTTAATTGCATTCACAATGTTGTGCTACCATCACCACCAGCCATATCAAAACATTTACTTCATTCCAAATAGGAACCCTGTACATATTAAGCCTTCCCATTCCTGTCCCCTGGTAACCTATATTCCAGATTCTGACTGTATGAGTTTGCTTATTCTAATTGTTTAAAATCAGTGAGATTATATGATATCTGTGCTTTTGTGTCTGGATATTTCTCTTCAATGTTCATCCACATTGTCACATGTATCAGGACTTCATTCCTTTTTCTGGCTGAATGATATTCCATCGTACATACATGCATACAAGATGTATCCATTCATATCTGAATTGCCTACAGATATTTGATTCTTGTAGTTGTCATTATGAATGAATTTTTTTTTTATTATTTCTTCTTCTGATTGTTCATTGTTTGTGTATAGAAACAACCGATTTTTGGTTATTGATCTTGTACTCCACCAGTTTGCTAAATTCATTGATTAGTTCTAGGAGTTTTGCTGAGGATTTGTCCAGTATTTTCTGTATATAAGATCATATCATCTGCAAATAGGTAAGTTTTCTTCTTCATTTCCAATTTGGGCAACTTTTACTTCTTTTCCTTGCCTAATTGCTCTGGCAAGAACTTCCAGTGTGTGGTAGTTTGAAACTATATGTCTCCCAGAAAATCAGGTTCTTAAAGCTAGCCCATTCCTGGGGATGTGGACCCATTGTAAGTATAATGTTTTGATAAGGTTACCTCACTTAAGACTTGGCCCAGGGTGGGTCTTAATCCTCTTACTAGAGTCCTTTATATGAGAATGGATTTCAGACAAAGAGAGAAAGCCACAAAAGCAAGAAGGTGAAAGCAAGGAAACCTGGAAGAGAAAGGAGAGATCAGCAGACACAGCCCTGAGCCTTGTCATGTGACAGAGGGGTCCAGGGTCCCCAGCAGCTGGTCTTTAGGAAGAAAGCATTGCTGATGATGCCTTGATTTGGACCTTTTTCTCAGCCTCAAAACTGTAAGCTTGTAAATGAATAAATTCCTACTGTTAAAAGCCAATCCATTTTATGGTATCTGCTTTTGACAGCTTAGCAAACTAAAACACAGCCCAATGTTAAATAACAGTGGTGACAGTGGGCATCCTTCTTTTGTTCCTGATCTTAGCTCTGCTAATCAAACGCTGTTATCACTGCTTGGCCATGCCCACCCCTGTTCTTAGGGAAGAGGATTTTTATGTCCCTTCCTGTCACCAGCAAGCTAGCCAGGGGCTGTACCCTACCACGCAGAGAGAGAAATTTACTGTTCTTTACCATAATTTATTGGCTTCTTCCTCCTGTATTTCCCTGGATGATGTACCATATTTTCTGTTCTCTGGGGTTTCCAAATAGTTGTTTCAGACAGTTCCTGCCTGTTTAATAGATGTTTTGATTGACTGAGTTCTAGAACTCCCTACTCTACCAACTTCCTACATATCTGTATTCCTAAAGCTTTATCATTTAATGTGTTTTAGTTTGCTGAAAGCTGCCAGAAGCAATATCCTAGAAATGGGTTGGCCTTTACAATGGGGGGTTATTAACATATAAGCTTATATAAGGTTGAGAAAAATGTGTAAATCAAGGCATCAGGTGGCACTCTCTCCCCTACAACTAGCTGCCAGCAATCCCAGACACCTCTGACAAATGGTAAAGCAATGGTCCTCCCTTGCCTCTGGGTCTCATCACTTTCAGCTTCCTGGTTTCTGTGGCTTCCTCTCTCAGCTTCTGTGGGTTTCTCTCTGTCTCTGTAGCTACCTCTCTCTGTACCCACCCTGTTTATAAAAGACTCCAGTAGGAAGATTAAGGCCCACCCTTGGGTGATGCTCTACTGAAGTAACCTAATCCAAAGGAAGGAACCATCTACAATAGTTTTACACCCACGGGAATGGATTAGCTCTAAGGAGATGATCTTTTCTGGGGTCAAAAAAAGCCTTAAACTACCATAATGTGTTTTACCTATATTTATATGTGGTTTTGTCTGAAACTCTTGTAATTAAATCACAGCACTTCCAACAAAATAATGAAACAATCTTGTAAAGACTTAACTCATCAAGTAATCAAAATTTCCCTGTGATCCAATTTGAACTTCTCCCTAAATCCTTCTTCATGCTGAAATATGTAGCATTTCTTATACAGATGAAAATCAAACAGATTCCCTCTTCAAAACTTTCACTCAAATAAAGAAAACATGTGGCTTCAAATTATTTCTTTCATGTGCTATAGGAATAGCATAAATAGATACAAGTAAAGTAATAGAAAAACAAGCTATAATTAATTAGAGTCAGTATTAATTCTCAAAAAGAGCTCACTACCAAAATCTTAATATAATTCACCTTAGGATGATAAAGAAGCATCCAAATCTACTGTTTAAGTAAATTACCTATTTTAAAGGCCTGGACAGAAAGGAAGAACCCAGAAAGAAAGCCAATAGGATTGAAAATGGAATTTCATAAAAGTGACCTTCCAAGCTGAGGTAGAGGCTATGGCAGAAATAATCCCTTGAGCATGTGGCTAAGCAGCTTTTTATTTGGTCTAGGCAAAGGTGAGTCCTGAGGGCTTACCGATACGATCAAAAGCAGTGGTTATCAAAGGGTTGTCAGCATCAGTATAACCTGGAAACTTGTTAGAAATGCAAACTCTTGGGCTGCGCCTCAGACCTACCAAATCAGAATCTAGAGATGTGGCGTAGTAGTCTAAAATTTTAACAAGCCCTTCAGGGGATTCTGATATTCTCTGGACTTTGAGAACCACTGGTCTAAGGCAGAGGTTAGCAAACTTTTTCTGTAAAAGACCAGATAGTCAATGTTTAGGCTTTGCCAGCCATATTGCCTCTGTTTCAACTACTCAGCTCTGCTGTGCCATGTCTAAGCAGTCATACTCAATATGTAAATGAATGGGCATGGTTGTGTTCTAATAAAAC
This sequence comes from Tolypeutes matacus, assembly GCA_026826555.1. Lineage (NCBI taxonomy): Eukaryota > Metazoa > Chordata > Mammalia > Cingulata > Chlamyphoridae > Tolypeutes > Tolypeutes matacus. The sequence continues at coordinate 9,312,346 of JAKSZT010053888.1, forward strand.
TTTATTTACAAAAACTGGTAGCTGGCCTTGGAATAGAAAAGAGGTGGGAGAAAGAGGAGCAGGAGGTTTGCTTGCTACTTCTCTCTTCTCGCCTTTTCTTCTTTGTCCTGACACCTAGTGATGAGTCTGGATGGCACCAACATGATCTTTGGGCACCTTACATCTGAATGTACAAGCACTTCCCTGCTTCCTCTGGAGAACTGTGCACAGGAAATGTCTAACCCATTTGCTAATTAAGGATTTGTTATGAACTGAATTGTCTCCCCAAAAAAGACTGGAAGTCCTAATCCTCAGTACCTCAGAATGTGATCTTATTTGGAAATAGGGTCCTTACTTATGTAATTAGGCAAAATAAAATGAGGTCATACTAGAGTAAGTGGGCCTTTAAATATCAAATATGACCAGTGTCCTTGTAAAAAAAAAAGGGGGGGGGGGAATTTGAACACAGACAGAGAGGAGAACACCATGTGTTGCCGACAAGCCACCACCAGGGGCTGAGAGCGATGCATGGAACAGATTTCTCCCTACAGAGTTCTAGGAAGCATGCTGATGCCTTTATTTCAGACTTCTAGCCTCCACAGCTGTGACACAATAAATTTCTGTTGTTTTAAGCCACCCAGTTTATGGCACTTTGTTACAGCAGCCCAAGGAAACTAAGACAGGGTAAGATACAGAAAGGAAATCAGTAGAAAGGTATGAACATAAATCCACCAGTTCCTTAGTCAGTAGAATACCAGGTCTCAGAAAGAAAGAACAGCTTTAAGACAAATATAAACACCATAACCATCATTTATCCAAGTTTTTCTGTCATTTTCTAAGGGAAATATTCTCTGTTATTCTCTGCCCTATCCTCAGGGAACAAAATTAAGTAGTTTGACATCTTTCACTCATAAATAAAAAGAAAACCAGACAGACCACAATGAGCCTGGCAGTAAACCTGCCCCTTGAACACCTGCACCTGGATGCCCTACTAGAAGGTACATTCAGCAAGTCCAGATGAAAATTATTACCTTCCTTATAAAACAAAGGTTCTTAAATTCTAACGAATATCAGAACCACCTGGAGGGCTTGTTAAACCACCAACATGGGGCTTGAACATTTACAATTCTAACAAGTTGCCAGGTAATGCTAATGGCACTGGTCTGGCAACCACACCGAGAACTACTGCTCCAAGTCATGTTCTTCTCCTTTGTCCCCAGTCTTAGTTGCCAAAATCACCACCCTTGTCTTTCTAGGCACCTTAGAGAAAACCTAGGTCATTCTTAGGTCATCACTCTCTCTCACTCCCACATTAATCAACCATGTCTGGGTAACTTTGCCTCTTCAGTATTTTAGAAATCCAACCTCTCTTTATCATCCTCATTGTTAATGATTTGGTTTAGGCCAGTGTTGCAGTTTGGCAGTTTGATGTAATTATGAATTCCAAAAATAGATATTGGATTATGCTTGTAAATTGGCCTGCTAATCTGGGCATGATTAAGTTATGATTAGGGTGTTAACTGGGCCACATCATTAGGGTGTTGAGCCCCACCCCTTGGTGGGTGGGGAATAAAATATAAAAGGCATGGCAAAGGACAGAGTTGAAGCAGTTTTGATGTTGGAGTTCTGGTGAGGAAGGAGAGAAGGTCCTGGGATAGAGAAGAGCCATTCGCCTGAGAATTCACAGCTGACCTTGTGGAGAGAAGCAAAGCCTAGAGAGCCTCACAGTCTACAACTGACCTTGTGGAGAAAACAGAGGAGCTAAGCCCAGAGAGAAACACAGCCCTGGGAAGAGAGGAACCCAAGAAGCCTGAACCCTGGCAAACGTCGGCAGCTGTCTTGCTCCAACACATGGCAATGGACTTTGAAACTTATGCTTTATGGCCTGGTTACTGTGGACTTCTACCCCAAATAAATACCCTTTATAAAGACCAACCAATTTCTGGTATTTTGAATCGGCACCCCTTTGGCTCAGTAATACAGCCAGTGTTCCCAACCTTTTAAAAATTATATTCATAAAGTTAGAGGGGTGACGAAATCTAATTGTTCATGGGTGAAGGAAAGAGGCCTAGTGTTCCAGCCATCCCCAGGCTGAGGGGAATCTAAATCTCAGCACAGGTATCCTGTTCATCCAGTGGGGAAGTTCTGTTTTAGGCCTTTAATATCACATCTTCACTATTTTTGTAGCTATCCAGGTATTCTACCAAATTACAGATTTAGCAACTCAAACACACTTTCCACCAGCCCTAGTGATTTTTTTTTTTTTTTTTTTTTTTTTTGCATTATAAGTCTAACCAAATACTTTATGGCAAAATACTTCTTAGGGTCCTTGTACTGTACAAAATGTACTTGAAGTTCATTTAGATTTGCACACATGGTACATCAGTCATTATTCTAATAGGTAACAGATGTCAAAGTAAAAATAGAATAATTGAAGGAAGGTTTGTTTATAAAAATGAGAGTGTGGGACAATGATTCTCAACAGTGGCACCCAGGGACATTTGGCAATGTCTGAAGGCCTTTTTGTATTATCAAGGCAGAGAAAGACTGAGTGTTACTGGCATCTACCAGGTAGAGGGCAGGGAAGCTACCAAACAACCTACAATGCACAGGACATTCCCTACAACAAGGAAATCATATGGCCCTAAATGTCAATAGTGCCATGGTTGAGCACCCCTGCCACAAAGTAAATTACAATAAATGTTTGTCAAACTGAACTAAACCTGAACTGCAAACACGATTCCCTGGTACAACAAATTCTGCTTGAGTCAACTAAAGAGGAATTATGTTAGGTGATCCCTGTAGGATGATGGAAATTCCACCTCACAATAGGCTTTGATATCTGGTTGAAGTTCACCTTTTTTAAAGAGAATTGATCTGGTCCAATTAGTAGCTTTTATGAGGCTGAGGAGTTTCAAGATTTTCCTGAGATGCTTTGAGAGCCCAGTTTGTTAATATTGTGCTTGAAGGAAAATCCTCAGAAACAGGTTTATGTATCCATTCCAAGTGGGAAATGAAAAAGTTGCATTAACAGATTCATAAAATATTTACTGAGACCTCACTACCTTCTAAACACTGTTCAAAACAAGCTTGAAAATACAATTCAATATCATCTGAAGAGGGTTTAGCTCTGATTTTTTCAGGTAAATCTTTTCTTAACTTTCAGATTAGAAAATCAGACTCATTCTTCCAGATTGCCCCATATACAGGTATGACCCTGAGGTCCCAGTGATGAGCTCTACAAGAAGGGATGGAGAGAAAAAAAGTGCCCTTTGCATGTTCCCAATGCTTTCCATTATGTTGAGTGAAGGCACATATATTTTGCCTCAGGAAATATTCTGTTTTTCAACCACCTGGAACTGTAGAAAATGGAACAGTCATTCATGTTCTTGACTAAACTTTTGGAGTAGGGATAATGCTTATAAGTTAATCCTCAGAAATAATTAACTACTATCTCTCAGTGAAAGTAGAATAGTTAACAGGCTATATGGAGTCATTTGTGTGTCACTTGCTACAAATATGTATTTATTCTTCTATGCCAATACAGATGGAGTAAGCACTTGGTATAGTTGCCTCTATTCTTTCCCCTGCTCCCATAACAGAAATGTGTAATCAATCATGGCACTTTTTCCCCCTGAGCCTGGGCATGGCCTTGGTACATAAAACTTTAGGAGGCCACTGTTAAAAGACAGGAGTTGGCATTTCAGTAAAATCTACTTGTGTTTCCTTGGCAAAGATATTGACTTTGTGAAGCCCTTATTAACATAAAAATATGTACCTGGAAAGAGTAACTCAATGACATTATATCATTTTATTTTATTTATTTAGTCCATATGTTTCTTAGTAGAGACCTGATAAGATAGAATGTATAACCAATTAGTTCTGATAAAAGGGCTGGTGCTAGAGATGGAAGGAAAAATTCCAGGACAATAGGGGATGAATTTATGTGATAAACTTATATGTCCAATCCAGATCTCTTTCCTAAACTCCAAGTCCATATATCTAACTGCCTTCTTGAAATCTTCACTTGGATTTTCAACAGTGACATCTCCAAATCAAAATGTCCTATGAACTTCCACTTCCTGCCAAGATGGAGTAACAGAGTCTGTATTTAACCACCTTCTCACGCTTATACAACTAGTAAATGAGACAAAATACATGAAACAACAGTTTTCATACATTGAACCATAGGCACCGTGGACAATGATCCCAAGAGAAAGGAGACAAAAAAGGTAAGCCCTACACTTGCCCCAACTTACTGCCTGAAGAGAGCTTCCAGGGTACATTGCAGGAAGAAAGAACCCAAACAAAGCCCACTGTCTCACTGAGTTGAGCTGTTAGAGATAGGAGTTCAGAGAGTCCAGAACAGCTACAATTTGTGAAGCAGAATCCCAAAGAAAGGGAACTACCTACTGAGAACTCCAAAGATCTGCAGAGGAGTCTTCTCAAGTATTTGAGTAATAATATAAGTACATGTGCAAAGAAACTACCTGAGGCTGGAGAAAGAAGTTCCAAAAAGCAGCAAGTAGAACAATTCTAGAAACTCACACAGAGCTGGGAATACTTAAAGTTCCCACCAGCTAGAAGAGAAAGACTTTGAAATATATGGAGCATTGGAAAAGATCCTCAGAAGTGTATAATCTTAATTCTGGGGATAAATTAACTTTGGACTAAAGAGTGCTCTGGACTCTCCTTAACAACGCTTAGAGGTGGCATCAAATGGATCAAACTGATCCCAAATAACTTAACTGCACATTAGAACAATGCCAGCACTATTTAAAGGAATAAAACAAAGCCTGGCTCATGACAACATAAAATTCCCAGTGTCTGTCTTTAAGTAAAACAATATCAGACATCAGAGAAACAGGATATATAACCCATAACCAGGAAGAAAATCAATCAATAATACCAGACCCAGAATTTACAGATATGATGAAATTAACAGACAAGGGATTTCAAGCATTATTATAATTATACTCCACATGCTCAAGGAAGTGGAAGGAAAACATAGACATAATGAGGAAAGAAATGGAAGATATAAAAAAATTGTAATTTATATATAATATAGAGAGATTAAAGTATAATATCAAAATGAAAAATATGATGGAAGGCACAGATCCAGAAGCTCTAAGAACCCCAGAGAGAAGAAACATAAAGAAAACTACACCAAGACACATCATAATCAAATCACTGAACAGGATAAAAAGAAAAGCTTACAAGTAGCTAAAACTAAAAGGCACAATAGACACAAAGGATAAAGATCAGGATCACAACAGAATTCTTGTCAGAAGCAATGAAAGCCAAAAGACGATGAAACAACTGAATGTATGGGGATAAGGGGTGGAAGAACAACTGTCAATCTAGAATTTTATACCCAGTGAAAATGTCTTTCAAAAAAGAATGTGAATTAAAGATTTTTCAAACAAATAAAAAAAGGTGAATGGATTAATCACCAGCAGACATACACTAAAAGAAATATTAAAGGAAATTATTCTGAAATAAGGAAAATTATACCAGATCTAATTTGGCTTTACACAAAGGAATGAAGAGCATTACACAAGGTAAACAGGTAGGTAAATTTTTAAAAAATAAAAATGCTCCAAATTGAACTATTGACCCTGTCCTCAAAATCTGCTTCTTGTTCAGTCTTTCTTTATCTCACCTAATGGCATCTCCACTCTTCCATGCTAAGTCCAGAATCTTACAACTTCTGACAACTTTGCAGTTATCTCCTTGCAGCCTGCCTCTATCATTTTGCCTCGGCTATTGCAGTAACCTTCCAATTGCCTCTTGGTTCCTACATTTGACCCATGACAGTGTATTGATGAGGCAGCAGGGTAATCTTGTGAAAACATATCATGGTTCATGTCACACCTCTACTCACAAACTCCAGTAGCTCTCCATCTCACCCAGAGAAAAGTCAAAGCTTTTACTGAGGCCTAGAGGCCTAGTAGAGTCTGTCTGTCTCCACCTTCATGACAATCTGAGGTCATTTCCTACACTCACCCCCTCACTCAGCTCAGGGCACTCTGACCTCCTTGCTGTTCCTCACTCACAGGTACCCTCATTTTGTCCTCTGTCTCCCATTCTTCCCCAGATACCAATGTGACTTGTTCCCTCACTTCCTTCAAGACTTTCCTCAAATGTCATATTTTCAGTGAAATCTTTCCTGAACACAGTATTTAAAGTTGCAAATTTCTACCCATTCTCTCCTACCCACTTCCCTTCTCTATCCCACATACAGTATACCATGTGTTCACTGTGTTGTCTCTCCCTGCTAGGATATAAGTTTCATGATGACCGGGAAATTGTCTTTCTTTTTTTACATGTCTAGAGCAGTGGCTGGCATGTTGTGAACCTCAATAAATATTTGAATGAATGATGGGAGGGGCACACTTGGGCCAAGCCCTATAGCTATTGTGCATGCTCTTCATCCCCAGGGCATAATACATGTGCATTGAGCAGTGATGGAAGCTGGAGAGGCACTGAAAGCTGGAGATGAGGCAAGGGTTCCCAAACCCTATGTCATGTAGTGAGGACTGCCTGGAAGATGATATCAGGAGAACTGGAAGGAAGTCTCTGCTTTGCTCTGTGTGACCTTGAGTGTAACTTCATTCTTTAGTTTCTTCATATTTTAAGGCTAGCATGAGATTTGTAGAAGCGATTAATTTCTGGCTGTAATAGTCCATGAATCAAAATCAAACAGAATCCCCCACAGAGCCTCTTTTAATTTCACAAACTTAAAGTTAGGGGCAAGGCATTTCCCACAAAGTTGTATGCAAGCTACTGGGATTAAATTTTATAGCCATAAGTTCAATAAAAAAGGCCATTTTTCTTTTGTGTGAAGTAAGACTGTGTCAAAGAGTGTGCTTGACTCAATTTATTTATTCCCACCTCTACTTTTTAATGAGAAGAAGTAATACTTCTGAAAGGGGAAGAAATGTGAGCACCACTCTGGAGATGCCAGGGCTCTGAGATAATGTCAGTTAAGTGCTGTGGTTTATTTCCTTGTTATTTATTTTGGGGGGAAGTTAATGTACAGCAATATAAGGCATATAAGATATTGCTTCCTGGGGGGGAAAAAAGGCCATTTATCCTTGGAAAAGAAAAGACTGAATTTGTATTCTTAATGATGGAAGAATTTAATTTTTCTCTAAAAGGTGCAGCATTTCTAAAATAGACCAGGGGAGGGCAGTAAAGAGTTATGTATAACTGTCTGTAGTCAATAAGGTTTTCATACAACAGAGAATTATATTTTCAACTAATTTATTTTTGTTTTACTGCTCCCTAATAAAATTCACACACAAATTTTCTGGATTGAAAAAAATTAAGCTGCCATCAAAGGATTTGTGGAGATAACTTTGGTCATTATGTTAGCATAGCACCTCAGGATTAAAATTTCCCCAAATTTCATATTACCAGTGAATACGAAGCACACAAGCATCAGCAAAAGAAATCAATTTTTCAGGATAAAATATTAAGTTACCTAATGATAGCCTTACTTTTATGGGGCTAAATTAATTAATTCCTACCTTTAGCACAATATTTTCTTTGTCCTATCATTTGACTTATTTCATACTCTAATCTAGGCTCATGTCTTACAGAATTTTATTTTTTTCATTGGGAAAAAAGGACATGAACAAACACAAAGGTTGGACTTCCTCATATTGGTTATTATTTTAAAGCAAAATCAACATAAGAGCTATGTTGCTTTGGCCTAACTCTACTGATATACATGTGTGTCACTGGATGGAAATATTTTGGACTGCTAAAGAAGCAAGGAGAAAAAAATGTAATTGTACTATGTACATAAAAGGCATTAAATAAACACATCTGATTTTCTATATGATTTTCTGACAGAATAATAAGTAGGTATTTTACTATATACATAGTAAGTAGCATATCTAAAGTGAATCAAACCATCCAAACCAGATCCCAGCTACATTTTCATAATACTTGGTATTTTTCTAATCATGTGTTGTTTTTTATTCTCTATCTCTACCACCTAGAACCCTCCCTTGACCATTTCATTAGGGATTGCATTCCTGACAAAACTACATAATGTGTGTCATATAGCAGAGGCTCAATAAATATTTGTGAATCAATAAATAAGTCTTCTAGTTATTAGCCCCAAAAGCAAGGATACCTTATATTATCTTCAGAGTCTTAGTATTTAGCACATAGCATGGTAGAAAGTGAAAATCTAATAATTGTTTCCTGGATAAAGCCCTGAATAATTAATTTATTCTCTCTACAGGATACAGCAGGGAAGGAAACACATTTCATGCTCTTATGCAAACATTCTAGTGGGAGATGGGACACACAGATAACAGACATATACACATGAATAATTAAGTAATAAAAATATCAAACACTGGTAAATATATACAGACTCCTCTAGAATGTCAATGTAATAGTCAGGGTTCTCCAGAGAAACAGAATCGACAGGAGACATATACATATATTATATATATGTAAATATTAAGAGATTTGATATAGGAAATGGCTCACACAACCATAGGGGTTGGCAAGCCTGAATTCCATAGGGCAGGCTGCAAGTTGGAAACTCCACTGAAGGTGAAGTTGAATTCCCCAGGAGAACCACAAGGTGGAAACTCCAATGAAAGCAACATTGAATTCCTTAGGACAACCTGGATGGCTGAAGAAGAGATAGAAATTTTTCTTTCTGACTTCTGAAATACTAAGTTTTGGCTTTAAGCCCTCCAACGGCTGGGGTAAAGGGACTCTTCTCATTGCTGAGGCAATCTCCTTTGTTGATTATAGATGCAATCAGCCATAGATGCAATCCATTTCCTGTAGATGCAAATCCATCTATGAAATACTCTCACAGTAACAATCAAGCCAGAGCTTGCTTAACTTAACAACTGGACGGCAGAGCCTAGCCAAGCTGACATGTGAACTTAACCATCTCAGTCAGGAAAGCCTCCTCTGGGTAATCGATATCCAAGTGTATTAGTCAGGGTTCTCTCAGGAAACAGAATCAACAGGAGATATCTGTCAATAATATGAGACTTTATAAGAGTCTCTCATGCTACTGTGGGGATGCACAAGTCCAGGTTCTGCAGGCAGGCTGCAAACCAGGGGCTCCAATGAAAGTCTGATGAAAGGTCCTTGATGAGTATCTGGGAGAAGTTGGCTGTCCAACGGCGAGCTGGGAAATTCTCTCTGAATGTTGAAATCACTTCCCCTTTTAAGGCATTCAACTGATTGGATAAAAGGATCACCCATCGATGATGCAATCTCCCTGATTGATGCAGATGTAATCAGTCATCCATGCAGTAAACTCACTGGTGATCGAAGTCCATAAATGCACTTGTAATACAAGTAGCCCAGTCCTTGCTGGACCAAACACCTGGACCCAATTACCTGGCCGAGTTGACATAATAACCATCACACCAAGCAGAGAGCTGAAAAGCATCCACCTCTGAGCACAGAGGAGTCTTCATGATAGAGGTTACATCCAGTGCAAAGGCCCTGAAAAGGAGAGTTTGGCAGATTCTAAAGGTCAGTGAGGCCAGAAGTAATGGCTGCAGGAAGGCACAACTACCCATTGTGTCATTCATGGCAATGGAAACTGAAGAAAAGAATGGCACAAGGAATGCAGTAACAAAACAATCATCTAATAACTAACAAAAAGGAATCCTGCCCTAAACACTCAAAGGCTCTGTGTGGCACTCTTAACGTCTAATTTTGCAGCACTGTACATAGGAAGAATCCCAGACAAAAAGCTTCAGGAAAGCTTATGTTTATAATGCTAATTTAGATATCAGGGTACAAAATTGCTTAGACAGAAGAAGTTCAACTAGGCAAAGACTACTCAAAGAAATAAGACATTATTCCTGCTCACTTGTTAAATCATTAGTCAATGAATATTTAGCAAGTGCTTTTCTATTGTCAGGCACGATTCTCCGTGCTGAGGGGTTCTGTGGAAATCGGTCTCAAAACCAGCTAAAATTGCAGCAGAAGGACACAGAACACATTACTGCTCCCCATATCTGGGAAAGAGAAACCTCGATGTCAGAGTCCTTGGATGTTGGGAGAAACATTATATCACATTACTTTCAAATAAGCCTCCCCTGACCAATCTGTGATATTGATGAGGAATGATACAGGTGAGAGACGTGGGGACTATCTTATCTTTTTTTTTTTTTTTTTTTCTAAAAATTAACAAGCTTAAAGTAAGCTGTAAGCAGTGTAATTCAAGATCTGAAGAGAGAATACCCAGAAAGTATGCCATTGAAAACAGGAAGAAACATCCTATTTATCGTGATTTTTTAGAAAAGAGAAATGTTGGTTTCTTTGTCTCTGCTCTGTTAATGCACTATACATCTCTAGAGAAAAATTAATATAACCACTGAAAAATGGCAGAGATGGGGTAGGGGGAAGTGGATTCAATTTTTTAAAAATCAAAACAGATAACACTGACATGCTGGACCGCTGCCTCACTTAACTACAAATCATTTCTTTCCCAAGTTTCCATTCCCCTTTATTTCCCCCCTCCCATTACAGGGCCTCAATTTTTTTTTTTTTTTTTTTTTTTTTTGTTCTATTCAATAGCTTTCAGTGACTCTCAAGGAAAAGCAGGCATCTCTTGCTCTTTTCCCAGGCTTTCATCTCATTCCTTGAAAGCCAGAATAGGGGGTGGGGGTTGACAAGGAGAGTCTGTTTGGCGCTGCCTGGTTCCCCATCACGCGACAGTGATGTCATGGGCTGGGGGCACACTGACTGGCTGCTCCCGAACTGGTCATCCTGTCTTCACACAGGGAGCAGCAATCAGCAGGCAACTAAATCACATCTGAGCACGGGCTGTCTCCACAAAGACAACCAAGAGGTAGCATTCAAAGGCTAACAAAAGCATCCCTAAAGCATGAAAGAACAGTAGACATGCAGGCTGCTGAAGGGAGAAGGCTTCCAATATTTATACCCAGTGTGTTTAGGAATTGTATAGAATGAGAATAACTGATGGGATACTATCTGAAGTACACACTTGGAAGAAGCTGCATGTTTAACATTAGAGGTGGGAGGAAGTGCCAAGATATAAAGAAACAAATAAGAAAAGGAGGGAGAGCATAAGAAGGGAAATTGCAGTGTGCTAACACCAGGAATTGATGACATGTGTTGCACATTGGGTTCCCACAAACTCAGAGTTAATTATTTCCAAACGGGACTTTGTGAGTTGCATATTTTTTAAATACTATTTATTTTCTAATATATCATGAGGAAGAGAGTTATTTCTTGAAATTGCAAATGCTTTTGTTTGAAAACACTTTTAAAATTATAACACTGACCAAAGATCATCAAAATGACATCTAAAATATTTAATAAATTGATTAGCAATAAATATCTTCTTTGGGCAGAGATTATCAGTTATTACTTTATAGGTTATACATAATCACATCACTTGTGAGCTCAGAAATGGGTTGGAAAGAAGAAATATATCAACTCTGACTTAACCTGCCCCCGAGGTCTGAGCCACTTCTTACAGGACAGCACATTTACTAATTGACCTGCATTATCAAATCACTTACTTACCTACCCCTACCTATGCATCCTTCTATTCACTGAACACTTACCAAGCAGCTCATGTATTGCTTAGTTTCGCTTACCTTTTTGTCATCACTTTTCTCTTCTGAAAAGTCTTCAACAATATCAAGTCGCTTCCTTTCAAGATAGACTCTTTTAAAGAGACATTTGGTAAGATCCATATTTGGAAAACCTGCTTAGTTCCAGGATTAATTGCCTTCTAATTGGGCTAAGCAGAATAATCAAAACATTGATTTTACTAAAACCTGAATATGAGATATACAAGGTTTTAGAATTATACTTGGAAAGGAGATGCAAATTAAGAGATTATTTCACATGTGTGCATTGTTTACTCCTCTATTTATTAATTATAGAATCCATTCCTTAAGGTGGGGTGCTGGCTGCAGAAGGAGGTGGAGCTGGGGGGCCTTTCCAATTAATAGAAGAGGCCAGCCCAACGAGGCAGACCATCAAATGCCTGAGGGGTCATTCTCTAGATATAAGCATGATGTTACTGACTCAGAGCCCACTTCTGCCCAATTTCTTCTACCTCTGTCTTTTGTAGACCCCAATACTAGAGCCATTGCCAGTTTAAATATACAAGCGTGGACCCTGACCAAACAGAGATTCACCCAATTGCTTTCAGTCCTTTTAGTACAGATTATTCCACAGCCTCTTGATGAGAATTTTGCCCCAGGCAAAACTTGTTGGTGCATCCATCTCTGCCAAAGGTGGAACACAGCCTTGTGCTGTTCAGATTCAAGAGCCTTTCCAAGAGTTTGCCGTAATGAGTCAAAATTGTCCTCTGGTTTTGGATAGGGATATTTCACATTTCCTTTTCAAAGACAAGCACACTTACTTTCAGGTGGGTTACATTTCCATCTGGGAATATCATACACACAATCTGGTGTACCAGACAATCAATGAAGGCAAGATACAAATTAAGAACATAAAGTACAGCTTCAAGCACTTTGGACTAGAATTTTTAATGCTGTGAAAGTATATTGATAATTTTGAAATTTATTATATTTCAAGACTAAGATAAATTATTTTAAAGGTCTCTGGTTTTTGTTGAAACACTATGAAAAATAGTGATCATAATAATTTTATTATTTATGAGATATAGAAACTGAATCCTAAATAGTAATTAACTCAATTTGGGACAGTTGTGCCTATAAAACAGCAGTCAGACTAAGTGTGTAATATATGATTTAGACATCTGTGCATTTCTGTGGGAGAAAGTCATGTCTCAAGATTTAGAAACTGTCATCCTTCTACAATTTAACCCGATATAATCACCAGGTACAGCCAGCTTTCTAGTTTGTGTTTGATGAGATGGAGAGCCAAGTTGTAAAACATATTCTAGTTTAATCTTAAGTAATTAAAGTCCTGTTTCTTAATTTTTTAGAAATGACTATACTCTGTCAAAAGTGATTTAATTAAAGAAATGCATGATAAGATAACATTGTCACCAATCATATTGTTGAAAGTCTTTAAAAATGATAGTAATTGTTATTTGATAAAATGTATCTTCTCGTACCTTGCTAGTGAGGGTGTCAACTGGAACCTGCAACCTTCTCTGGAGAATAATTGGTATCAACAGCCTTAAAATTTTTTTCATATTCTTTGATACAGTAATTCCACTTCTTGAAATTAATCCTAGGGAAAATAACCAAAGACGCAGTCTAAGAGTGTCTATACAGATATCCGCACAGCATTATTTATAATGATGAAACATTTGAAACAACCCAGATTTCTAAAATCAACTAAATAGTTACATTGCTCACATTTAAATTGCTATCAACGATTATCCATGTTTTAAAAGGATATTCATCACCAAACTCCCTCAAGAGATGGCACCAATCATTGTCCCCTCTTTCCACACCCCACCAGCTCTGTAGTAGGTAGGCTAGGCATGTTGTGATCTAGCTGCATCACAACACATTGTGTCTTAGACTTCTCCCTTGTCACTTCCTCTGCAGTTTCTCACAGTGACTCAGATTTGCATTTCTCTCCTCAAAACACCACACTGAAAAACCTGATTTCAGTTCCTAATCTCTCAGCTGCCCTCCTCCCCTCCACAGTCCTCAGGAAAGAGTAAGGTAGGACATTTCTTAGTCCTGAATTTGAAAGTTATCGATACCTAAGAACCCAGTCAAGGAGAGAGGCATGTCACTATGAATCCAAGAAGTCTTTGGCTAATCCAGAGCCAGGCATGCAACAGAAGTCATGTGCTGGGAAATCTGTCCACCTAGGGCAGAACCCTCGCCAAGGGGCTGCATGGCAAGGCTGGATCAAGAGGGACTGAAAGCAACTGGTTCAATCTCTGTTTGGTAAAGTTCTAAGCCTGTGTGTAGAAACCATGAATGGTTCTAGTTTCAGGGGTCTGAAGAAGAAATTAGGCAGACGTGGGCTCTGAGTCAGTAACATCACGCTTATATCTGGAGAATGACTTCTCAGGCACTGGGGGTCTGCATCCTTGGGCAGGCTTCTTTGGTTGATCAGAAAGCACCTTCCCCCATCTCCACCTGCATCGAGGGCCACCATCCACCTTAAGGAATGGATTCCATCAGTTCCCAACTTGTTTCTCCTTAACTGAAAATCTCTGTAACAAAACCCTGTCATGGTAATCTTCAAACATTTTACTTACATGATCTCTAAAAGAATTCTGAAAAACTATGTACCCTCACACACATTTTTTAAGTTTGCGTGAAAAAACTGCTCATTCTAAGCTTAAACAGTTACAAAGAACATCATTTCTGTTGTATTCTAAATATTGACATTTTAAAATACATCTATTAAAACATCCTTTTAAAAGTATCCAAAGTATGATGGCTCTGTAAAGTGTCAACTTGGCTAGGCTGAACTCTTTCCCAGAACCCCCTTTCCTATGTTTCTGGTATTGGTGAGCCCTAAGAGAGTGTCGTGAGAGGTTTGCAGGATCAAAGTCAGGCAGCAGCCATAGCTCACATACATTGTGGCTTCTCTCCTGGCTCACCTCATTGGGACGGGTCAGTAGCCTGATTTGCAACTGTTCCAGCTGCCCCCAGATCCTCCTTCAGCTTCTCCAGCTCCCAGGATAGGTGAACATTTAGCTCCATGACCCAGGGCATCAACTTCTCCTGCAAGATGCCCATGTCATTATGGTTAGAGGCTGAAAGAACTGACACAGATTCCAGACTATCCTTATGGCAACCAGCTTATGCTTGAGGATTCCAGCTTGTCCTTTATTTCTTCATTACCCTTCCCCAACTGTCTGCCCTGTGGACTTCAAGTTCCAGCATCAGACACAAAGGCAGCCTCCTTACAGAGGCTGTTTAACCAGCTCCCACAATGGCATAAGGTCAAATCCTCGTACCAAATCCATTCTTTAATAAAAATACATAAGTAGCTGTGGATTAGCTAGATGATGAAGAGATAGATGGATAATTAGATAGACAGTCAGATCCCCTAATGGTTCTGCTTCCCTGATTGAAAACAAAGGAATCTAAATACCATAGTGAATTGATATCCACCTTTTTTTTTCATTTTAAAAATACATGACTTATCTCTTCTTGAAGTCAGAATGTTACTTAACTCTTTGTTTCCTTAAACTCACATTTCCATTCCATGTTTTTCCCCATTCCACTATTACAAAAATGTAATATATTTTTATTTTTGCCAAACTGATCACTCTATCATGCTTCTTTTTAACAAAAATATCTACATATATTTAATTTTTTATTTCCTGTGATCAGAAGGCCCTAAATGTTTTCACATGTCTTATGGATTTTGTTTGTATTCCCATTACTAATTGACCAAATTACAAAAATGCATTGCTAATTGTTAAACATCTATATTGGTTGCCGATGGCTGCTGACATCTGAAAATGCATTAGATTCCATTGATAATTATCCTAGTTCATGTGTCTGTGGGCCAACTGGGAATGAGCTCTGCTCTAGGCTGGTTTTGCTCAGGGCAGATTATGTGGGATAATTCTGCTCCATGCATCTTCCATCATCCTCCTGGGACAAACTGCCTAGTCTGGGCATGTCTTTGGAATAGCAATGGCAGAAGCCTAAAGGAGCAAGCAGAAAACGCACAACTTGTTGAGGTCTAGCCTCAGAACTGGCACTCAGTCACTTCTATGAAATTCTTTTAGCTAAAGTAAGTCATGAGGTCAAACCCAGAGGCAAGGGGTTAGAGAATATACTCTACACTTTCAGTGGGAATAACTGCAAAGTTTCAAGGCAAAAAGAGAGAAGAGTGAAGAATTGGAGCCCATAGTCCACCATAGGTCTATGGTAGCCACAGTCTACCAAGTCTACCATAACATCTGTTGAGGAGATTGATGGTGCTGTTTTTTTTTTTTTTTTCTTTCACATTAGCTTACATATTGTAGAGCTATCATACTGCCAGAATGAAATAGATGTGAGCATTTTTTCTATTCTTCTTTTAGTTTTTATGGATACAGCACTGAGAAATATTATTTACACAAATAAAAATGGGAAAAGAAGTCATTTTAGCCTAAAAAATCTATTATTTGAATTCTTTCCAAACTCCTTGAAAAAAATCCCATAATAATCTATCATCAAAAAGTATTTTTAGTAATCTATCAGCATATTGAAAGCTAAGAATTAGAAACCACCTCACTGGCAAAAGAATTTGCTATATAATCATTAGAGATATCCCCTTTCTCAGCATTGTAATATTTCTGTGGGAAATTTTTACACCATAGAGTTATGCACCATAAAAAGATCCTGGATGTGTGAAAAGAACGCCTTTCTTTTATGAAGTGGGAGTAAGGTGGTTATGAAAAGGGAAGTGGAAAGAGGACCTGGCCTAATATTTGTATCATAGGTGCAACCATAGGCAGATTAATTTTAGAAAAAGTAGACCTGGGAAATCCTTGTCACCACTAGCTAGTCATGTAACTAGTCTGTCTTCAAGCTTCAATGCTGCTATGAGCATATAATTTAAGAGATAGAATAAGTGTTGGGAATTTCATCAAGCCCTTTCATCTATATTCAGACAAACACATAAAAGTAATAACAGATTCACAAAATAATCAAGCTATTTATTGGGCTTCCAGGCAAGGCCCCAATTTCTTAATTAAAAAGGAGGTCTTTTGGTGACTGTCCCCACTCCCAGGAGCTTATTTATCTGCAACAAAAGCCAAGTTTTCAAACCTCTCTTCCTCCAAATATAACAGTTCAGACACCATTACTTAATTATAAATTCAACGTACTTCAAAGAGAAAAACAATCAAAGGGAAGCATGTTTGTAGAAACTTTGATAGTAAAAGAGACACAGTAGGACTGATTAAACTTTCCATTTCTGCATTAGAAAGCAGGTACAATAAAACCCTGTTGCTAAAGAGCACATGTCTTTTAGTGACAATGACAGTTACAAAAAGCACCAGGAAATGATGCAAATGTCAGGTCCCTGAAATTATGAAAATACTCTTTACAGCAGTTCTGGGTTAGTCCTTTCTTTTTAACCTGCCAGTTTTCATCAGTAACACATAACAGGCAAATTTTGAAAGTATAAGTTAGTGTATTTGACTAGTTTTGCAAAAACATTAAGTGTTCACATATACAGACACAGTCTTTATATTTATATACAGTCTTTATAATTCCTACTCCCCTGAGCTTCAAAGCAAATGAAAAGATGAGAGAAGCAGCCTCACCTCCTCCAGAAAAAAAAAAAATGTAGCTTACATTCTCATTGCTGAATTAACTGGAAACAGAGAAATATTTTCTTCTGTATCATTTCTGTAGAGGAACCAGAATGTCTTAAAGGGGTATTGAAAGTGGAAAGCAGCCATGCTTAGCAAAGTTACCCATTTTAAAGTTTCAGAAAGAAGCTGAAAGTGGCTGTGGGAAAAAAGAATGATTCATACATATCTTGAACTTGGCCTTTCGGGACAACAGATACATTATACCCTGTGCTTACAGCATCTGATCCCCAGCACCTTCACAAGAAAGCCCATAATGAAAGCCAATTACTTCACACCATGTCACTAGAAAGAATGATCCATCTAATTTCCATTGTTTACTGGCTTACACGGTGTTACCATGGTTCGACAACCTCATTACAAGCTACACTAAATATGCAGGGTATGAATGGAGAACACAGAAAGGCACAGGGATGGTGCTGTAAGAAATTCAACGGTTCCTTGGTTTATAGCCTAACTGGGAGTATAGCAAGAGGGAGGGAAAACCTCAAGAAAACATAGTGGAGTAAGTCACAAAATATGTGACATTCCATAAGCTACCTAAAACAATTAAGATTAGTTTATAACACTAAAGCAAGAAAATGGACAATTTAGAGAGCTTGCCTGAGTGAAAGCAGGGTAAGAAAAAAAAAAAAACCAAGCCTCACCATCTCGTCCCTAATTTTTCTTACTTGGTTATAGTATTCTGCTGTTACCCAAGCCACAGATGGAGAAAAAAACAGCCATCTTGGTTTCAATAACTTGTGTTTCCTTTTGCTTTGTTTTGTTTTTAGCTTAAATATTTTCTTTGAATTCACTTATTCACACTTTATTTTATTTTTCAACATTTTATGTTTACACATATGTGTGTGAGTATGTATATGAATATGTGTGTATACGTGTTATTTTTTCCTGAACCATTTGAGAGCTAGGTGCAGACACCTAAATACTTCAGCATGCATCCCAAGAATCCAGACTTTTTCTTACATAACCACATACAATTATTAAATTCTGAAGACTTATCATAACATATATTATACAGTATACAGTTTATTTTCAAAATTTGCCAACTATCCCAATAATTTCCTTATGGAGATAACTTGTACCAATCCAGGAGTATGCACTGCATTTACTTGTCAGGTTTCTTTAGTATCCTTTAATTTGAATGATTCCTCCATCTTTCTTCCTTTGTCTTTCATGACACTGGTGTTTCTGAAGACTACAGGCCAGTTGGTTTGTAGAACGTCCCTTAATGTGGGTTTATCAGACGTTTCCTTAAGTGTATATTCATTTTATGCATTTTAGGCCAGAATCCTTCATTAGTGCACCATCACAGGCTCATCTGTTTGTCCCATTGCTAGTAGCATTAACTTTGAACACTTGGTTAAGGTGGCATCTGCCAGTTTTCTCCACTGTAAAGTGCCCGTTTTTCTTTTGTGCAATTAATTAATCATCTGTAAGGAAATACTTTGAGATAATGTAATATCCTGTTCCTCTTCAAACCTTCGCCTGATAGTTTTGGCATCTGCTGACAATACTCGTTTGAATTCAATATTACTGTTTTGTGTAAAAAATAATTTCAGCATCCTTTGAAAAAACTATATTAGCAGAAAAGAAAAAATTTGGATTGGGTCATTTCTCATGTTTATACCTTGAAATGTGTGGAGAGATACTTAGGCAATTTGATCGAACTTGTAACTTAATTGATTTATTAAGAAACACAAAACTATTTATTTCCCACTCCCATCTCTTTGAGTGCCGAGTCTTTCCTCTCATGAGAACCCTAATGTGTTTGTGAGTGCCTGTGCATGCAGCAGCTATTATCAGCTACTTTCTAAGAAAGTACTGGGGCAAAACATAAACCAAGCATGGGTTTGTTTATTCCAATACAATCCTTGTTGCTTCTTTTCATAAACTACTAGGATTTTTCCCCCTTCTGAACAAAGGGATTGATGGAGGATATAAAAGGGATGATGCCCTTTTAATATCAGCTTCTCTGGGGACCCATGGTAACCCAGGACTAATAAAGAAACTTGAAAAACTTTCCATAAACTGGGTGATTAGATTTATAGGGATGAGTTGTGTAACTTGCATAAAATGGATGCTCAAAAAGCCATGTTAAATGAATAAGTGACTGAACCCCTAAACATATAATAGGTTGTTAAAAATAAAAGATAGAAAAAAGCTTTCTAGTAACATACTTGAAAATAATGATGTATACTTGAAAATCAAGATTTTTTAAATTCTCAGACCAAAAAGTTACATTTTACACACTCTGGAGTAACAGAAAAATGATAAGCTCTTCCTTGCATGACTCCTAAATTATGCCTTGGTCAGGGGAGAAAGGACACCAAAATATAAAACAGGAGTTTTAAGTTAATAGAAGCAGGTAAAGAAAATATCATGAGCTTTTGTACTGATTGTTTTTTCAGTATGCCAATAAAAATAAAGTGTTTCCTTATAACGAAGCATGAAGCATCAGAAGAAAGTATTAATACTGAACTATCAGCATAGGCAGGTTCTAAAAGAACAAAGAAAGAAAAGGCTTACTGTATAAACATAATATTCTGAAATATGAACAGCAAATCTTGGGGGAATACCCATTGTCTAACTCAATTGTGAAACACATAACTAGAATTGTTTTTGTAGGTTTATCATGTTACCCTGTGAATCTGATGAATTATTCATCAATGTAGAAAGCGCTGAAAACTACATATATGACTAGTATAGTGGAAAAAGTACTGAACTTGAAGTCAGAAGGCCTGGGTTTGAGTTTTAGCTTCTATACTTAATTAGGTACATGTCTTAAGCAAGTTACTTAACATTTTTGAGCCAAGTCTTCCTCTAAATAATGTGGTACATAGAATAAAGAGCTTTAAAAGCATTTAAGTACTAAAAGAATTATTATTTTGAAAGACCATGTAGAAAATAAATACAAATGATGTATAGTTTAATTTAACAATATAAAGTTCCTTAATGAGTAATTTATGGATAGTAGAATAGATTGAGCTGATATTGATCCTAAGCACTGAAGTTCACTAGATATGCCTAAAGTGTTTCAGGTTGAATTTCTGCATCAAATGGCACCTGTCTAACAGCTCATCTCACTGCAACTTCATGAATTCACAGGATAACATTAAAAGACATAACTGGGGCAGATGTGGCTCAAGTAGTTTTGACCACCTGCTTCCTACATGGGAGGTCCCGGGTTTGGTCCCCAGTGCCTCCTAAAAACAAATAAAAAACAAGCAAATGAGAAAACCAACTCAGGGAGGCTGATGTGGCTCAGTGGTTGAGCGCTGGCTTCCCACATATGAGGTCCCAGGTTCAATCTGAGCTGAGAAAAAAAAAAAAAAAAGACATAATTGCATCAAGAATATTTAAGCTGCATAAAGCATAAAGGCAGAGATGGGTTTCCCCACCCCATATCTCCCATGCCTAAAATAGCACCTAAAACAAGAGGAGTTCCGTAAACATTTGGATGAATGAATAGAATAATTCCCCAGGACCAGTAGTCATCCTGTTAAAAAAATCTGGAAAGGACTTCATCTGACAACTGAATGGGAAGAATAGTCCCTGATCACAGCAAAACCTGCAGTTAAAGGTAACCTGCTGGTTTGAAAGAAGAGAGACCTTTGTCCTTTCCCCAGTGCCTTTCAATGGCTCAGAAATATAAGACATTTCCCAATCAGAAATCAAGACATATGCATTCCTCTGGCCAGAGTCCAGCAACTTGAGTAATGACTTCCCCCATCCTCTGTCACTCTATCTCATTCTATATAAAATTAGAGCCTACAACCCCTAGAAAAATAACTGGACAATAATTATGGAGGAGGAATATTTGTATTAATAGAACTCTGGGAGATGTAGTCCCCATAAGCAAAACTGTAAGTAGGTATAGAGATTGGATGGGCCCATATACTACTGCATGTGGGAAATTGCGGTCTTTCCCATAATTTTGGTGTTTTATAATTTCAGACAACCAAACTGTAGGGACAAAATAAGATCCCAGCTCAAGTCAAGTAGAGCCCCACTCACTACATGTTTGACATAGACATGAATTAGGCTAGGAGCTAAGTATCAATATGACATCTAACTTTAGAGCTGAGAACATATTGACTAAAACTCAGTGTTGCAATGTCTGTGACTTACATTAAAATATTCCAGCAGAGATATTGTGTTATGTTTGTGCTAATCAGTTTAATCTTCACCTCTGTGGCAGTTCAGGAGTGTAATGGAGAGTTCACATGCCCAGGTACACAGCTATTATTAAGAAAGCAAGGCCCACAGGTGGTCAGTGGGGTTTCTAATCAAGAAGCCCATACTCCATCCTAATGAGCATATTGGATCTCAGAAGTGAGTTTTATTGGTGAAAATAATGGTCTATGGGCTAGCATGAAGAATGTTGGAAATGGATACTGAATGGTGAAATTAAAGTTACTCAAAATATGTTGCTTGACTAAAAAAATATACATGTATGTATATGTGGGGGACATATATTCTTTTGGAGGTGCACCGTCCCTCTAGCATGTGTGAACAAAGTAAAAGAACTCAGAAAGGTGGCAGCCTTATCCTTAGGGATGATGCTTTAGGCTAAATCCCTACCTGCTCCAGCCTCCAGAGACTCACTCCTGACAGCTTATATAGTGCCAAGCCATCTTGGAACCTGTGACAAAAGGAAAAGGTGGGTCCTTATATATGCTTACCAAAACATCCTCCCATATTTTGAGCCAAGTTGGAAAAGTTAGTAAGAGCTCTGCAATCACAAAACGGCTGCCCAGTCAGATAACATGCCATTGTCGACTCTCATAGACCTGCCCTGACAGGCCAGAAACCACTGGTGGCTTGAACACGTGCTCTCATTGGTTCTTTCTGGTATAGCAAACATATTTATTAAAATCTAAATAATTAGTAGGTGGTATTTTGAATTTTAATGTGATTTCTTTTAATTTTAAGAGAATTTTCATATCCCTATATTCTATGAGTATTGCTACCAACTCTTCCCAAACAAATAAAGCATTAGAAGAAACCACATAGATTTCAGCTAAAGATCCTAACTAGATTTGAAGGGAAAAGGTGATTAATGAATTTTTAGATGAACAGAGGCTACCTCAGGCTGTTGCTATGGTGCTTGGATACCTCTTGGCAGCAATTTGCTGGCTTAACAGGAAAGAAGAAAAATGAACACTCTAGCAAAATGTTCCATGCAACACCAGCGATTGTTCCAAGCACAATACCATTCTTGCCTGGGTGATCTGAGAATAAATGCTTTCAAGACACATACATAAAAAGGGATTCTGTAAATATAAGACAGATATCTTAATATCAATCAGTGAAATAATGGAAAAATCCGAAATAATGAAAAATCTGGGAGACTAATCAGAAAATAGGTTTTTTCCCCTTTATATTGTGACAGCCATTTCTGTTTATGTAATTACATAGTTTTAGATACCACAATCACTTTAGTAACTTTTCATCATTCTTACCGAATGTTTTAAGCCTTTAGTGTATATCTCTGTAATATAATTGTCAGTATTTCTGACGCTTTTGTTTTATGACATGACGCAAACAGCCCCTACTAATTAATTCTCTGGTAATGAAGTCCATTGTAATGAAGGTGGCTCTGTAAAAAAAAAACACATTAATTAATAAATCTGGTTTTATTATGTTTGATGTGGCTCAAAGGCAGCATCTCCACTAAGCTGTACATATATACACACACACGCATGCACACACATTACACAAGTGTGTACACGAAAACAGGGGTCCTCCAAGGCAGGGATCGTTGTCTGTTTGAGTCAGTGCTGTATCCCAAGCACCCAGAATAGTGCCTGGCACACACAAGGAATTGGGTAAATATTTGGGGAGAATTGTCCTATATGAAAACATAATTGTCTCGGCTTTGTTTGTACACAACATTGAAAGTTTGTGGTTTTGTTTTTCCTTAACTTCAGCCTCCATTTTTGTACTCTTCCCTGTTCCAAAGGGCTATTTAATCCACTCTGTTCCCTATAGGCATTTAAAAACATTAAAAAACAATATTAATATTTATAACTTTTCCATAATGCTTCATGTCTGAATGAGGATATATACTTTACATCCATTATCTCATTTAAACCCCACACCAATGCTATAAATTAGTTCTTATTAAAAGCCTTCACTTAATAGATGAGACAAATCGAATTACAGAGGGGTAAATACCTTGACTGCGATTTTTAATAGTGGAGGAATTGGAATCAGACCTCAAATGCCTCTGACTAGAAGCCCTAACTTTCTTCATCTTATCATATCACCAGCTGATGGCCTCTGCTCACTTAGCCCTCCTCACAACCACAACGCAAGAGGATATGCTGTCTCTAGAACATGCATATGCTGTCCGTCTTTCCTTAAGTCTTCAAATCCTCACCTCCCTTCTCAGTTCCCTTTCGCCAACCCACCAATGCCAGAATCCCATCCTCTCTGACAAAACTAGGAGGAGGTCATAGAGGATGGCTGACTAATAAACTCAACATATTTAGTGTGAATATGTTTCAGTCAACATATTGCCTCGCCCACTTTTCATTTTAAGCCTTTAATCTCTGTTGTGCAGTGGTAAGTTTTCTCTACTCATAAAGGAATTCAGGTATCAGCAAGAAATTGAGAATAGTATCTCCAAAAGTAAATATAATTTCATTCACTCAACACTGTTGATTATAAAACTCACTTACCTATCTGTCAAACACTTTGTTAGCCAGTGCAATACAAAGTGGAGTCAAGTTCAGCTCCTTCCTTCCAGCACTAATGGAGGAGAGGGAAGTGGAGAAAAGGAGGGTGTGATCAATGGCATTAATGATTTTAAATAAGGTGATTCAGGTGTCCCTCAACAGAAAAGATTAATTCCATCTGAAAATGTTAGGTAAGTTTTGGCAAAGGAGATGATTTTATGCTGGGTCTTTTAGAAAAAAAATAATAATTTGGGAAAGGAAGAAATTGGGGAGTGTAGACTGGGCAAAGGAACAATATGCACAAAGGAGAAGAAATGGGCAGTTGCATTTGTTTTTAGGAACTGACCGTCTATTTTAATTAGAATGTGGGTGGTGGTGGGAGAAATAGGAGCCTGCGTTGAGGCAGGAAAAGAGGACATAAAACCAATAGAGCTATCGGTCCCTGGCCTCATAAGAAAAGCAATCCTCCAGTCCTATGTGGCAAGGCTCAAGGAATATCCAAGGCCCACTTTCTAAATCATCAGTTCTTAAAGTCTGGGGACACAAAGACTTTAAATGGAATGTGTTATGTATGAAACAATACAAAAGACCTGAATTTTTACAATAAAAGAGAAACAACTTTTTATGCTGATTTTATTTTCTTAAGTTAAGGAACAGACATAGATTGTGGAAAGAACTGCATTTTTTTTTTTAAAGGACTCTTCCCATTGCCCCACACCAGCCTTCTCCTCTTCTACTAATCCCAGCTCCCTCAGTGACACCACCATCCACCAGTTGCTCAGCCAAAATCTTAGGAGTCATCCTTACTTTCTCTATGCACTTTACTCCTTACATTCATGCCAACAACAAATTCCAATGCTTCTACTTTCAAAATACATCACAAATCAGGCTACTTGTCTCCATGGCCACCGCCTCAACCAGACTACAAATCCTCCCAAAGTCTCCATACCGTCACTATAAATCATTCTCTGGAGAAGAGTCAAAATAATCTTCCTTAAAGTCAGGATCCCTGTGTTTCCTTACAAAAAGTGATCATGTAATATTTAATATATCCAAAGGTATAAAGGAAAATAGAATAAGCATCTGTTTAGCACTAACTGTGTTAGGAAATGTAACTTTCCCAACACAAATGAGATCCCCTATTTATCTCTCTCCAAGCAACTCTCCCATTTACCACCATCCAACTATCCAATATTTTATGTTTATTCTGCCCACACAACTTTTTTGCTCTACTACATATGTATGTTTACTATCTGTAGCAATATACTATTTTTGTATTTTAAAGTTTAATGTAAGTGGTATATATTGCATTTATCCTCTGACAATGTCACGGTTTTTTTCCACTCATTATTATGCTTATGACATTTATTCATGTTCATTTTCATGTCTGTATAATATTTCACATTCAGAATAGACAATATTTCGTTTTTCCATTCTCCAATTGATGCATATTTAGTGGTTTCCAGGGATTTTGTTGTTATTACCAATAATGCTGCCCTGAATATTTTTATACATGATTTTTGATGTTCATTTGTGAGAGTTTACTTTGAGGTATATCCCTAGGACTAAGTTGCTAAGCAACAAACAATTTGCATCTTCTACTTTATATTGTAGAACTGGCCCAATCCGATTATTTGCAGTTACTAGGTTCCTTTGGGAAATACGGGAGCTCCAATCATTGGAAGCGAGGGCTCTCGCTACCTTCTCCAACAACTTTGGTATCTGATGACATATAACAATGAAAGCAAGTCTCATAGATTTTCACCCAGCAAGCTGGTCCAGAAACAGTCATATCTGTTGAAAAGTCATATCCTTTGGCCCAGTGGAGTCCCAGCTTTTCTCTTTTTGGCAAAAAATCTCATTGCATAAGAGTCACTCAACTGAGGCGGCAATCGTCCAGAGGCAGGATTCATCTCACCTGCCAAGAGTATCAAGTAACAAAAAATCCTGATAGGGATCTGTACATAATACCAGAAGGTATCTTAGGGCTAGGCACCAATCTGAGGACAGCTGAATTCACTAAGAGGATTCTTCTACCACATTCATGCAAGACGGGAGGTGCCTGTTCACGTTAGTCAATTTATATATTTCAAATATCATTCATTTCACCTAAGAAAAATATTTTCTAGCATTCTCTTTCTAATTAATAAACCTAGTGCTGGTCAGAGATAGAGAAATATAAAGGGTCATTAATAGCTTCTTTGGAATGTAGGCTTCCTATTAGTCCCTTTCCAACCCTAACTCACCCCTCTCAGGTATGCATTGCCAATTAGAATACCTCAATGTTTAACTGAATACCTTGTGTTGTAGATTAAAATGACAAACACACTTACCCAATATTTAAACTTAACAAGTAATGTAAATTGCAGATAATATAATAATGTGTTTCCTTTGCTATCTTTTGTGTAAATTCCTTGAGCACAATACCTTGTCTGTATTTTCCATTATAGCCCCTCAGAGTCTATGAGTGCCTTAAACAGGGGGAAATTAAGAAAAGGAAGAATTTATATAATCCAGCTGGTTATAGTGGTAGGAACAATATAAATAAGGGAACTAAAATAATTGTTATTTCTTAAAACCTTCAACATCTACTCAATCACCTAAACAAACAAAGAAATCTGTCAACTAGCCTTGATTCTTCCTTCTTAAACTTACATTGCCAGGTTCTCCTTACTGTTCCCTTCTTCTCATTTCTACCAGCCTTTACAACTTTTACTTGGCCTATTACATTAGTCTTCTCAGTGTTCTTGAAAGACTTTCCTTCTTGAAAGACATCTTTGAATAGCATTATTTTTACAAAACACAGATCTCAATTTCAGGCAATATGGTGAAATAGATATTTTGAAAAAGCTCATAGTAAAAAACAACTAAAAGTACTGACAGTATGAAAAATACCATTCTAATTTCTAAATTAACTTTACAAGAGAGCAAGGGATCTCAGAAAAGATTTTTTAAAAACTGAGGAGAGAAGAGGGGGAGCGGATGTGGCTCAAGCAGTTGAGTGCCTGCCTCCCACATGGGAGGTCTTGCATTTGGCTCCCGGTGCCTCCTAAAGAAGACAAACAAACAATGAGCAGACATAGAGAAAAAACACAATGAGTAAAAACAAACAAGCAGATAACGAGAAAAAACAAGCAGACAACGAGGAAAAAACAATGCAGCAGACAACAAGCAAAAACAAAATGAGCAAGGAGCAGATGTGGCTCAAGCAGGTGAGTGTCCATTTCCCATATGGGAGGTCCCGAGTTCAGTTCCCAGTGCCTCCTAAAGGAAAAAAACAAAACAAAACAAAAAACAGACAACAAGCAATCAGCAAAAAATAAATAAAAATAAAAACCAATGAGCAGACAACAAGCAAAAAAGGGAGCAAAGAAAAACCAACAAGCAAACAGACAAGGGAGCCATATCAGCAGGGAAGGGGTTGGCGGGGAGGGCTTGAGGAGGCCGGAAGTAGAGCATGCCCTTGGTGATAACTGCCAACCTTGTTACCCAGTGTTTTAGTTTCCTAGGCTACTCAAGCAAATACTATAAAATGGGTCAGGTTAAACAACAGGAATTTATTTGCCCACCATTTTGAGGCTAAAAAGAGTCCAAATTAAGATGTCATCAAGGTGATGCTTTCTTCCCAAAGACCAGCATTCTGGGGCTGCCTGCCAGCAATCCTTGGCACCTGTCACATGGCAAGGCACTTGATGACCTCTCCTGGCCTATGCCTTCTCTTCCAATTTCTGTTTAATTTCAGCTGCTTAAAAGAGGTTTCCTAAACCTCTTTTATTTAAAACGTTTTTAAAAAAACTATTTCTTTAAGACACTAATGAGTTTTCAGTTACTTTCAGCCAAGTGCAATTCTAAATGACATGAAATTGTTAACTACCATGTGTCTTAGTTTGCCAGGGCTGCTTTAACAAAGTACCACTGACTAGTTGACTTAAACAGCAGAAACTTACTATCTCACAGTTCTTGAGGCTAAAAGCCAGATATCAAGGTGTCATTAGGGCCATATTCCAATTAATAGAGGAGAATCTGCTCCATGCCGCAGACTCTTAGGGCATGGCTGACAATCCATGGTGTTCCTTGGTTTTGGGCAACGTAGCTCAATCTCTGCCTTCATCACATGGTTAGATGGTTAGAGCTCGCTCGCTCTCTCTCTCTGTCAATCACCAGTAGCCTCTGGCCCTCAGAGCTGGAGGAACAGAATCTTCCAACAACCATGTGAGTGAGCTCCTAAGCTGACCCTACCTCAATTAAAACCTCAGATAAGACTGAAGTTCCAGCCGACAGCCTGGTGAGATACCCTGAAGCACAGATCCAGCCAAGCCTTGCCTGGGTCCCTGACCCACAGAAAATATGAGATAATAAGTGTATGTGCTTTAAGCTGCTAAATGTTGGGGAAAAAATTGTTACATAGCAATAGATAACTAATACACTATCACACAGAACATATTCTCTGACCACAATGCAATTTATTTATAATGTAATAACAAAGGATAAAATATATATATACATACATTTGAAAATTTAAGTTCTTTTCTAAATAATGGAATCAAAGAAAAAATTATGACAAAAATTTGAAACACTTAGAACTATATGACAACATATAGGATGTGGCTAAAGCTGTATTTAGAGAACAGTATATAGATTTTTATTGCAATAAAAATAAAACAATCACAAATTAATAAGCTTATTAACCCAAGGAATAACTGAATAGGTTCAAAGAAAGTAGAGGATATAAAATAATTATTTAGAAATATGTTTTAAATAATTCTGTAGATGACAGAAAAAAACAAACCTGGTTCTTTTTTAAAAGTTAATAAAATAGAAAAACTTATGGAAAAAGTAATTTTAAATATAAAGAAAAATACTTAAGGCATAAAAATGGAGATTGTTTTTAATAAAACAGAATTCTATGAACAATATTATGGCCATTTATAGCTTACTCTTGTGAAATTTCTCTTACATATTATATCACCTTTGTCTTTATTGCTTTATATTTATTTTTTCCATGTCTGTATACTATCATTTTCCAGTTATATATATATGCTGTAAATTATCTTGGCCTAGGCAGTTTCTTCACTTTCTTTTTGCCGTCTCTTGATGAACAGAAAATCTTAAATTCGATGTAGTCAAATTAATCCATCTTTTTCATTATAGTTCATGTTTTTCATGCCTAAAGAAATCATTTTATAAACTGAGGTCAGGACACTCACCCACATTTTCTTCTATCGTTTGGCAGTTTTTATCTCACATCCAAGTCTTTATGTGCATAGCATGTGGTATGGATCCAATTTCACTTTTCCACCACATGGATAACTAATTGTACCTGCACCACTTACTGAGTAGCTATCATTTCTCTCCAGTAATTCAATGGCATGTCTCCATACAGATGTGAGTCTGTTTATTGGTTGTCTATCCTCCTTGCATTTGTCTCCTGGTCTACCCTCACGCCAGCATCACACAATGGTATTGATAATTGGTATAGCAAGTATCCTCACCTTCCCCTTCCTGTGCAGGACTTTGTTGGCTCTCCTTGGTGCTATGTTTTTCCATTTATATTTTAGAAAATCTTTTCAAGTTCCATGAAATATTAATTGACAGATAATTTTACATGTAAGTTATTGTATTTTCATATAATGAAACAGTATGGATTGAAATAAATGAATAAACTAGAACTAGACATATGGCATAGCTAAATGTCGCAAAATATTTAGTCAAATAAGTTCTAGAAGGACTCACACAGTATATCATATTAAATTTAAACATTTATTTAACAAATAAATATTATGTACTTTTTAGAGGCACATATTTATGTGGTAAAATTATCAAAACCTGTACCATAATGAAAAGACAAATTTCATGGTGTTTATTATCTCTAAGGCAACGGTGTTGCAGCAATACAGTGTGTGGGAGAGGGATGGGTTGATAGGGTGGTTTGTGAAAGAACATGTAATAGTATGACTATCATGAGAGAAAAAAATTCATTTGAATGGCTATTTACTAACATATCAAGGGCCCTAATTAAGCACTTTCTCCTCTTTTCCTCACCGCTTATCTTTACTCCCCTTCTTCCTACCAATATGTGGATAAATGGTAAAAACAAAACTGGCTTCAAAATGGAGATTTTAAAAATCCAGAAATTTGCCAAATCACCACCAAGAAACATAGGCAAACCAAGACAAAGTTTACTGTAGGCATAATAAAATTTATTATATATTTGAACACAATCTCAAATAAAGCACACAAAAAAATGGTAACATGCTCTGATTTTTAGAATGGAAAAGTTGATTTAACTACTGATAGTGTCCCTAAATGCTACTGAAACTTGAAGATCATTTATTTCTATTTTAAGGTGAAAATTAACTCAATAGTAAAAGGTACCACTAAAATTTTTAAACTTTAAAAAAATATGGGAAGAACCCTAAATGTTCACTGCCCAACATCCTCAGTTGGCAGGAACTTCCTGTACAATAACCCTGCAAGCCCAAACTAGTTCATTTCCAGTGTTGAGAGCTTACAGCCCAAGTCAGCTCATACCATCTTTGGTTTTTACTGTTTATAAAATGATCCTTTTATGGTGAAACTTGTTTTCTTAGAATTTCTGCCCATACGTATAATAATATATGAATATATGATCTAGTCATTTTTAAATGCCAACTTTAAATAAAATTACAGGCATGATAATTTTCAAAGTATGTGGTTACTTTCTAACAATGAATTTTTGCTTTGGCAGTCTCACTTATAAAACATATTAACTTACTTTATAACCTAAAAAGCAAAAACAAAGAAAAACAAGGTATGAATATGGATGGTTTCTTAAATATAATATTTTTATTCTGTAATATTTATTTTCTCAGCCCTTTGGAAATCAGGATGATTTGAGTTATTTATGATGAGATCTTCATCTACAAGAATTTTTTTTACATGAAATCAACCAGTTTGAAGGACGATGAGTTACACTCTTCATCAACTGACCTAAATTTGCTGATTTTTTGTCTTCTCCAGCAAGCCAAAGGATTGGGGTATACAATCTTCTCCTCAGCCTGCCTCTCTGCTCTCCTGCTTTAATTCTCCCAGTTACCCTTAAAGCAGACAATATCTTGTCCACATAAAAGTCCTCAAATCAGTCCCATTAAATAAAAACTCATTTTGACCCTTTCTTTGTCCTGACAAAGAAAATGCCACTACTGCATCCTGTCACACTTTCTTTGAGAAATACTCATATCTGATGATTGATTTCAGGAAGTATTTACTAAGCACTAGGTCTGTAAGGACAACTCATGACATTCTCTTCCCTAAAAGTTAGCAGTGCTAATGATGGCACTCCATCACGGAGTGAAGAACCTTAGGCAACCCATGTCCCATGGTGATTTAGAGTCTCGGACATGGCCCTTACGAGACCTTGGTGTTTTCCCAAGAGTAAATAATGCATAGAACAGCTTTAATCTAAGTTTACATGTGAGGTTTTAACAAGAATGAATTAAAAGACTGAAATTTTTCATATTAAGAATAACTCATACTTAGTGAGACATCATTTGGTTTTCTATATAAATGGCAATTTCAACAAGGTTCTACATAACACAAGGGCATATTCAAGTCAGGAATTCTGCAGGCTCAGTCAGTAATTCACAAAGATTTACATAACAATTTTCTCAAATCAATCTCGGAAACAAAGCAATGTTACATGTTCTGTGAACACAAACTACTGCTTGTGCTGAACGTAATACTGCTTAAGGCAATCTCTGTAGGAATTATGATCAAGATTCATAATTGCACAAATTTGAAAGGCCTTACATTTCTCATTACAAATTGCACTGCTGTCATAACTCACAAAGAAGTAGTTGTAGTAGTTTATAAACTGCTTACTATCCAGGACTGCCAATTGTTTGGCTAATCCATACAAACTCTTTGGCTGCAAATCTCCAATATCATAGGCCTGGGTGAGGACGTACTCCAGCTTCCAGTCGGATTCTCCCTTTAGATTAGCTTCTGTCAGGTTCAAGTAATACTGCAACATATCCTACAGTTCAAGCAATAACAAAGCCTCATTCATTTCTCAGCATATAAAGCACTGCACAGCGAGAAGAGTCTATCATACTGGGATCTGTGTGACTTTCATCACGTAACTGAAAGTTGTAGTCATTTTTAAAAAACAAGAATTGGTTTAAAGAAAAAGCTTTGATTTTAAAAAATCCATATTATTTTTTTATTTATAAAAATAATGAAAGGGCACAAGAGAAAATAATCCAAACAATATAGAGAAAATGTAAAAAAGCCTTCAATTCACACACCTTGGAGATTATAACTGCTGATGGTTATGGATATATTGTAAACCAGTTAATATCATTTTGGGAGCTTGGAAATTGGCCATGATGGGAGTGTTTACACCACAGAAATTGGCAAACACTACAAATCCAGGCTTTTTTTTTTCCTGGAGAACTAATTGTTAAACATTTACGAGCACCCCAATGTGTGTGTGTGTGTGTGTGTATGTATGTATATATCTCTAGCCTTAACATGCAAAAACTAATATAATTATAATATACATACCTATTTAACTTTTTGGATGTGTTAAGAATGGAATCATACTTGACAGTTTTGCACTTTCAAAATTTATTTTATGTAGTGCTGTATCACAGATATCTTTCCATGTCAGTAGATACACACACACACACACGCGTACACACATATATCGGAGGCTCACATCCAAGAAGTAGGTAACTATTAGTTGTCAAAGAATTTCTTTGGACTAGTTTATAAATTAACTGTATTATTTCCTCATTTCATCTAATGTTTATGGATTAAACCAGATTTTTCCTGCTCTACCTCCTTTGTGAAAATACGCTCTGGGAAAAAGCAGAGCCATCTCCTACTAAATTTATCCTGGATAGAAGTGCAATTACAACAACAGAGACTATAGTTGAGGTTAATTTTTTCCAAATATTTGTAGAAAAGGGCAGTTAACCCAAGCTAAAGGACCCATTGGCTAAATGCCTAGCCTTTTGATGCTAAAGTGATCTCAAGCATACAGCCGTGTACACTCTCCAGAGATCTCTATCGCCAAGACAAATGTTGAATTCAATTTTTCTTTCCGGTTTTTTATTTGTTTTGTTTTTGCTAATATTTATTGGGTACTTACTCTGGCCAAGCATTTTTCTAAGATGTTTTAAATATATTTACTCATCTAATCCTCACAATTAATTCACAACTCAGTGAAGTCAGTAGTATTTTAATCCCTATTTTTCAGAGAAGTAGACTGGAAGACAGAGAAATTAAGTGATACAGCTCATGAGAGAATATAGTTCCAAAGCCTTCTTGACAGTTATCTTCTGATAAACAATAATTAATAACAAAAATAGCTTAGTGAAAAGTTTCGGTATGTATGCAAGTGCACAAATTAGGCACCACCCAAAGAAATCTTCATCTAAATAGTAGTTGGAAGGACGGAAACAGCCTCCCAAAGCTGATCTCATAAACCCACACTTAAGAAGTGCTGACAAATATTCCAAACATCAAAAATAATAAAGACATCATGAGATTTCAATATAAAATAAAAGTCACACAAGTATGCTTAGAAACATCCAAGTAAACTAATGAAAACTGCGAAGACATGTATTAATATGGAGGCAACTCTAAAATTGTACCAACTTACCAATAACTTATAATCACGAGTGGCATATTGAAATAGTCTGACACCAGGATTGTTGGTGTGTTTTTCTTGAACACTCTTCACTGGAGTAACAGCAGGAGCCACAAACAAGGAACTTACTGGACTTCCTAGATAAAACACACATAAATATGCATATTTTTTTAAAACTGTGTTTAATTATATTAAAAAATATAAACAGGTTCCAGATTAAGATGTTAAGATATAACAGCCAAATGATTTGTGATCATTAATGGCTCCTGATTTGAATATTAGAATTGTAAAAATACATTTTTGAGAAAATTTGGGAATTTACTATTCTGAATTTTTATTATGCGTAAAAAATAGTAATTTTTATTATTATTAAGTGATACCAAAGAATTATTGTTGATTTTATTAGGTAAGGTAATTATATTGTGGTTATTTAAATTAATGTCTATACATTTTAGCAATTCATACAGAAATATGTAGGGCTGAAATTATCTGATGTGTGGCATTCATTTTAAAGTACTTCAGCAAAGAAAAAGAAGAAGGAAAAAAGAGATAGGTAAAGCAAATATGGCAAAATCCTAATAAATGTAAAATATAGGTTTGTTTTATCTCTACTCTCTACTTTTATATGTATATAGATTTATTTATATATATGTTATCTGTCTACTTTTATATACATATTTGAAAACTTTCATAACAAAAAATACAATTCTGTTACAACTGCACACACACAAAAATACATACAAATACACATACACAAAACCCAAATGTAGCTTGCTCTGCAGCTCTACCTAAAACAATATTTCATACAGACCAAAGTAGAATTATTATTATTCCAGTAATGAAAGAACTTATAACACTGATATAAAGACCATGATCACCAGAGGTTCTAAGGGGAGGGAGAGGGAAGAATAGGTGTAACATGGGGCATTTTGGGGACATTGGAATTGTTCTGCATGACATTGCAATGACGGATACAGGCCATTATACATTTTGTCAAAACCTATAAAATTGTGCAGTGCAAAGCGCAAACCATAATGTAAACTATAAACCATGGTTAGTGGCAATACTTCAATATTTGTTCATCAATTGTAACTAATGAAAGATATTATTAATAGGGGAAAATGAGAGAGGGAGAAAGGGTAGGGTATATGGGAATCCCCTACATTTTCCATATGACTTTTATATGGTCTAAAACTTCTTTAAAAATAAAGAAAA
This sequence comes from Tolypeutes matacus, assembly GCA_026826555.1. Lineage (NCBI taxonomy): Eukaryota > Metazoa > Chordata > Mammalia > Cingulata > Chlamyphoridae > Tolypeutes > Tolypeutes matacus. The sequence continues at coordinate 9,347,117 of JAKSZT010053888.1, forward strand.
TGAAAATGAAAATTAACAATATTTCAATAATCACATTAAGAACCTGATTAAAGCGTCACCATACTTTATACGTATGATATGACTAAATTTCTTCCTGATTAAAAAAAACTATCAAAAGCTAGAAAGGGTGCCATTTCTATGGAGCCCATTCATTCTAGAAGAAAGAAATTATGCTTACTTTTTTAAATTCTGAGAAAAGTAAAACAGATCACATCAAAAGAGAGTTAAATTGGGCAGGTAAATAACAAGCAGTACGATTTCTCCAAACTCAAGGATCTAAAAGAAAATTTGAGTGAGCAGAATTACAGAGGCTTTTGTGCTGACAGCAATTAAATGATGCAGGCCCTGAGGAACTTAGGATGAAAATAATCCAATTGTAGTTCTTATATTTATATACACACACACACATTTTTTTTTTTTTTTTTTTTTTTTGAGGTCCTGGGGCCAGGGATTGAACTCAGGACCTCGTATGTGGGAAGCCGGCGTTCATCCACTGAACCACATCAGCTCCCCTGAGTTGGTTTTTTTTCATTTGTTTGCTTGCTGGCTGTTTGTTTGTTTTTAGGAGGCACTGGGAACCAAACCCGGGACCTCCCTTGTGGGAAGCAGGCGCTCAAAAGCTTGTGCCACATCCTCTCCTTCTAATAATATTTTAATACTGGCTACACAACCATGTGAGGTAACTCTGAAAAAGCCGGCACTGGTGAAACTTAGTTTACTGGATTAGTAAATTTACTAGCTCTTTCCTGTTTTGCCAGGGAAGTATTAGGGAAAGGTGCTGGATCTTCCCTGCTTTGCTTTGGCATCTTGGACTGAGGAGATGCAAACAGAACACCACCTTACCTTTTTTATCTGAAAGAACCATAATGCTATCCCTGTGAGTGTGTCCATAAAATTGTCCTATAATGATATCGCTGTATTTTCTAAAAATATCTATTAACTTCTCGTTATAATACTCTCTCATCGCTGTGATGCTCATTGAGGAGGGCAGATAACCCACTGGTACATGTGCTATGATGTACACCTGAAAGAAGAAACACAGGGAGGACCGATGAGAATCCATTTACACATTTACCATAACTAAAAGGCACGTGGATGCCCATGACTGAAAATACATTAATTCAAACCTAGCAAGCCAATGTACCATCTCTCCTATTTTAGTACAAGATACAAAGCTATGAAGCCATTAAGGTCACTATATTTGCACTCATCTCATTTAGACTACACTGTTGACCATATGACCTTAGTCACAACTTTTAAAAATGGTCCTCTTTTTATATTAGCAGATGTCAACCCCCAAAGCATTAAAAGCAAAAGAAAACTAAACAAAACAACTACAGACATAAGTCATAATGTATTTCTTATGAAACCATCTTCAAATTCTAATATTTTTCTTAATACCTGAAATTCTCTCTCCCCCACCCCCAATTTCAATAGATATACTTGTTTAGTCCTCTGTTCATTCCCTGATGATTTTGGTCCACGGGATCTACCTTCTCCTCATTTTGCCGAGAGCTATTCAAGGTATATTCTAGCCATTCAAACTGATTTGCTGGATCAGTCTTGTTCAGGGTCACAATATTTGGGCCGTAATACAAGTTTGTGTTTAGACTGATGATTCTAAGGTGCAGATTAACTTTCTGTGAATAAAAGCCACCTATAAAAACAAATCCAAAATGTATTTTAAGAAAACATATACACATATATACCACTGTGAAAGCAAATTCTTAATTAAGGTTTACAATCCAGTCTAGAAGTTTGTACTTATTTCTCATTGTTTAGTATACACATACATACACTGTCAGATTAGAATTAGATTTAACAAACATTTATTGAAAGCCTATTATATGCCAGGCCCAATGCTGGCACTTCCACATACTGAAGTAGCAAGAAATGAATACAATATTTTGGTGGCTTAGAGGTATATGAACCCCGCCCCCCCAAAAAAACATATTCTTAAACTTAATCCATTACCGTGGGTGTGAACTCATGGCAAGTAGGACCTTTCGATGAGGTTATTTCAGTTAAAGTGTAGCCCATTCAGTCAGGATGGGTCTTACTCCTATCAGAGTCAGAGTCCTTTATGAGTGGAATAAAATTCAGATACAGAGAGAGAAAGCTACAGGAATCAAGAAGCTGAAATTCAATGGAACTCGGAAGAGAGGGAAAGGCCAGGAGAGGCCACCACGTGCATTGCCATTTGACAAAGAAGCCCAGGACCAAGGATCCCTGGCAGCTAGCTCCAGAATACCTGTCTTCAGGGGCAAGCATTGCGTTGATAACGTCTTGATATGGACTTTCTCTTAGCCTCAAAACCATGGCTAATAAATTCCCATTGTTTAACCAACCTATTGCATGGTATTTGCTTAAGCAGCCAAGGAAACTAAAATAGTCAGATGAGAAGAGGATCAACTATTTTGGCACCAAGCAATGAGTTACTGAATTTTTGTAAAAGAAAGATTAATACATCATCCCTAATTTTGTATTATTGGAGAGTTAAGATGAGGGATATTGTGAAATCTAAAAATCCAGAGCATGCGAACACACTTGGGAGTTTTCCAGAAGCTACTGGGAAAGAAATGGCAGATGAGCTAGAGCTGCCACAACCTCAGTGGAGAAGAGGCATAAAGGCAAGCATGTGCGTGATGCAGTGTAAGCAGATCACCCAAGGGCCTGCCTCGATGATGCTTCCAGAGCTAAGCCACTGAGATCTTGGCCCTGCCTCCTTTGCTCTCAACTCACTCACCATCCATGCCTTTCCTCAGGTTTCAAACATGACTGATGGCTGCCTCTTTGATTTCCTTTACTCTTCCCTGTCATCATGTCAGCTTAGTATGATTGCTGCAAGGCAGATAGGTATGAATCTGATGGAAACTATTTTTGAAAAGCTGCCCTTTTAAGATTTTCAACATTAAACATGTACCCCAATGTTTTAATTGTAGAGTTGTCCTAAATCCATCCCTCTGAATCTTAGACATCTTTGAGCCAGCATGCCATTTGTGTGCTCTTTTCTGCCCATTTCCTCTGCTTTACACTGAGCCTCCTTTGAATGAATCCAGAGTGTCCCTTTAGGAACCCTGATCATTTCTTGTGACTCTCTCTTCAACTTGCACAACTTGTCCATGTATCTTTCAAATTTGGGAGCCCAGGACTAGACATAGTTCCCTAAATTAATCAGGACCATTAATTAATTTTAAGATAGCAGGTCTCAAATTCATATACTCTGTGATTTGCTGAGTGGTAGCAAATAATAATAATATAATAGTGGCCAAAGTTTAAAAAAAAAATAGTGGGAAAAATAACTGACAACTGAGAGAATTCTAGCATTGACTTAATATTTGCCTGAAATTTTTCAAAACCCCAAGGTTTTAGTTTATCAGCTGGGCATTTAAGTTAAGCTCACAAAATGACAGGGATTTACATAATGATGGTTTGTAAGCCACTGGAGCAGGGGCTCTGTAGACACCACTCAGGGAAGGTCCTACTGTGGAAGGCTTAGGCTTTTTCCAAGTCTCTCAAGGTCCATTTTAAAACCTTAGTTACCCTCACTTTGCCAGCTATTTGATTTTATGATATTGTGCTTCCTTGGTTAAAAGTTAGCATCCATTCTCTCTTTTCAATCAATTTGCTAACTATAAACATATGCTTTTTCAATTTACTATTAGATGAAAAAAGTAGCATATAATCCAAGATACTAATTACAAGTATAATGCTAAAATATGAATATGAAATACACCAAAATGATATATGGGGGTTTGAAATGGTGGAATTCTTGGCTATTTTTCCCCTTTTTAATTGTTCAACCTATCATAATGTGTTTATATTGCTTTCATGATTTTAAAGGCATTTTAAGTCAAAAGGTCAAGAAGTAATTAGAAATGCATGAGCTCAGGAGAGAGATCAGGACTGATGGTTGGAAATGAGGGTACTTGCCACATGGTTGAAGCCATGGTTGTCAAAGAGGGGGGCCGAGAGGAAGCAATGGAGATGAAATGAGAGAAATACAGTGAGTAGGAAGTAGGGGGTGTGGGCTGAAGAAGGAGGTCCTGAGGTGGGTGTGTGGGGAAGGGGGGCTGCAGAACATATGCTTTTATTTACATTCAGATCCCAAGTTCTGCTTTTGCTTCACGAGGAACATAGCTACCTGAGGGTGGGAGAAGATTAGGAAAAGCTCCCTACAAGATAAACTGGTTCACAGTGGGTGTCACAAAGCAATGTTTCTACTGTCCTCCAGGGAAACTAGGTAGTGAGGTTCTCTGGTATTGGCACACCCAAACAAACGTTAAAGATTTACACATAAACGACATGAATAAAAATGGAGGCAAAATAGGGATGAGTCGGTATTTCACTCACCTTTCCTTAAAGTATGAATCGCTTCTTCATTTAACCATGGTTTCCAAAGGTTCGCTACTGCATTGTACACTTTGCTGGTGAATGTAGGCAGTTGATCCTGGCCACAAACAATATAATCTACCATTTATACATTAAAATACATATAGACTAATTAATTTAAGCATTAAGTAAACACATGCTACTGCCTGAGGCATCTGGAAATGCAAGGATGAATATGAGATAGATTTAATCTTCAAGGAATTTATAACCTAGTTGGGAGAGGGGAAACAAAATATAACCTGCTAGCTATAAAACAATGTCTGGAGTGCTACTATAGAGGTCCTGAGGGATGTAGATGCAAGAAAAATCAAGTCTGCTCCAGGGGGGGTCAGGGTGGAGAACCAAGAAGACATTTGAACCAGATGTTGAATAATGGTTGCACCACATTGACAAGAAAGGGCCTCAAGGCAAAAACAATGGCCCAGTGCAGACACAGTGGCAAGAAAAGTGTGCACTGCATATAGGGAAGAGCATGTGTTTTGGGGTGGCCAGGGCACCAGATGTGGGCAGGAGCATCTTTATTTAAGAGATACTGCAGGCAGGCTTGAGAGTGAACATACAGGGCCTGACATAGCATGCCACGGGAATGGGAGACTGTTCATGATTTTAATATTAAACAAAGTCTTCTGAAATGTTAAAACTATTAGAAAGCTTCTTAACTCACTGAATGAAGATTTGCAACTGCATGCACTTGATTTGAAGATGCCTCTTTATAGCAACATAAATTATATCAACATGTTTTGACTTTTTAAAGAATGCATTATAAATATAAAACATTATTTTTATTATTATAAAGTGGAGAAAATAGAACTGTCTTTGTGATGACATAAACTCTAGGGAGAAAACAAAACATTAAGAAAGCAAATGCTGGATAAAAATCCAGAACTCAATTGTGAAATTGGGTAACCATTTCTATTTTTTTGTTGTTTTAAAGAATGATATTAAAAAACTGAAGCCCTTTTCTTCACTCTCCTCATTTCCTTCTTCATACTGCTGATATAGATCTGTTTCTTAAAGGAGTTTCCCCAGCAACATTAATCAAAATACTTAATCATATTCTATGACACCCAAGTTCAAGGTGACTTTTTGTAACTACCTAATACTTGATGAAAACATACATACACTCAGGATAAGTAATAACCAAACAATTTGTTTTAATTGGAACTAATCACCCAAAATATCTTTTCAGTATTCATCAGAGATTAGGTCACCTTACTGAGTTTGACACAAAAGCTTAGGCCAATTTAGATTGTAATTTAAAAAATGGTGGTAGTAAATAACAATAACAATAATAATAATATATAAAAACACAAAGTGCTGACCATTTGTTTACTTTGGGACAGATGCCAAAATATTGATATGGTCCTATAAAATCTTAAAATTATATTAAAATCACTCTAGACTTTCCTCTCTGCTTTAAATATGAGCACCAGAGAAGCTAGGTACCTTGTCCAGGGAGATGGGTCTAAATCCCAGGTCTTTCCTCCGTCAGTCTTATATCCAACTGTTAAGTTCTCAGACATTTTGGCTGTGACTGCCCAGAAATGAGATGTTGCGGGAAGGGGCCCACCCCTACATTTGGTGATACCAGTCTTGCCAGTACAGCAGTAAAGAGGGACCCTGGTCCAGGCTGCTTCCTTGGGTGGCAACTGGAAGGAATCCCTGGGCTGGCCACACTACAGCCACCTCTTCTCTTGTAATGGGTATAGACATGGATCTGTATATGTATGTTTATGTAGCCATGGAGCATGTTTATGGGCACTTAATGGAGAAATAACACATCAAATTTATTTATTCCTAATATTCACCAGAATTAGATATCAAATAGTTTCTAAAAGAATTTGTTTGGGGGCTTTTCATGTTTCATTTGATATTTCTGAAACTGTAGGAGAGATGGCAGTAGAATAATGGAAAGAAAACAATTTTAGATATAAAGTCATAAGCTAGAAAGACAACATTTAAATGTCTAAATTTATCCTAGTTGTGCATATAATTGGATATATTTTAGAAGTTAGTATCTTTATCTTTGCATTGTTAAAAGATTTGACTTTCAGAAAAAGAAGACAGAGATAAAGGTAAAATTAAGCAAATCCTCAAAGAAGTTAGGAAAATGCTTCTTGTGTCACTACTCAATGCCTACACAACATATGAACAAGCTGTAATCACCAGCATCTCACTTATTCAGTTTATTATTTGCCAGGTAATAAGCTATTCCCGGGAAAACTTTGCAGGTTAGGCATGATTGTTCCTATTTACAAATGAGCAATCTATGGATCAGGTATATTTAGTGAGTTGCCAGGTTGGTCAAGCTACTAAGAAGCAGGGCAAGATGGGGGCTTCAATTCTAGTGACTAGACACTAAACCCCCCATACTTCCCACTACACCAGCTGCCTGTCACCTCAGGCAAATGAAAACATTGTGTATAGCCTTGGGGCACCTGTAGATTGTTGGTCCTCAAGTCTTTGAACTATGATATATAAACATCTCAACAAAAATGGTCCCAAAAAGTTGACCAATGGTTGAGATGCTGACTCACAAAGATCCACATACTATCTGTCTTAAGACTGGGAGGCCAGCACCACGAGGTCATTTGAAATGTAGGCGTGTCCTAGATTACAACTTTTCAAAATCACTATAATCAGGTTAGAAAACCAAAAATAATCAAAGTCCTCATTAAACACCCAGATGAGATGGACAAGAGATTCTAAGCAAAGAAACAATGTAGACAAAGATAGAGAGACATGAAAATAATATAATGCACAGGAAGCATTGAGTGTTTTAGTCTGGGAGTGATGTGCCAAAGGAGGTTGGTCTAATTTGAACAAATGATTGGGGTGAAGAGATCTGGGATATGGTCCTTTTTCTAGATGTGGATGTAGGATGTAATTCTGAGAACTTGCACAAGTAGCTAAATGTTTCTGGGCCTCAGTTTTCTCATCTATAAAATGAAGGGCAGATCTAGCCCAACAGCAGGCAATTTTTCTGTAACAGGCAAGACAGTAAATAGTTCAGGCTTGTAAGACATACTGTCTCTGTCACATCCTAATCAGCTCTGCCATTATAACACAAAAATAGCCGTAGACAATGCAGAAATGAATGGTTGTGGCTGTTGTAAATCTTGATTTACAACAATAGGCCATGGGGAAATCTGGCCCACGGGCCATAGTTTACCAGCCCCTGGACCGAACAACAACCTCTGTGATCTCTTGCAGCTTTACAAATCTAAAATCTGGCACCACCAGATCAGGACCCTGTAACCAGGACTGGCAGCCAGCTGTTATGCACAGGTTGCTTAGGAACTTTGTCTCTGCCTGGAAGCACATCTTAATTAGAACAACTTAATTAGTGTTGCCGGTTAGGCTCTGGGTTTTTGTAGGTAGTCATGGCCTTTGAAACTCCATCAAATTAGACTTGAATAAGGAAGCCCCTCTTTGCTTCTTATGATCGTTTGCTATGTTTTTGTTTGATAAACACAATCTAGTTTAGGTCAGAATGTGCAGAGCTTTGTACGCCTCATAGAAAGTTTTCAAAATGAAAACATTCGTCAGCATTAACCTTCCTTGGTATCTCTGTCATGGAAATGTGAATGAACAACACAAATTTTGAAAGAAAGAGAAATTGAAGAAGATTATGAAGGAAAGCCGAAAGTAATAGTCCACAAACTAGGCAATTTGCTTCTGAAAACTCACTATTAACATAACTTTTTAGGAATTATTAAAAGCTTCACTTCAAAGTCCCCAAAGCCCTCATCTTGCTTCCTCAACAATTAGCCTTAGGAGCACACTCTACCTTCATCAGCCCACTTCCTTCCCCCACCATGGGCATGTTATTGTCATAATGTTAACACTACTAATGGGAAAAACCCTTTTAGCACTTCTGGAAGTTGAGGTGAATTTACCTGTGGCCAGTAGTCATGATTACCCAGTGCAGGGAAAACCTGGAGATTTGGAAAGAAACTCTGGACAGTGGTTGTCACATTAGTGATCACATTTATGACGGTGTCTGTCGAGAGTTCTCGCACTGGAACGTGAGGAGGGCTATCCCTGAAAAGGAGACACAACCGTAGAGATCAAAATCAGTTTCTATAAAGAATCACTGGGCTAATGCACGAGGCTTCGCCATGCCTGTCAGGTCAGATTTCCACTATCAAACAGCCGATGCCATTAAAAAGCATGGATAAACAACTCTAAACCCCCCTCTCCTCTGCACAGAATCCTATTGGGAAAAAAATGTCATGCAAAAGAGAAGCTGGAAGTCACAGCCTATTTCACTGCCTGATGGAAGTTTTAGGAGAGGCTATCACACTACTAACAATGGGTAGTAATTAAGAACACAGAGTCCAGAGCCAAATGCATGGATTCAAATTCCAGCTTTGCCACTTAGGAGCCATGTGGAAGTTACTGTGAGCAAGTTACTTAGATGCTTAGTGCCTCCATTTTCCCATCTGTAAAATGGGATGGTAATAATACCTATTGTTAAGGTTAAGTTGAGTTATGATGCATAAATTAAATAAAACAGTGCCTAGCACAAAGTAAGCACTCTGTATTACCTATGATAATTATTCCATCTACTGGAAATATTGGCCTCTTCACTTTTTCATGACAGATGGAACTAGTTAATTATATCACCAGATGATGCTTTACAAGACTGTCTTCACAGTGTAATTCCCACTGTTGCCTTTTGTTCTTGTTTCTTTATTTAATCAAGACCTATTTTCACATTAATCAACACTTCAAGACATTTATACAAAAATGTCTATTTATGGATTCATCTCTTATTCACATAGACATATTTCTAAAGCCTGCATAAAATTCAGGGGGGGGGGTTAAGATTTTTCTTATCTTGGATAATGTTGATTAATTCTATCTATTGTTTTTCTATCCAAATAATTTTTAAAACATAATTAATCTTCTTAAGGAATTCAGCATTCAAATGAAGCTTAGGAGCCAGTAGATGAATACTGAGGAACTCATGGCTATTTATCTGAACACTTACCCTGTCCATATCATGAAAGATGCTTCTTGTCCTGAATTTTTAATAAAATCAAATGCTGACAAAATAAGTTGATATGGAGAATCACACAGAATGTCTCCAAAGCGGCCAGGGTTGGAGGCATTGGCACCTTTGGAGGAAGAGCACACTTTCGTATGGTCATCTGTGATGTGGTATGTGGGATCTAAGTGTAAGTCAGTCACATGCCAAAACTGCCCTGTTGATTAGAAAAGAAATGCTGTTAACTCTAGTTCTTCCTCTTTGGAATCCCCATGCAAATATTTACAGTAAGACTAGAGACAGTTGCTCCTCCCCATGACAGTCATAGAGATTCAGATGTTTGTAAGCCCTGAAGTTAAATGCACTCCTTCCCGGGTTAGCTCTGGGTAAGCATGACTATATAACAAATTTGTATAATGAAATAGGTGGACGCATCCAGTGGGACATCAATAATAATATTACCACACTGTGTCTTAAAAGCATGTCCCTTTACATAATTTAAGGCTTTAAAAATTACATTCTTCCTGGAAAAAAAATTTGACACAGGAACATGATGTGGTTTGTTAAGGTTACACAGTGAGTAAATGGAGAACCAGGAACTAAATCTCACTTCTAATTTCTTGCCTCTCAACATTAATGTAAAAAGAATATAACTCTTGACTATGAGCTTTTAAGCTAAAAGTAGGATTTTCCTGAGGTTCTTAAAAGTTATTTAATAGAGGTATATCTTCTCTCCTGAATGTCTATAAAAATAAAATGTTAATTATATTATGGAAAGTGGTTTTTAAGGAGGATGCTTCCAGTGGGTTTTCAGGTAGAAGCTAAAACTCTGCTTGGAAATCATCCTGAGAAAGATTCTTTCACTGGAAAAAATCCTACTACTACCACTAATAGTACTATCTCACTTTATTAAGCATTTCCTATGTGTCAGGCACTGCGATAAGCAATTTAAATACAGACTATGTCATTTCAGTCTCAGAACTACTCCCTGAGGTAGATATCATTGTCCTCATTTAGAGTTGAGAAACTAAGGCTGAACTGCTTAGGAAATACACTTTGATATGCACAGCTAATAAGGCAGAGTCAATATCTGAACCCTCATTTTAAAGAGCCCCCAAGTTTACATATACATAATTTCCATATGTCTTCAATGATTTTGCTGCACCCTCAAGAACAATTTTTAAATTATTTTAATATTGAGATTCAATCAGATTGATTTTTTGAGTACACTCTGATTATCACTGACCTATATCAGAAACACATCAGCCATGACAGAGCAGTACATAGTTACATCAGTAGCACGTAGCAAACAAGGTAGAACGTAAACTTTTATCTCTATCAGTATGTCTGTATGTGGGCAAACACTTGAAGAAAAAGCTATTGCAGGAAAGTTAAAATCCAAAACAGTTGATTTGTTAAGGTGGTGAAAATGTCAGTTCATTTTTCGTTGTCCTTTCATCCCAACATTGTTATAATTTTATAACACATTTAAGTTTACAGGTAAGAAGTGGTAGACAAAAGGTCCAGAAGAAAGTAGACATAAAATGGCCTTTGTGGTCAATTACCAACTTCTTAGTCACCATTCGAAAAAATTACCAAGAGTAATTTGATTTATTTTAATCCAAAATTCAGAAAATACCCTAACCTGTGTTTCCAGCTTTAACCAGAACACCAAGTGGAATTGGCAGACAGCTCTGAATCATCCTGGAGGCTGCTCTTCCTTGGGGTATTAATATACTGTCCATCTCATTTTCATATAAACAGATATTTCTTTTAATATTTGTAGAATATTAAGGTGTAGTAAACTGCATACAAGAGAGAATATTGCACAGTGGCTAAGCGCGGGGACTCCACAGTCAGACTGCCTGACTTCCAATCCAAGCTCCGCCACTTGCTATGTGACTTTGGCCTCTGTTTCCTCATCTGTAAAATGGAAATAATCCTAGCATGAGAATTAAGTGACTTAAAGCTAAAGCACTTGGAAGGTGCCTGGCATCTAGTAAACTCTGCTAGTTTTATTATTGTTTTTTTGTTACCCTAAATCTGAAGAGCAATTGTTAAAATTTATTGAATACTGATTATCTCCTGAGTACTGCATTTTAGACTTTGTACGTATTAACTCATTATCATCTCCATTTTGTAAATAGGGAACTAAAGCACACAGAGTTTAAGTCCAAATCCCATATTTTTTTAAGCAACAGAGCCAGGATATGTATTCAGGGAATCTGACTCCAGAGTCCCTGTTGTCAGCAGCCTTTGCACACACTGTCTCTGTCTTCACATTTCAAAGTCCTTAAATCTCACTTTCCTCACATGTAAAATAGATCTGTGATTACATGGGTGACGATTAAGGGAAACAAGACCTCAGAAACAATAAATTTTTATAAACCAAACTGAAATGCATTAAGGCCCCATCCCTCTGACGGAAACAGTCCCTGTATTTATATATCCCCAGCATCTAGAATATGTCTGACCTGATGTGGGCCCTTGAAAAATCTCTTTTTTTCTACTTTTTTAAAAAAAGATACTATGATTACATAAATATTATAGAAAATACACAGGGGATTCTCATATGCCCTGCTCCCACATTTTCCCACATTAGCAACATCTTTCATCAGTGTGGTACATTCATTGCAATTGATAAACACATTTTGGAGCATTGCCACTAAGCATGGGTTATAGTTTACACTGTAGTTTACACTCTCTCCCATTCGACTCTGTAGGTTATGGCCGGATATATAATGGCCTGTATCTGTCGTTGTAATGTCATTCAGATGATTCCCAAGTCCCGAAAACAGCCCCCTATTACACCTGTTTTTTCCTCTCCCTAATCCAAGAACATCCATGGGTCACTGCCACCACAACAATGGTATTTCTTCCATTGCTAGAATCACAAGTAGTCTATAGTAGAATACTAGTAAGTTTATCTTAGTCCATAGATCATTTCCCAATCCTGAGAACTTTGGGATGGTGATGCCCACTCCACCATTAATTGAGGGGGGCTTCGATTCCATACATATGATAGATGGGACCCTCTTGCTTGCAGTTGTAGGCACTCTTGGTTCCTTGGTGTGTTGTTTGTCCATCATCACCTCCCTGTTAGTTGTCCTGGGTGAGTCCAATGAACTTGAGAGTAGGTGTTATAACTCTGTTGAGATTCAGGGCTCAGATGGCACATAGACAACCCAAAGATTTGTCTCTTGGACTTATACCTACCAACTCTAGTACTAATTATAGGTTCATATAGAAGGACAGAAGAGTCATGCATAGGGAAATCACTGCTGTGTCTAACTCAGTCACACTGGGGAGCATAAATACCAGATTAGGGCCCCCTGGCAAGGGGCCAAATTCCTGAGCTGTCTGCCCTGACTATAGTGTCTGGATGTCTCCATATCCCTGAGGAGCTTCACTATTTGGGGTCATAGCTACTTTTGGCTGTCAATGAGATCCTGTTGAGATGTGCATAAGCGCTACCTCTGGGATGGCCTCCTGACTCACTTTGAACAAATAATTCTTTAATTTATATATGCTGACGTTTAGGCAAAAGCAGGCCCCCGGATTTTTTCAAGGTCACATGTGACTTCAGTAATAAAAGCTAAACCAGAACTGGTCTCTCCTGATCTCCAGTCTAGTGCTCTTTCTGCTACACCCACATTGCTAGACAGATAAATGAGGGTAATTATTTAGATTCACTGAATGGTGTCTTTAAACAGAAGCCTAGAACAGAACTCTGACAGGTTCTTAACCTGGCATCCATGAATAATGAACCTCTAGAGGCTTCACACCCACCCCTAATGAAACTGTATACAAAATGCTATGTGTGTGTGTGTTCACAAGGCCAGGGACCTGGCCTCCAGCAGAGCCCACACTCGGATACAGGTCCCCCAATCAAAGTCCAAAGTTCTTTTTACTACATCCCAATGACTTTCTCATTCTGCAGACAATATTTAAAAAGAATGCAATGGATGTATGTGCATGTGTGTGCGTGTATGTTGTCAACATATCTAGATAAATGTGCATACAAAGTGGCTCAACATTATAGATAGATACCTTTAAGTCTAAGAAAATGTTAAAATTTATTCTAGAAAACCTATTGAACCATAGTTCAGATGTTTGGATTTGTGGTGGTTGTTTGAAAGCAGGGTTTTGTTCCTTAGGTCATAAGGTGGGTCCTATGTACCAAATACTGCAGCACTAGACCTCCTTGGGCCCTAGGGCCCTCATCCCCAGGACTTAATGGGGCAGAGAGCCTAGGCTGGGAATTTGCACACAAAAATACTAGTAAGTAGACGCCAGTCACGGTGGGTATTGTAAAGGAAGTAAAGGAGTTCAAGCATTATATTTTGTGGGGCAGGGGGAGGCCATATCAAGGGGAAAACATGTCCAATAACATATACAAACTGAAACTGCTGCATCAAACTTCAGGCATTTGAACTCCAGTTACCCCTCTCCCTTCCTCTTCAGTAGATGACTCAGCTTTGTAGCTTCCCTATCAAAACACCAAGGTAAGAAGTGGAGAGTCACCTAGTCCCCAGAACGCTCTCATTGAGCCCACCACTGGCAATCAGATGCTTAAAACCAAAAAGTGAATTTGCCTTTGGTAGGTCTCCTGCAACCTGAGAGATTTTACCTCAAAATCCTAAATAGTCATATAATTACAGAAGCACAATTCCAGCAGTAATAGCAGCAGAACTTGCATAAACTTTTTTTTTTTTTTCAATTTCTTGGTTATGGCTGTCATTTGCCAGAGTTGGGAAGCCAAGTTTACAGTTCTTGCTTTAAACAGCCTGACAGCTGAGTCATGGGGATTTGGCACTCATACAAAGAGGAGGTGTTTAGCCCTGGGGCTTTCTCCAAGTCGTGTGAGAGGGTAAGAGAGAGAACTGAGAAACAGGAAGTCGTTTTCCTCAGAGCTTTCAGGTGTAAGAGAGCCCGAGAGAGTGAGAGGTGTGAGAGAGAGAGAGAGAGAGAGAGAGAGAGAGAGAGAGAGAGAGAGAGAGAAAGAGAGAGAGAGACTGTCCCACTGTGTCTCAGGGACAGCTATCCCCAGAAACAAAACAGAGGGCCACCTCTCTAATTCTTCAACTAGCACAGCAATTAGGGCACGGGGTAAGCGGGCACCCTGATCTTTGAAACAGAAGGCTCAGATGGTGTCCTATAGTCTCTCATCAAACATTTCTCTCTTCGAGGCCAGTGGTTCTCAAACTAGAGCTTCAGAATCACCTGAAGGATTAGTTAAGCACTGTTGGGTGCCCCAGCGCTGAGAGTCGGATTTAGTGCGTCAGGGCTGAGGCTGTGTGTTTACATTTCTAACAGTCCGAGACCGACTGAAATGTACACCCGGAGGCGAGGGGCAACTCCCCTAGGCAGAGTCCTCCTTGGGACGTCCGACTCCCAGGTACTTTTTTCCGCTAGACAAGCCGCTTTTCCTTCCTCCCCAGGGGACCAAACCCCCAGGACACGCGGGGCGTAAACAAATGCACCCGAGGGGCACTCGGGCGCCCCCAGCCTCGCGATCTCCCGGCCCGCCGACGCCCTCCCCCTCCCTCGGCGGTCCCTGCCCTCTGCGCGCCCAGGGTGCCCCACGCGCTCCGCCTAACTTTGCGCCCCGGCAGCCCCGGGCAGGGGGAGGGCGGCGCACTACTCACCCACCGCGGGAGCGGGGCTGGGGCCGCGGGCGGGCGCCAGGGGCAGCCCGAGGCCGGGGCGGCCGAGCCCGGCGGCCAGCAGGCAGCAGACGAGCGCGCCGAGCAGCGCCATCGCGGGCCGGCGCTCCGGAGACTCGGGCTGTCCCGCGTCTCCACTCGGCGGGTCAGCCCCGTGGGTGGGGACCGGGCAGAAGGCGGACGCTAGTGTAGACGCCCAGAGGATCACGTGCGAACGCAGCCTCCGCGGCTAGCCGGCTCGTGCGCGGTTCAGCCGCGATGTCCTGCCCTCTTGTTTCTTAGCGTCGGTGACTGGCTTGGGGGGAAGGAATGTTCTTGGGCCAACCCCACGCAGATCATCTTCCCTAAATGCCACCTGGCCCGAAACGGGAGGCCCTGCCCCGTAAAGGTGCAAAGAACCCTTAAGTATCATGATTTGGAAAGGGATGGGGGCAGCAGAAGTTGGGGAGAAAGCAGTGAATCTGAGTGGTGTGTCCAGCCACACCTGCGAACTCTAGATAGAAACGCAAATTCTCAGCGCCCGCTCCCCCCACGACCTACCGACCTGCGGTATCCAAAACTCCGGAAGTTGAGGCCGGTAACTAGGGTTGCCACAAGCCCTCAGGGGAGGTGATGGTAATGTTTGAGAACCACTGCTCACAGTCACCGTTGGCCACAACTGAATTAGAATGTCTCAGGACCGTGTCGTTCACGTTCCAGAGGTGAGTGAAAATCATAAATGGAGATGGTTGATTTTACTCTTCCAAGGACTCTTTCAAAGTACTGAGTCTGAAAAAGACTGCGTTGGGTCGTGTATTCTGTGTTCCAAAAATAGAACCGTTTATGAGGATGCTGACCTCCCGGAGGTAACAAAGCATATAGTTTAAATTCCTTTGGAGAAGAAAATAGCCTCCTGGATTACGAACCTCATAAAAGATGTTGTAAAGTGTAGTTACTTCTACTTTGCATCCTGTGTAGTTTAATGGGAGTGTGTCTCATGAAAGGGGCCTTGAAATGGGAATCAAGGTGCCTCCATTTTCTGGTTCAAGTTCTGCCTGGATATGAGGACACTTGAAAAGCATTGCGAGAACCAAAGTGTTTTCCAGTCTTGGACAAAGTGGTCCTTGGAATTTCTCAGTCTACAATCTCCAGAGGATGGGGGGAAATAGAGCAGAAAAAAAGGGGATGGTGAGCTGGATGAGAGAGAAGTAATTTAAGGAGGGCAAAATGACTTGTGAATTTCTAGTCCAAATATTTATGCAAGATGGGAAAAGGATAAATTCAAACTAATAGTAATTTCACTCTTTTTTTTCCAATTTTTGATATACTTTACTGGAATTAAATTGGTTGTGAAAGAGATCTTTAGTAAGCCATAAAATAACACACATTTTGAAATCTAAGTGATGTTTGCAATCCTAATAATATGTTAAAATTAATGAGTGGAAACACCCTCCTTTCTATCCACTGTTTTCTTTTGTTTTCCTAGATACATAGGCACCCTCTCAGGAGAACAAAGCACAATGCCTCAAATCCCTGGGTGTGAATCTCAACCCTGGGTATATATTTGTCAGGCTCCATGTTTGTTGTGCAAGTGTATTTTGTTGTGAGGGTCATATCTAGTGTGGGGGGGAAGAAAACATGTAACAGGAAATTTCTGCTTACTGATTTCCAGCTGTATATGACTGGAGTTCACAAGACAGCCTTCTTTAGCCTATTTTGTGTCTTTGAGACCTCGGAATTTCAGAGAACTTCTCCCAGGCCCTCTAGGTTAAATTGATTTTTGTCTTGGTAATTTTCCCTTTGCTGTTAATGATTTTTTTTTTAAAAGGCAAGTCACTTGGAGTTGGAGTGGACATCACCATCCCAGTCCCCTCAGGATTGGGGGAAGAACTATGGACTAGAGTGGACTTGATGGTATTCTCTTGTTCACATATGGTGATTCTAGCAATGCAAGAAGTTGTAACAATGAGGTGGAGCCAGTGGCCACTTGACACTTTTGGGGTAGGGAGGGGTTGAGCAGTTGAAATACAGGGGCTTCTTTGGGAGTTGGAGGTTGTCCTGAGTACTGTTGTGGCAATGGATGTAGGCCATTTTAAATCAGCACACACCACTCAGAACTGAGTGGGAGAGAGTGTGGTCTACAGTGTGAACTGTGGTCTATGGTTGGTGGCAAGGCTCCAGGATGTGTAAGTTCATAGAGGGTGGTGGGCCACACTGTGGGAGATGTTTGTGTGGGATGTGGTGGGAGGTGTGGGAGGTGGGCAACATGGGAATCCCAGTGGGTTCCGTGTAATATTTTGGGTAATCTAAGCACCTCTTAAAATATATGTGTGTATATATATATAACATTTTTGTAAGCAAATACACATATATGCATATATATTTATATATCATTTTGCAAATGTTTGTATGTATTGTGAGAATTTTGATTTTTACCCATAATAAAAAAAAAACAACAAAAAACAAAAAAAAAACAAAAACAAAACAAAACAAACAAAAAAAAAGGCAAGTCAGAAAAGTTAGTACATTGGTAGATTACTGTATGATATAGAATACAGCTTGTAGAAGAAAAAGGATTGCCACTTCCCTGTAAACATTTAAGAAGCAAAAATCCCGGTTAATTATCTTACCAGAAAAATGCTTTTGGCCCTCTGCTGGAACCCTTTGTATTTTAACCCTGTGGAACTTTGTTTTCCATTTAGTCTATCCCAGAACCTTTCCATTCTTCGTCTCTGATCCAATTGTTATGGAAATTAATGCCAGTATGTTATTTGGCCTTATTAGAATGAGCTGAAGCCTAATCCCTATCCCCACCCCCATCCCTATTCTTGTATAGCCAAGAACTGAGAGGATAGGATCCAGCTTCCACCAGCTTCTACACTAATTCGCCAGGAGTTAAGTAGTCCTACCAGGAGCAGAGGTGATGGCTCCAAGAACTTGAACAAACATCCTCCCACTGTTCTGTTTCACGCTTTAGGAAAGAGGTAGACTCTGTAGTTTTAGAAATGGTAGCCTTAGCTAGACAATATTCCTCAATCAATAGTAATTGTACTTTCAAATGTTAAATCCTATAGCTGCACTTAGATTTTTATAATTTTTATTATGGTAATTAAAGTAATTCAGTATTCAGTCTATGCTATCATTGCAGTGAATTGTCTGAGTTAAAGGAAGTTTCCTAATACTTGTATGTATTAGTTAACTGGACCTTGAAACCACTGTGTTGATGACAAATGAATGTTTTATATTTGTCCTGAATAATATTTACCTTCCCTCCCCACCCCCAGAGGCCAACAGAGGAAAGATCTCCTAAGAAATGATCAGTGGAAATAAAATCTTGCATTTTTGTTTCAGAAGAAGAGTTAGCTAAAATGTTACATTTTTGAGAGGAAATAAAAGAAGATCACAATGTATACAGGTCACATTTTGGGATTATTTACTAGTCATAAGTATTTGGACAAGTAAAATTCTCTAATCTTCAATTTCCTCATCAGTAAGGTAGAAATAATATCTTCCTTCCCTGCTTCACATTATGGGGTTGAGAGAAATGTGTATAAAGTATTTTGTAAATTATGAAATATAAAATAATATTTGTTATTTTATGCTTTACAAATGCAAACCCTAAACAGTTGCAAACATTTATTTGCTTTGGATTGGTCAACTCAATTCCAATATCCTCCCCTTCCAACCCTCCAAAAATGGAATTGGAATGCTTCTATGCACACTCCTTTTTAACACTCCTCTTGACTTGGTCCAGCTCAATTTAGCTGGAGACACATCTTCATAACCCAAGTAAAAATTCATTCCCTTTTCTTATTTACATTTCAACAAGAAATTTTGAATGTATAATATTTTAATTATATACCTGCTTTTTAACAAAACATTTTGATGTATGTCGTTTTGCTTCTTGAGACTTTCTGTTTCTAAATGGCAAGACTTCCATTTCTTGCCCAGCCTACTGTAACAAGGCTTCTTGGGTCCTGTCCGAGCGAGTTTAAGCATCACAAATTTTCCATGGAACTTTCAACCAAAGCTGTGTCATTTCCATACTTCCCTTAGACTTTGACTTATTTTTTAAATTAGTATTTTAAACAAGGAGCTAATTTTTCTAGCCTTACTTTATGCCATAAGAATGGCTATTTTACTTAAAATTCTCTAAAATACAATTCCCAGGCAGATTAATGATATTAAACACAACAAAATTTCACATATGTTTAAGATTTTTATTACAATTTGATTTGTCTTCCAAAAGAAATTATAAAATGTATTCACTTCTTTATAAAACTGTGGTTTTAAATTTTACTGCAAATTATAAAACACAATAAATGGGGAGTTCAGACGTGGGCTAGTTGCTTGAAGTAACATGTTTTAAAATCACCATTTTCCGCCTTCACACCAAGGATAACCTTCTAATTGGTGATCAGCCATGCTGACATCAGCAGAGCACTGAGACTTGAGTAAACAGAGAAATCTGGAGCTTCTCCAGCCCCAAACCAGGAACTAATCACCGTTCTATGCTTTCTCATAGTGGCGAACAGCAACCACATCACCAAAAGTAAGAGTCTGAAAGATTCAAAAGATAATAAACCTTTTTTACACGGGAACATGAAGAGCTGGGTTTTTAAAGATAATCATATTTATGAATTAAGTATTATGCTAAAGAATAATGGCATTGACAAATGTTAAAATCTGCATAAGCTCTTCATTTCTTAAAACTAAAAAGGAAAAGACACCCTTACATTTATGGAGTGAATAACATGTCCACATAGTTCATGCCTCCTAGGTGAAAATGAAGCAAACACTGAGATTAACAATGTGCATTTGGGTCAAAAGACTTCCATTTGCCTTAAAGTATCAGGGTAATTAGGACAAATTGAGTGTGAGAAATGGAGTGTCTAACTCATTGTCTTAGCTATCTGCTTTGAAGGTGAAGAGATTTATGATAGGGTTTCATAACTGTTTTCAAATCATACTCTAGAAAAAATCTGAACAGTCTCTAGAAGATCCAAATCATTTGAGCAAGTGGTATTTAGAATGGCTTATTCCAAAATGAACAGGTAAAGGTAGAGGTGAAAATGTTCTCATGGCTTTGGCCGTCGTGCTTTAGCCTATGTGAACCTAGCTGGTTAAGTGGTTATAACATAGAACATGGGCTCTGTTACTCTGAGCCCAAGTTCCAATCCAACTTGAAGAATAGCTGTAAAATCACTTTACAAACTTTAGGGATTATTTAATGCTCATGCTTTTCATGTATTGACATTAGTTTCAAAGGTATAATGTGCCCTTGCCATGCATGGCTTTAAGCTCCTTTTTAAAACTTGACCTTGCCTGATCCAAGTCATTAAGCCAAGGTGAGCTATTTGCTCCTCTGTATTCAGGGACAGTAACTTCAGGTTGCCCCTTTTAGAAATGAATCCTTTCTTTTGATAATCATTATGGAAACACGTGGGCAAATATCTTTTAACATGAAAGGAAAATCGTCCCTCTCCTCCCCATACCCACGTGGAAACGTGAAAAGAAGCATGAATATCTCAATGTAGAACAGCTCTGATGGCAGTTGTCAAGGGGAGGAAAAGGAACAACAGTCAATTTTCTTAAGTAACAACAAACAAACAAAAAAATCTTTCTGCTCTTATCTTAGAAGGAATGTTTAAGCAACCCCAATAAATGAACCCACCTACTTGACTATGTCAATGTCATCTAAATGCTGTAGTTCAAAGGGAGAGTCTCTGGGAGAGGCTATTCAAGGCATAACATTGTCCCCATTTGTGATGGTACTTCATCATTGGAGGACTTATTTTAAAATTATTTCCTAATTTATAAGTTTTGCATGCCTGTATAGCATGTTTAAAAGGTATCTTACGCATTAAAAAAAAATACTGGAAAGAAATAACATAAAAATTATTTTCCCTGATGAGGGATTCGAGGGAATTTTCTTTGTTATACTTTTCTGTTTTATTCTAAATTTTCTGCACTGAACTTGTATAACCTTTATAAACCAAAATGTAAAATGCTTAAAGATCTCTTATTGTTCATTACGTGAGCTATAAAGTAATTTTCTGAGATGCAGTAAGCTTAATGTTCTTATAGTAATATCAATAATCATGTATTTTCATGATCATTGGTTTTATATTTAGATTTCATTTGAGGCTTATGGTTCACATGAATACTACAAAAATTCTATTTTTGATTCACAGTGTTTGCTTAATTAATGGCAACTTTAAAAAAACACACTAAGTAGAGTTTTTCTCTTTTTCTACAATTGAAGAAACCAATGTAATTTTAGTTTTACATACGGTTAAAGATTCTTGCTAGTGATATGTTATTAAGGAAGAGAGGGAGTATGAAAGGGAATAAAAAGGAAGGAAGAAAGAAGAGAAAATTGTCATTACTTACCATAACCATTTTGCCATCCTTAATTTCTCTTACAAAATTTGTTTCTTTGCCATCCCATTTCTGTACATGAACAAGTTTGTCTCCATCCAGGCTTACAACAGACTGAGGCCAACAACAAAATGCAGAGCATAGCAATAGGTACAAGTCAGATTTCTAATAGGGAATTCAAATGACTTGTGATTTTTTTTTTTCTTTAAAGAGCTATATAATTGAGAAACCCATGATCAAATAATTATGGTATTAGTACCACACTCTCTATTGCTTTTTGTTTCATTATTACATGAACTCTAATAATTCATCATTTGATCAAACTGTGTATATCTAGATGCAAAGACTTCATATATTAGAAATAATAATCTTTAACTAAATTAAATATGCTCCTTTCTGAATAGTCGCCCTGATTTAAACTCAAAATGAGGCAGGTAGTCTAGTCCATCTGAGGCTCTCAGAGAGAGTAAACAAAGTGCAGTCTTTCAAACGAACACTTTTAAATGCTTTCTGAAATGCAGATTTGATATAAAATATAGAAAATGTATGGTAAGTGACAAATGGATTTGTGATATCAGCTATAGCAAGTACCCATTGTTCAGAACATAATCTAGGTATACTAGAATGCTAAATTAACCCTGATATCTTCTCCCCTGAATTGAAGTAATAAAAACATTCTCCAGTTCCCAACATCTTAAAAGAGAAAATGTAGGAAATCTCTCTCTTTTATTCCCTCCTCCCCACTCTGCCCCAGAGAAGTGGTTTCTTACCTTACAGTTTCTGTCATCTGCAGTCGTTTCATCAAACTCTTCTCCCAGATGGAAACTTATCTCTGTGTTCTTGAATGTGCTTTGAGTCCTGATCACCACTTTGTCCCCTTCCTGACTGATGATCACTGTTGGTTTAGTCACATTTCCCACCTGCCTAGTGGCAAAACCCACACCTAAAATGGCAAAGGGAAGCAGTACAGTTGGGTGCTTCTTCCACAGCCACGCACAAAGCAGGAATCTGCTTTCCAATGCTGAATCGAGGTTCAAAACTATTAAAGTTTCATTAGGGCACGATCAGCCCATTAATCATGCTGCAACTACTGAGCACAAATAAGTAGATACTAAAGAAAAAACAAAAAACACACAGAAGCTGTCATACCCGCCACAGAATATCAAATGCTCCATTACTTGGCCCTGGGCAAGAGAGTAGGCAGATGCCACATTGAAAATTCATTCACTGAGAAATGCATACTTCCCACTATGGCAAAGTGATCTGCCTTTTGTGTGTTGCTAATCTGATGTTATAAAGCAAGAAAATAAAAAGGAATCTGCAAAGACCTGAAGCTGCAGGATAAGAAGAGAATAGCATGTCTTATTTTTTACCTACCTAGGGCCTTCATGTACTCATCAAAGTTCTGACTGTCTGTCAGCTTCCAGGTAGCACAGAAAGCCTCCACCATTCTTGCCCTTTCTCCCTTTTAGTTTCTAGAAAGACTAAAACAGGCAGGAGCGAAGATTTGCTATCTTACTGCCACTGCAGTTGTGTGACAGCCTCCTTGCACCTCAGCTGCAGCTTCTGCCTTCTTATTAGGAAAAGAGGCGGGCAAAAAGCCAAGGATCTAAATTGCAAGCCCACCCCACCGGCATCCCTCTTACCAGGAGACCAGCGCAGGGGGAGTGGATGGGAAGCCGGGCTCAGCAAGGTTCCAGTCTTTTTTGTGATTGGCTCAGGCTAGTGGGTCAGCGGAGTAGGTCGAGTTCCTCCCACCCAGCACACTGCAGCCCTTGTGCCTGAGAAAGCTCTGCCGGGATTCAATGGGGCTGGAGGCAGGGAATGGGAAAATGAGAGAGGGTCTTTCAGGTTCAGCTCGGAAACTTGGCAGAGGCAATTTCAGGCTGTGAGGAAAGAAAAAGGATGCACAATGGAACATTCAGACTGATTTCCGTTTATGGTAAAGCTGGTTACAAATGAGGGCCCCCTTAAAGAAAAATCACTGAAATGCCAGACTTTTCAGACAAGGGAGGCTGAATAGTGTCTTTTATTTTTTCTCATATTTACAAGGAGAGCAAAACACGAGCTAGAATATGCCAAACTGAGGAGAGAGCAGGGAGGAGGAAATGTCTCCCCTAGATTCTGCTGCTGGAAGGTTACCCCCACGGGTATCAATGGAAGCTAACTAAATTTGGTTCCTACCCAACCCAAATGGAGTGAATTTAATGACCCCATTGTTCTTTTCACGAATGTGAGAACCAGTCTGAAATGGAAAAGGGACCTAAGGAAGAGTATGGTTAGGATTCACTAATGAGGAAAAAACTAAAGAAAAGAATGTTTCTTTCCTCCTTCAACAGATTATAGAATCCATGTGGAAAACCTGGACAGAAGAACATTTAGTAAGATTTTAAGTGGCCTGCACTATAGGACTGTTGATTTCCTGAGGCCACGAATCTACACAATACAATCTGTGTACATGCTGGGAGTCAGGGAGGGGGAGGGCAGAAATTGAGGTGCAGTGGGAATCAGAAGAGCCTTGGCATCAGTTTGTTCTGTGCCACACTGGCTCAAGGTACCTCTAAATGGCAAAATGCCTTGAGGATTCTAAATAGTGTATTTTAAGGTAGACCCTATGTGACAGATTGAGATTATTTGTGAATCCCAAAAAGAAAGATTATGTTTGTAAACTAAAAGGTGTGATACCTTTTGATTATATTGGATTCAGTTGAGGTACCCTTGGTTAAATTACCTGTTAAAATTAGGGCTTTGATTCAACCACATCAGTAAAGTAGGATTCAGGTGTGTCCCTTCCCCCTTGGTGGGTGGATATAAACAGATACTCAAGAAGATACTAGGAAGAGAGAGCAGTCATTTTTCATCCTGGGGCCCCAGGAGAGATGAGCCATTTGCCTGATAGTTTGCTGCTGACCTTGTTAAGAGACCAGAGCAGCTGAGCAGCTGAGAAGGCCTGGAAATAAATGAGCCCTATGCCAGAGACTGATATAGGAAGCTCTGAGAGACAAGGCCTATGTGAGCTATAGCTGAGATCAGGAAGGAGCTGGGCCCACGGAGCCTTAAGAGGAAGGAGAGACCAGCCAGAGATCAGTGACCATCTTGCTTCAACACGTGGCAACTGATTTTGGTGAGAAAGCAACCTTGAGTTGGACTCTTTAGGGCCTTGTAACTGTAAGCTTTGACCCCAAATAAATATCCTTTTTAAAAGCCAACAGATTTCTGGTACTTTGTATCAGCACTCTTATTAGTCAGCCAAAGGGGTGCTGATGCAAAATACCAGAAATCTCTTGGCTTTTATAAAGGATATTTATTTGGGGTAGAAGCTTACAATTACCAGGCTATAAAGCATAAGTTACTTACTCACCAAAGTCTATTACCACATGTTGGGGAAAGAGGGCTGCTACGTCTGCCAGGAGTTCCGGCTTCTGGGTTCCTCTCTTCCTGGGGCTCCATTTCTCTCCAGACTCAGCTGTTGTGCTCTCTCCGCAAGACCAGCTGTAGACTATCAGGTGAACAGCTCTGTCTCTCTCCCCAGAGCTTCTGCCCTGTCTGAGGAGCTGTCTCTATTGCTCTGTGTTCTTCTTCTGTGTGTTCACTTCCCAGGCTCCAGCTCAAAACTCAACATCAAGACTCCAAACTCACTCCTCTGCTCTGCTGTGTAGTTTTATCTGTGAGTCCCCACCAAGGGGACATGGCCATCTGACATGGCCCAATCAAAGCCCTAATCATAATTTAATCACACCCAGAGGAACAGACCAGTTTACAAACATAATCCAATATCTATTTTTGGAATTCATAAATAATGCCAAACTCCTACAGCCCCCTTTGGCAGAGTAATACACCTTGGCACTCCCCTTCACCTTGATAGCCTTCCTGCTTTACTAGTGTAGACCTGTGGAAAGCTGGCCCCTGGCCTTTCCTAAGGACAGAGAAGAGGGACTGACTTAGTGATCTCTGCTCCTCTCTTTCCTCCCAGTTAAGTCTTAGCCCACTGCATTCTGGTTTTTCTCCCTACCAAATAGACCAGACAAAGTTCAGAAAGCATTTTACCCCAACTTCCCTTTCCGCAATGCAACTTTGGTTGTCTCAACAGTACCTAAAAGATACTTGTTTAACATAAACTCATAATCTTCCCCCCACCTGGTTCTCCTCCAGTTTTCACCTTGTCTGTGAATGGCATGGTCATTCACCCAACTGCACATGCCAGAAATCTTAGAATCATTTTAATACTTCATCCTCTAAAATCAAACTCAATGTCAAGCCCTATGCATTTTGCCTCCTGAATATTTCTCTAATTTGTCATTCTTCCTCCATCTCCATAATACCATCCTAATTCAAGCAACCACTGTCTTTCACTCATTCTATGGCAGTAGCCTCTTAACTCCTCTTGCATCCACTCCTGCTCTCCTTCAATGTTTTCACTGCACTGGAGGTGAAGTGACCTTTTGAAATATAAATCCGCATCTCCGTAGTGACTAATGATGTTGAACATTTTTTCATATTCATCTCTGCCATTTGTGTATTTACTTTGGTGAAGGCACTGTTCAAATTTGCCCATTTTTAATTGGGTTGCTTGTCTTCTTTCTAATTACTGAATTGTAAGAGCCCTTTATACACACTTGACAAAATTCCTTTTTGGATATGTATTTTGCAGAAAATTTCTTCTTTTTCCTTTTCTTCTTTCTCTTTATTGGTATATTAAAAAATTTTCAAATAAACACTTTAAATATGTGCAATTTAGTGTATGCCAATTATACCACAGTAAAGCTGTAAAAAAACAAAAAAAAAACTGTAAATCTGAGCTTGTCTCTTTCCTGTTTGAACACCTTCAAATGGTTTCCCCTGCTCTCAGGGTAAAGACCAACAGTCTTAACATTGCCCTTATCAGGCCTGCCCCAAACATCTGAAGGACTCGGGGTAAAAATCTGTGGTAGTCTAAGGCTATCAGGGACCCCAGAAAAGACCATATTCTTACAGCTAATGCATTCTTGTGGGTGCAAGCGTATTGTGGGTGGGACACTTTGAGTAGATTACTTCAGTAAGGCTTGACCCAGCATGCGTCTTGATCCTCTTTCTTGAATCCTTTATAAATGGGATGAATTCGGAGAGACAGACAGAAAAGATCCAGGACTCTGGAAAGGAATCCACAGAAGCTGAGAGAGAAAGCCTTGAGATCAGAAGCTGAAAACAATGGAGCTTGGAGGAGAAGTCAGAGACCAGCAGATGTTGCTGCCTTATGCTTGATTGCCTGCAGCTGGTCTTCGGGGTGAGCACATGACCTGATGCCTTGATTTGGAATCATTTCTCAGTCTCGAAAGTATAAGCTTGCAAGCTAATAACCCCCCATTGTAAAAGCCAACCTATTTCTGGTATTTTGTTTTTGGCAGCTTTTAGCAAACTGAAACAGAATCCAAATGGATGTTCATATGCAATATGTCTAAATAATAAAAGTTAGAGAACAAGCAGTGTCCACAGCCTGGTCTGGCATCCCAGCAAGGGATGCAAAGCCTGTCCTCCACCCTCTCCCCACAGCCCATCCTGCAGCTGCCTACAGGTCTGGTGGGGCAGGCAGGGCAGAAGTTAGTCCAGATCTCAGGGTTTCCAGGCAGTGACAGGAAACTCCTAAACCTGGTATGGGGATTAAGCTGGACTTGGCTTTGTGGTGACATGAACCTGAAGATGTCAGAGGCCTCCATGAAAATCCCAAAATGGAACAACCCAGAGGAGGCAAAGCTTATATAATCAGACCCCTTCAATATGACTTTTTCATCCAAGCACCTAAAGCCAGCCCCATCCATGAACTTTTCTGTTTTTCTAAAATTCCAGTGATAATCTATGTAAACCATCCTCCATGAAAGAGGTTCTCAACTAATTAATTTTGTTAGAATAAACATAAGAAATATTATTCTGATGTCTGAATTCTTGCTTGGATATAACAGATTTTAGCAAAAAAAAAAAAAAAAAAAATCATGGGAAATTAAATAGATGACTCCATGGACTCTCTTTTTCTTCTTTCCTTCCTCGCTTCCTTCCTTCCTTCATTACCTTTTTTTTTTTTCCTGCTATGGTTTTCATAAAATTATTTTACAATCATATAAGTAATTAAATAGGGCATGTGTGCATCTCAAAAACTATTATTTTGCAAGAAAAAGTACATAAATATATATTGCAAAAATGAGTTGATTTTTCCACAATTCATTGATGAAAAGATTTTATTCTAATAATGTGATAGTACATAATATACATCAATTAACTTACTATTCAATAAAGTCATGATTACTAGAGTGAACAAGTATGTACTTCTGATGAAAAATAAAATTACAACCTAAAGAATACATGTATTAATATTACTATTACCAAGCCATATTTTTTTTATTTGGAGCAGCCTTCCAGAGATTATTAAATTGCATATTCTTATATGCTCCAGTTAATAAAACAGATGTTTAAAGTGGTTTAAATGTTTAAATGTTAGTATAAAATGTAATAAATCATTTCTTTTTCATGTCCAAGTATGTAAGATCTGTGAAGGCAGGGACCATGTATGAGTTGTCTCCATCTTAGCTGCTCCTTAAGCATCATGAGTGCTGAAATATTTATCCATACCCACTTATTTCTTCTACTCTTCAGATAAGGAATATGAGCAGATGATCTATTGGTTCTAGTTTAAAGAATATATTTTTGTAGTTCTGATTATTTTATACCTCATATAAAACACAAAGGCCCAGTCATTAAGAGCCAGGGGGGTTTTTTGGTTGAGTAATAATTTAGAAGTAGGCAGAAGAGAAGATTTTTATACAGATGTCTATAGCAGAAATTTAAGGTAAAGCCATAGTATGTTGTAGTTTTTTAACTTGACACATTTAACTTTACTATTTGTAATTATTCCTAATGCAGTGGATTTATAACTGAGTGATTGCTGTCAAGTAATAGCTTGTTTACTCTATTGATTACTGTTTATGATGGTTTTAATAGAAGAAAAAATGAAAGAATAGGGAAGAGACAGTGTCGTGCTGAGGATGACTAAACAATTAAATATCTTTTTCTAAGTTTCCTAAACCTAGGAACTAGTTATGATTTTGCTTTTATAATACAAATGTATGACTTTTATAATACAACTGTATCTGCCAGCTTAAAAGGGGAAAGACTGTGACAGACTGACCCCTCTCTCAGAGATAGTACCTTTATGTTTTAACAGCAATAAGGTCTTTAAAGAATCCATTATAAATATTTTTTTAATAGTAAAATCAAGGAAACAAAGGAAGAGAAGTTACTTTTGGGGATCTTGGGAAAATTTCCATGTGGGGCCTGAATCTCTTGGCCCTTACTTCATAACATTTTTTGCCTTCTTAAGGAAACAGAAGGTGTGATGGTTAGGTAATGTATCAACTCAGTCAGTTGTGCCCAGTTGTTTGGTCAAGCAAGCACTGGGCTATTTATAATACAAGGACATTTATTGGCTTTAGTCATCAGTGAGTTTACTGCATAAATGGCTAATTACATCTACATCAACCAGAAAGATTGCCCTCAGCAATGAGTGATGCTTTATCCAATCAGTTGAATGCCTTAAAAGGGGACGTGATTTCAGCATTCAGAGAGAATTTCCCAGCTTTGGACAGCCCAACGGTCTCCCGAAAACTCATCAAGGACCTTCATTGGACTTTCATTGGAGCCCCCGGTTTGCAGCTGCTTGCAGAACCTGGACTTGTGCATCCCGCGGTCATGTGAGAGAATCTTATAAAATCTCATACTATTTACAGATATCTCCTGTTGATTCTGTTTCCCTAGAAAATCCTGACTAATACAGAAGGTATTAATTTTTAACATTAATTCTTTGAGCAAGATAAGCCAACCAAGGTCAAGCACTACTTCCTGTAAGATATCCAAGGCTATGCACCAAGAGAAATTAAATATTATTAAAATGATTTGCTTGAGGCACTTTTGTTTCCAAATTACACAAAATTTAATAGAAATGGAATATCTCTGCAGATGGAAATGAAATATGATTATACCATAAGCCCACCATTGATGAACTCTCTCTCATGGCAGCTAATAGAAGAGGTCAGACAACCTCCTTTGCCAGAACAGTGGTAGAGAATTTCCTAGGGAATTTCAGCTATCTATCTCATGCACACTTTCCATCACCACCACCCCCATGATCTATCAACCAGCTGCACCAGCTCAGGGTGCCAGGAGTAACGAAGACTCCAACCCCCAAGAAGAGGCTAATGCAAGGTGGGTAATGGAATTTGATGGGGGGAAATGAGGAAAGAAACGTGAAATATCTGTCTCTTGGTGTTCTGAAATTTTTGTCTTATTTCACTTTAAAATTTGTGCACTAGATGGGGGAAGCGATGCATTTCCGAGTGTGGTACACCCTTGAAAAGAAATGTTTTATTTTCCTGTTGGGGAATGAAAAGCTAATAAAGGCAACCTGATAAGGTAGCGACTATCTTTCCAATGTCCTTCTCATTTCTTTTCCATTTCCTTCTGTCTATCCTCCTTTTGCCTCCCATAACCTAAGTATCCCATTTGCCATGTTTTCTTGGGCACGAAATGTAGAGGAAGTTC
Source organism: Tolypeutes matacus (assembly GCA_026826555.1). Lineage (NCBI taxonomy): Eukaryota > Metazoa > Chordata > Mammalia > Cingulata > Chlamyphoridae > Tolypeutes > Tolypeutes matacus. Next base: position 9,377,093 of record JAKSZT010053888.1, read on the forward strand.
TTTGCCCCCTCCTAAATATGACCACTTGATCTGGAAAGAATCCAAGTGCTACAGGTTTGTTCTGAAAGCATTCTGGGACCTTTGCTCCCTAGGCCGTTTATATGCCACAACTCTGCCAAGAAAACACTCCTCTCCATCCCCTAGCTAATTTCCACTTGTCTTTTAGAATTTATTTCAAATACTATTTCCTCATGAAAAACTGGATCAGAGACTGTTATGTCATCCCCTTGGTTCACTTATATCTTTTTATACATTTCATAATTTTAATTAAATGTTTGGGTAATCAGTTTAATATCTTTCTCACTCATTGTAACAAAGTTCCCAGAAGTATCTATTTTATTCTCCATTGTGCTCTATTCCTGTTGTTTAGCACAATATCAAGTGCACAGTGTGCACTGAACCAATGTTGAGTCCATGAACAAAGATAGTGAACACAGAGAATCAGAGAACTTCAAAAAAACAGGAATTCAAACCATTGCCCATACTATTTTTTCCCAGTCTCTATCCAAACTTTACCTCTCTTTGCAACCTACATAATTCTCACAGAGAATAAACTGAGAGAATATCCAAATGCATGATGGAGTTATTAAATGTAGAGTAGGAGAGTTTTGTGTCATGCCTTATGTGGAAACTGGTGCCAATGAGTTTGCAGGGAAACTGTCCTTTCAGTAGATCCTTTGGTCTCCTTATTTTGGGTTATAACCATCTGTAAATTGGAAAATTAGACCTTTTGTTTGTTTGTTTTTGTTGTTGTTGTTTTTGGCTCTTATAGTCCTTGAAAATCTCCATTGTTTACTCTGCACATGAAATACAAAAGTAAGCTTTGAGTAATGATTACCAGACAGGTAGCTATAAAAGGAAGGTATTAGTATGGGATCAGTTGAAGATTAAAGAAACGACTCTTGCTGTTTTTAACAGAAAAGGGACTAAGTATAGGGACTTAAATGCTTATAAAACCCTTGGAAGCGTTGAAGGAGTAGGTTTTAGGCAAACCTGAGCTTTCAGGAATACTCCCAGAATACCACCACAGAAAGTGGCCTGCTAAGGAATGAATTACCTCTACAATAATCAGGAACCTGGTGAATCAGGGCGCTGCCGTCCCATCTGCTGCCTTAGCTGTGACCCAGTAATGAAGGAGCTTCACTCAGAGATATTAACTCCACATGAACCAAATCTCAACAGCAAAATGAATGCCTTGAATGCATTCTCTCTAATCCCTTAACTCAGTTTTGAAACCAAGTATTATGCAACTATGTCTGATTGCAGATACTAACTCATATCCAGAGCCATAGGTGCAGGGAAGTTTAAGAAGTGTTTTTATTCTCTCCTACCTCTGCAGAGCAGAAGACCACAGAAGGCAGTGGGAGCAGAGGTCAACTGAGTCACTCTACCACACAGAGGTAATCAGATATTCTTTAAATGTGTTTAAGAGGATAGGAAAAAGCAAAGATAGAAATCAGATATAATTGGAAATATCCCAGCATAGTAAGTCCCCAAACTGAATGATCCTAAGAATTTACCTGTGGAGATGTAGAGTAATGTCGATTTTAGGGTTACCCCTAGTGATTTTAGTATAGGTGATCTAGGGAAAGGCTGAGTTTATACTGAAAAAGAAATCTTAGTTTGAAATCCTTTGTATGATAATGGATTCAGCACTCTATGATTTATTAAATAAACAGTATATCCAGTCTTTTGGAATCTGATAGGGTTGTCAGACACTTCAACAACTTCTACAACAGCTTCTCACACCAACTGCAAATATTGCAGTAACTCAACCAATTCAGTTCTGATTCTAACTACCCGTAGTTACAGTCTGGTAACTAGCCTCTACAAGATTGCCCTTCAGGCACCAATGGCAGGTTGGGGGGCCCAGGCCCCCTTCAATTCTGACCAACTGGTTAGAAAGTTGGGGATTCCCATCACCCATCAAGTTCAATAATTCACTAGAATGACTCACAAAATTACAAAAACTATAAAGCATTATACTTATGGTTATAGTTTCATCATAGTAAAAGGATACAAATAAGTCAAATGAAGAGACACATAGCGCAAGGTCTGAGAGGGTCTCAAATACCAAGCTTCTGTATCCTTTCCACTTGGAGTCACCCTCCCAGCATAGTGATGTATCTTCTCAATCGTGGAAGCTCCCTAGAGCTTTGAGTGTCCTAAGTTTATATGGGGTCTCATTGTGTAGGCATGATTGATGGACTCAATCTCCAGATTCCCTCCCCTCCCAGAGGTCAGGGAGGGGGGCTAATGTAGGCTGATGTGGGCCGATGTGATGTGGCTCAAAGCCCCAATTCAATCATCACCTGGTTGGTCATTCTGGTGTGGCCAGACACCACCCTAAGGCTGCAGATTTGAGTGGCCCCACCCTGTAACTATCAGATGTTCTCCTGGGCCATCCATGAAGAACAAGACACTCCTATCACCGGAAATCCAAAGATTCAGAGGTTGCTTCCCCAGGAACTGAGGACAAAGACCTGCCAAGTTTTCATTATACTGCAGAATCATACTAATATATTTGGATTCTAATATTCCTCCAATGCTGAGTACAAAGTAGGGCTACAAGACCAGCGATGCTACTAGTTCCTTGAACCTCATGGCATTGCCAATGATTCCAGAAATATTATACATCTTATACCAAGGGTTGCCTGGCATTAGATCAATATATCATGTGATATTCAGCAAGGAAGCAGCACGAAGTGGAGCTGTCCTAAGGATGAAATGTGTTAAACCAACATTAACATGTAGCACTCTGTGTTGCAGTGGAGACCATCACCAATCATAATGTCAATATCTAGGATTCACCAAGTTTCATCAGCTCTCTATTAATTTTTACAGAGACATTTCTGAGGATATCAAGAAGTGTTGTCCCAAGAAAGAGCATCTGGTCCATCTGGGTCTTCAGATGAATAAGTTATTTTCATACTCACTTTACAGAAGAAACAGTATTCTTAAATAGGTTTTTTTCCAATTGAATTTTAAGACTTTGCAGCACATTATTTTCAAGATATTTTCCTGGAGCAGCTGTCGAGGTGGTTTGATCAGTAACATAATTGTAAATTATAAGTCAGCCATAGAAATTTGTGGCATTTTTCACCCAGAGCTGATTGAAAGTATAATATTAGAAGTATCTCTTCAGGGAAGCGAATATGGCTCAAGCGATTGGGCTCCCGTCTACCATATAGGAGGCCCAGGGTTTGATTCGCAGGGCCTCCTGGTGAAGGCAAGCTGGCCCACGCAGGAGTGCTGGCCTGATTGGAGAGCTAGTGCAGCAAGATGATGTAACAAAAAGAGACACAGAGGAGAGACAATAAGAGACGCAGCATACTATGGAGCTGAGGTGCAAGAGATTGAGCACCTCTCTCCCACTCTGGAAGGTCCCAGGATCCGTTCTCAGTGCTGCCTAAAGAGAAGACAAGCAGACACAGAAGAACACACAGCGAATGGACACAGAGAGCAGACAGCGAGCGCAGCGGGGGCCGGGGGGGGGGGAGTAATAAATCTTAAAAATATATATATATATATCTTCAAATACTAGTCACATAAAATTAAAAGTAGATTATTTATAGTTTTTTTAAATTTCCAAAGCAACTTTTAAACTGAAAAGATCAGTTGAAACCCTTTAGTATGATTACAATGTTTTTGTTGTTGTTGTTAAGCATATAGGAATGACTTTACAAATGTTTGTACCCATCAGTTTTGTGAAGGATGAGCCTCCATTTGGGTTTTGTTAAGAAAATGTACCAGCATTTCATAAGTTTACAGCTCCCATTGTTCATTTCCTACCTATTTGTGAATATTTACTATGTTGAAAATACCATTTGAGGCCTAAATAAATATGAGGAGAAATTGCAGTAAAGTAAGATGTTTCTGGAACTCAAATGTATTCACTGAATGCATTTTTTTCTGTCACTCTGGCAGTAAAAGAAGGTGTCAATCATAAAAGAAAGTGAAATGGTTCCATGTAAAACATATATAGTAATGCATTTTGTATATTTGTGTTTTTAGAAATAGGACTTACAATGGGATATAATTCCCTAAAATATTTACAATTATAAAGAAACAGCAATTATGGAAAACTAGCAAATCTTAGGGAGTATATGGCTGCTTTCATTCCTAATCTGTAATATATAAAATGAAATTGAAGGTGGATAGAAAACATTATTCAAATTAAAGTTTCAACACTGAGTCCTTAAATATCTGGAGTAGATTTTTGTATATTGTGAGAATTAAGTATCCAATTTCACCTGTTAATATATGGATACTCGTTTTATTTCAGCTCTATTTATTGAACAAGTCCACCTTCCCTCACTGAACTGGAATGCCACTTCTGTAATTTTTCAAAGTGCCACACATTTGTTGGCCTGTTTTGCTGCTCTCTATTTAAATCCATTAATCAATCTTACAATCCCTGTACCATTGTCAATCTGTCTTTATAGCTTGTCCTAAAAGCTGGAAGAGCAAGTCTCCCTAGCCTGTTACTCTTCTTCAGAAATATCCTGACTATTCACAGCCCTTTATTTTTTTAATAATTTTTGTTAACCACCATGAAAAATTCTGTTGGTTCTCTAATTATTGAAATTGCAACTATTTTATAGATCTATTTGAAAAAATTACATCTTTATGGTACTATCTTCCTATTCTTGAAAATGATGCATCTATTTATATACAGTCTTTAATATTGTGTAATAATATTTTATCATTTTCCTTACAGGGTTTTGTACATATTTTTGTAGACTTATTCCTAGAAATTGAGATTTCCTGATATTAACTGAAAATGATGTCCTCTCCTTAATTATGTTTCCTTGTAAATTGTTGCTGGTATAAAGAAATACTACTGACTTTGACAAACATCTTATACCTACCCTTCTTGCTGTACTTTCCTATTATTTTTTAACAATTTGTAGATTGTTTGTCTATATAAATGAGCATAATATATACAGTTAATCCATTTTAATTTTTCTCCTTTCCAATTGAATTTTTCTTATGATTTTCTGTACTGTCTAAGGACTTCAATTCAATGTCAAATATAATCATGAGGGGAGCAGATGTGGCTCAAGCCATTAGGCACCTGCTTCCCACATAGGAGGTCCTGGGTTCGGTTCTGGTGCCTCCTAAAAAAAATAATAATAATAATCATGACCTTGGGCATCATTGTCTCATTCATGGTTTTCTAATGAATGCTTCTAATGTTTATCTATTAAGTTACCTCCAGGTGTTTTCTAGATAATCTTCATTAGAGTGAAGAAGTTCCCTTACATTTGTGATTTCCTATTCATTTTTATTATGAATGGGTTAGCTGGTGTGTTATATGCCCTTTATCAGATAGTTCAGCTTTCAAGACCTGAAAATAAAGCAGGATAGTCTTTAATCTACTCTACCATCTGCCTCCTCACTGTGGGACATTAGGTTTTACCAATGAGAAACCTGTCAAAACATATTTCCTTTGACTTTGCACACAGGAACGCTAACACTTTTAAATGATCAGAGTTCCATTTCTTCATTCCTGCTCTCTCTTTGTTCCCCTTCAACCCCTTGAAATGAGAGAAGGACTGGAAGTAACGCATATCACCCTAAGAAGTGTGGCACCTGCATACAAAGTGCTATCATTTTAAACACATACTTAAAAACTGCTTAAAGCAGTAAATGCTGAGGATGCTAGTTTTGTCTGCGTGTACTATGCCAAAAGTGTCAGAGAACTAGGCAATGGGGGTTGAAGACTATCCCAACTAATTGCACCATTGTTTCACTGGGTTAGCCAGTGGGAATCAGCTGGTTGTTGATACCATCAATCTACTCTAGAGCTAAATATCTGAGAAGAGGACTTACCAGTTACTATTTGGACGGACATCAAATTGATTTCAAAAATTCCACTCCCACTGTTTTTAACAATTACCAGGTCTGGATAGATATTTCTCCAGCATGAAATCTATGCACAGAAAAACAAAAAAAACTAGAGGACACAATATCCTAAAGACCATTGAATGGAAACCGTGGCCCAGTCTTTACCAAAAATCCAAGTGGTTATTGCCATCGATGTTTCTCCAAAAGGACAGCTTTACTTCCAATTACAATGCAGAGATCACAGCCAACACAGCTGCCACGAAAGCACATGGAATTGCCTCTTCTGTAAACTTAGCATCCCCCAAGGAGACTAACTGCATACTTACACAGAAACTGATTGAGACTCTGAAGTTTTTGGGGGTTTTTGAAGAGGAAGACGAACTGCAGCACAGGATTTTAATTTTGGGAAAATTAAATAACTGGGGAAAAAGTGGATATAAGAAATCAGTGAAAGCAAAAATGTCCTATAATCTGTAATTGAAAATATTGGAGGAAAAATGTCTCCATGCAGATCTTACAGATTAAAAGTACATACAAAAGGAGTTGATAATAATGCATTGTGTGTTGTATCAATACATATTGACTGAAGTGACTTTTTCATCTCATTCTCTGATAAACTGAAATTACAGAAAGAAGTAAGAGATTTAAAAGCTGTCAACGAGGCATTTGTACCAGTTATCAAACTGTTTTGATGGGATAGAGATTGGTATTTTGTTTTCAATATTAGCACTGCAGACTATTCTAGAAAATTTGAACCTACAAGATGACAATTTGCTTAAAAAATTAGATGTAAGATCCATAAGAAGTCTTAATGGTTGCAGGGTAACCAGTGAAATTTTACATCTTGTGCCAAACATTGACAACTTCAAGTTAACTCTGAGAGCTCTTAAATTGTGGGCCAAACCCACAACACCTATTCCAACATGCTAGGTTTCCTCAGTGGTGTTTCCTCAGCTATGCTAGTAGCAGGAACTTGCCAGCTTTATCCAAATGCAATAGTATCAACTACTGTACATAAACTTTTCTTGGAATTTTCTAAATGGTATGTGTTTATATTAAAATAAAATTGGTTGTAGAAACTGAAAAAAGAATATACCATTGGAAAATGATTTATCAAAGCAAACAGAAAAAGGAAAAGGAAAATTATATTCTTGGCATGTTAATTAATATGTGCAAATGGAACAGGAGCAAGAACCCATAAGAAGAGAACAGATTGAAATAAAAAGATGAGCCAGATGAAAAGAAAAGAAAAAAAAAAAAAGACAAGTAAAAACATTCTATATATGATCAAAAGATTCAGGGAAATCAATAACTAAATAGAATAAATTAGATGAACATAGGAGACAATAATAAGTAGAATAATATGTTTGAAGAGAATTTCCAGAATGCCGAAAATATTACAAATAACAAAATAAAATTCAGACATGAAAAGAAGAGGATGGAGATGCAGCTTAACCATTACCGCTATTACCAGGAAACACTACCAAACAATTGGAAAAAGTGGCATAATAAACCAAATCATAACTAAAGAAAATTTTCTGTGACTGAAAATAGGAATAAATGTATACATCAAAATGCCACACCATTGTGACATAATGAATGAAAGGGGAAACCAAACCTTCTAATCCTAACAATATTTTTAATGCAAAATAATTCAGAGAAAAAGATTCATGAATTGTCATAAAGTACATGGCTAATCAGTCTTTTCCATTGTATCACTTAGATATCAAATAAAAATAGACCTATGTTACAAAGTTTTAGGGAAAAAAAGCAGTGGCTTGCATTTTTTCATTATGTAAAATGATTTTACATAATAGATTTTTTTTTTTCCTTTGGAAATTGGTCAGCTGGCCTTCTCATTATAATGTCTTCATGACTTGCTTGTCTGCAGGAAAGAATGTTAGCCAATGGACTTGAGAACCCAATTTACTTCACAATTATGTTAGTAAATCCTGATTGCATACATCCATCTTGACAGCCTAGTTGGCTTGAGTCTGCCCCTGAGATTAGATCAAGATTTGCTGTCAAATCATGTTTCCAAATCCTCAGGACCTAGTCCAGATTTTGAACAATGGCGAACACTCAAAGGCAATGATTTTAACACTTGTGGAACATCGACACACGCACATCCCTCCCCAGTCACAAGAATCCTGAGTTCAGGCAGAGTGGGTGGGTTTAGTTTGAGAAACCACATTCAAAAGTGCCAAAGGAAAGCTATACTTTTTATCAAAAATAGCATGGATTATAAAAGATTGAGGTAATAACTCACCACAAGACTTCTAAAGGATCCCCCAGGACTGTACAGTCATTCTGTCTCCTTGAACATCTTTTCAAAATTTTAACAGATCAAGGTTCAATTTTATAACCTTTTTTCAGAAAATATTGAACCATTTTTATATTTAGTCTTCCAATTTGAGACCATGGGGTTTCATTTCCCTTTATTCAAAAGTGTGATACTTCTTTCAGTATCATATTTATTTTCTACATTTAAGTCTGTCATCTCAATCCTTTTATTCTCTTCAAGAGAGCCTCAGGGTGCAAAAATAATTAAAAACACAAACAAAATGAAGCAAAACTCCCCAGCCCAGGGATAAGCATTTTTAATCTTAAATCTGTTCAAATCCAGGATTTAGATCAATTAATATAATAAACATTGACTGCCCTATATTAAAATCCTATTATCAGAAGATCTTCTTGCTTTGACTTTGAATAATTACTGTACAGGTTCAGAACACAGGGTTTCTGTGTTAACTAGTTACCTGTATATCCTTAAATAAATTATTTAACCACTTTAGCCTATGGTTCTTAGTCTGGAAGTGAAGGTGTTACTTTGATTCATCACTTAGGTTCTTTTTTCTCTAATGTCCTAGGATTCTTTAGTACTTCTATGTTATGTTGGTTCATTTTCAAATTTCACTGCATGGAAACCCTATTAGAAGTTAAGAGATCTTTGGCCTGTTTATGTTAATAGTCATGTTTATAGGAAAACATTGCCTTTTACCTCATGAAGCAATCACCTAGATGCATTCATAATCATAATTCAGGGCAAAAAATGAATCTACCACAGTAAAACTTTTAGTTAGATAATAGTTGTCTTTTTGTGAGGAAAGATAAGGGGAGAAGAATCTAAATGGCTATATTTGAGTTTCTCAGATAAATTAACTTTAACACAGAAATTTCATAAATCTTGCTTCAAAAGGGATTTTTATTAAAATCTGATGTTTGAGTTAAAGAGAAACTGTACACTAATCAATTGCAAAACTGCAAAAACATTCATTTTATGTTGTTATAGTGATATGTCTTCAATTCACCATTTTCTCTCAAGAATTTATGGCTAACAAATATGACCTAATTAACACCAAAGAAATTTCTCAGTGAAGACTCAGTTTATTGTTTCCATCAATTTTGAAGCAAGGAGTACATTGAGAAAAGCCACACTTAGAGATTCATTCCTCAAAAAACTCCATTTTCTCATTTCTTTTCTTTTTCTTTTTTAGTTCATTATATTCATGTTGGTCACTAAATACAATAATTTTATTCAATTTAAATAAAATCCATTCAATATAATATTTACCAAATTGTTTCAGAAAAGAGTCATGTATAAAAGTTTTATTGTTAAATTGACCATTGAATAATGTAAATTATATGCTAACCATATTTTCAAAGTCAAAAGTGAAATGAAAATTCTGAAAAATATTCGAATTTTATACCATTTACAACTTTCATTAGTGTGGTACATTTGTTACCATGATGGACATATATTTGAAGCATTGCTACTAACTATGGTCAATGGTTTGCGTTATAGTTTACATTTTGTACTGCACATTTTTATAGGTTTTGACAAAACGTATAATGGCCTGCATCCATCATTTCAATGTCATTCAGAACAATTCCAATGCCCTAAAAATGGGGAAAGTGTTGGAGGGGGAGGGGTGGGGTATATGAAAATCCCCCTATATTTTCGATGTATCATTTATGGAATCTAAAGCTTCTTTAAAAAGAAAAGAAAAATAATATTCAAATTTTGAGGCAAAAGTACAATTTACACCTTGAAATATTTGGGCAGTTGAAAATTTTTTTTTAATTCTTGGATTGTAAAGACTTCAATTTCATTTTCTTTATGCATATTGTCCTTGAGAGTTTATATCTTCCTGAGACTTAACAGGGAGATTAAAACCAAAATTTTAGTAAGATATTTTCTAATACCCATATATTTAACATTCCTGAAGCAGGATAAACACAAATACAAACATATATACACACATATACCACACGAAGGTACATCATTCCTAAATTACCGAGAGCCAGTGGTGAAGAAAAAAATCTTAAAAGCAGCCAAAGAAAAAAAGAGGAAATTACTTACAGAGGAACAAAGATTAAAATAATTGCCTGACTTCTCATCAGAAACAACTTTAAAGTGTTTCATGACAATAAAAATTCAACCTAGACTTCTCTAGCCAGTGAAAATGAAGGCAAATAGAGAATTTCTAATAAAAAAATCTGAGAAAATTTACTACCACACACTTGGATTAAAAGAAATGTTTTAAAAATTCTTTAGGCTTAAGGAAAATAATACTAGATGAAACCTTAGACTTATAAAAATAAATTGAGTGCCAGTAATGGAAAATATATATGAAAATACTTTATTCCCATTTTTAACTTATTCAAAAGGTAATTGGGGAGCCGGTGTAGCTCAGCGCTTTGAGTGCCTGCTTCCACGTACAAGGTCCTGAGTTCAATCTCTGGTACCTCTTATAAAAAAAGATAATTGACTGTTTAAACAAAATCATAATAATGAATTGTGAGTTGTATTAGTTAGGGTTCTCTAGAGGAAAAGAATGGACAGGAGATATATATAAGTATTATGAGATTTTTATAGGAATTGTCTCATATGACCCTGAGGATGCACAAATCCAGATTCCCTAGGGTAGAACTAGTTTTTTTCGCCATAGAAAACTCAGAGAATTTAGAAGGGGAAAATGTGTGGTATTGGAAGCCTTCTCACAGGACTCCCCTACCTGGTACTTTGTTATTTGCTAATGGAAATGTTGCTTGTACATTGTTAGACCAGCACGATCTGCCCCTTATTGTTCCCCATAAACATCATTCTTTTTGCCCGTAGTGCCCTAACCAATACCTTTCCACAGTGGACTTCGGCAGTAACCCATGTCCACAATCAAACCCAATGTTGGGTTTGCACAGACTTACCATCCTTGGGTGCTACTGGCCTTCCTTAGACTGTAACTCCTGGTAATTGGGCAGCATGGAACACCTTGCTGGCATGGCATGATACAACCCATCGACAAGTTTAGAACAAGACTCTCATTTAAGACTGTGATTCAGCTGCCATCTTTCAACAAGACTTGTAATTATATTTTTCCCTAGTACAGGAAGTAAATAAGTCCAGGCCTTTATTAGGATATGCTGTATCTGATGGTTTAGGATGGTTAACAGCTGAGTCTGTCACCCTAGATTGTATCGACCCTGTCCGCATGGAGAGACAAGAGGGAATCCCTAATGTGGGGTGGTTACCCCCAGCGGTGTAATTTTACTATTAAGGCTAGATGTAAAGCACGCCCCCTGGTGGTTCTACCCATTGACTGTTTTTGTGTCAGGTAGGACTGCAATTGTCACTGAAAAACACATAACAGCTTTAGCTATTGTCTTTTAAACTGTTGCTGTGAAATGTGGATGCAATACTTGTCCTATGGTCACCGTAAACCACCACGTGGGGGTGGATTGTGGGGACCCAGGCCCCCCCCCCCCAAGTCCTCAACAAGAAACTGCCTGCGTGACCTAGACATAAGTTAAAGGTTAACAACCCTCCCCAGAAAGCAGAGAATTCATGGATGGTCTCATTAACTATAATCTTCCCAAAGCAGTAAATGTCCTTGGTAAATGTCCTCACTATGAGCACAGTGAAAACATCACCACACCCCTTGTGTATGTGTCATGTGACCCTAGCAGGAGCTCTGTTCTCATACCCTATGGAATGTCCTTGTTTGGAAACCCTTTATATCAACCCTCATTTCCCTGTCTCTTTGCAGAGCACTATATTCATTCTCTGACTCGTAGCCTCACCACCTCATGCCCTTCAGGAGTTGGGTTGTAACACCCTGTGATTAAAGTCAATGGGATACTGCAACAAACCAGTCCAGGCAGGACTACCAATGACCCAAAAACTTCAAGAATGAAGGTTTGGGTCACCCTAGAAGGCAAAGAACTACAACCATCTGAGGTGCTTGTTGGGGTAAAGGGAACAGGGAATGGTTAGGAAGAATAAATACAAACTGTGACCATGTGACCAGTTCAGAAACAAAGACTGTAATGGGATGTAGTGGTTATGAATATTTCTTCCTTGTTATGTTTGTATATGTACATAAAGCAAATATCTTTGTTTTATTCCCTATCTTATGCCCTTACCATATGACATAAGTTGTATTGGTTTCAGAGTATTTAAGTTATAGGATATAAAATTTAAGAGTGAATATTACCCAAGGACTTTCACACTATTCTGGAGAGATTTTGTACATTTCCAACCATACACGGGATTGTTGAATATTTTTAGGAGAAAAATATGACTCTAATTGTTTTTATTTAAATTTAAAGATTAAGTATGGTTTAAGGTGATGTGATTGGCTGCTAAGTTGACAAGGGGTGTATGGTGATGTGGTAGGTTCATGTGTCGTCTTGGCCAGGTGATGAGGTCCTGTTGTTTGGTCAAGCAAGCACTGGCCTGCTTGTAAATGTGATGAATTTCATGGATTTAAGTCATCACTAAGTTGATTGTATCTATGGCTGATTACATCTACAATCAACTGAGGAGATTGCCTTAACAATGAGTGCTATCTCATCCAACCAGTTGAAGGCATTGAAAGAAGTCATGATTTCAGCAGTCAGAAGACAGAATTTCCGTCTCTATCTCTACTTCAGCCAGCCATCTCCTCCCCAGGAATCCATCAGAGTTTCCAGCTTGAAGCCTGCCCTACAGAATTTGGACTTGTGCATCTGCACAGATGCATGAGACAATTTTTATAAAAATTTCATAATATTTATAGATATCTCCTGTTAGTCCTGTTTCCCTAGAGAACCTTGCCCAATACACCTGTTGACATAACTTGAGTTCTTGGAAACAGCCATGAATAAAGTCAAACAAACACATGTGGGTGAGAAGTGTAGTCAGAGCCTGACAGTATTATTGAAGCTCCTGGATCCCGCTTTTTCAAAGGGTCATTACATTTTCTTGTTTAAATTGAGATTGAGTTGGATGTTTGTCTCTTGTTATCAAAAGAGCACTGATGAGACCTTTACATTAATCTATAATATCTAGTTAAATATGTATTCAATTAACAGATACTATCAAGGCATGGCAAGCAAGGGGTGGGAGAGGAACATGTTCTCTGCCCTCAGTGATGATGCCAGAAATACAAAACACACCATGATGAAATGCATGCACTACAGACCCTCTGGCAACTAGTTTAGTAGTATTGAGTTATCTATGCAGCAATGATTAATTGGTTTAGTGTCCTGAAAAATAACAGATATTTAAGTTGTGAATAGAAGGTTGAAAGTGATGAAAAAGTAAACATGGCCTGAATAATATTGCATGACATGAGTCACCATTTCACCTTGCTGCCAGGACCCCAGGTATCCTACCCTGCTGCTGCTTACCTGTCCACACCTTTCAGAGAACTCAAATCCTGGACTTGTGAGGTGTGCCAATACAACTATTTTGAGAGATGGAGATTTTTTTTTAATTGCAATGAAAATTTTAGAAAATAATCTTTACAGGAAATAATAGAAAAATGGGGTACTTGGGAAAATTCATTTAACCTACAACCCCTGTGAGCACTGACACATATGTAAGAAATAGATACAGTTAAAATAGTGCTATCTCTTTTTATTATAATGCCCTTGGTTGCAAACAACAAATTTAGAATAAAAATGATTAAGTTTAAAAATCATTTAAACTTAATGATAATCTGTTGTCCAAGAGACCATGTAAGCACAAAACTAAAGTTGAATTCTTTCATTACTGAAGAGCCACAGAAGAATACTAATGTGATTTAATTAAAGTATTTTCTAACAGTATTGGAAAACAAAATTGAAAACTTTTCATTGCTTTGAAAATTATTTCACATGTATGAGTGTTTTAGTTTGTTAAGAGCTGCTGTGAGCAGTATACCAGAAATGGGTTGGCTTCTTAAACGGGAATTTATTGGGTGAAAAGCTTACAGTTCTGAGGCCATGAAAATGTCCACATCAAGGCATTGTCCTGGAGGCCATCTCACCAAAGTTCGGCTGCTGGTGATCCTGGACTCCTGCCACGTGGCAAGACAGAATGGTGGTTCTGCCCGTGTGGATCTCTGCCTACTTTCTCCCCAAGCGCAGCTATGGGCAATTAGGCATATGGCTCTTCTCTCTCCTCTCCTCTCAGCCTTTTGGGAGCCCTTTTCTAGCCTCTGTGTTCCACTGATTCCAGCCTCTGGCCTCAGGGATATCTCTCTCAGCCTCTTGGGGTTTCTGTCTCTGCCACTTTTTCCCTGTGTGTCTCTGCTTTCAGTCTTCCCTTTATAAAGGACTCCAGCAAGAGGACCAAGAACCACATTGAGTCATGCCTCACTGAAGCAATCAGTCAAGGGTCCCTAATTGAATCCAATCCAATCCAAGGGTCCCACACCCACAGGAATGGATTAGCTCCAAGAACATGATCCTTTCTGGGATCCACAATAAGTTTCAGACTGTCACAGGGAGCATTATGATAGCCAGGTTTTGAAAAATATGACATCATCTTCACCAAAAATTTAAAAGTTATGATCAAGCTTGGCTTAGCAAATCTTACTGGAAATCTTTTATTCTTAATATATTGTCAGAAAATTGACTAGGATACTATAAAGTATATACATATGGCTATAGATTATAAATTAGTATAGACAGTACCTCCATGGATAATTATTATCATATGGTAGTTTTATTTTACCACACATAAGTCACCAAATGGAAAAAGTATTTTCCTAGTTAAAAATATCTTTTATGGCTAATACCTCCACATTTCTTTGTGATTAAGCAGTCTAATTATAAGTAGCTGTAGATGGGGTCGGATGTGGCTCAACTGGTTGGGCGTCCGTCTCCCCTATGGAGGGACCCGGGTTCGATCCCCGGGACCTCCCGGTAAAAAAAAAAAAAAATAAGTAGCTGTAGATTTATGATAAATATATTTTAAAAACTAGAAAAGTCTCAAGAACCTTATAAACAAGCTGGTGATAAGTCCATAGTTATATAACATCAAAATATTTATATTAAAAACAAGTGATGAGACACCAGGGAGAAGGCCACTTCTCAGTTCAGACTGAGGCAGACTGAACCCCAAGTATGGTCGGCAAACCACCAGAAGCCAGGAAAAAGCAAGGATGGATTCTCCCCTCCAGGTTTTGGACTTTTACTGTTCAGATCTGTGAGACAAAAAATTTCTGGATTAAAAAAAAAAAATGATGTGGTTAAATAGAAAATGTCGGTATGGTAGGGAAAATAAGTTTATTGAATTTAATATGAAGTTACAAATAATTGGGCTTAAAATATAGAGAACTAGGAATATTAAAGACCTGCAGCATTAACAAAGAGTAAAAGAATTTTAATATACCTCCAGAAAATATACCTGAAATACATTTCTTAATTTCCTTATGTAGAATCTCATGTTCTAATTTTCAAAATAAGATACAGAACTTACCATACAGCATCTCCTTTTCCAAACACTGATGTTTTTTGTTTACATTGTTGTTTTTTGTTTGGTTGTTTCTCTATACACATAGTCTTCTTGAAGAATGAGGCATTGGGACAAAGCAGCTTAGAATTCAACAGCTGTCTTCAACACATAGCAGCCTAAGTGGCCTATGAATAAATTAAAGGTTAACAACCCTCCCCATGAGGAAAAGAGTATAAAAATGTTATCATAAACTAGGATTGTCCCAAAACAGTAAACATCCTTGGTAAATGTCCTTCTTATGAGTGTAGTGAAAACACCACCAGACCCAATGTGTACATGTCACAGTGACCCTAGCAGGAACTCTGTTCTCATACCCTATGGATTGTCCTTGTTCTGAGACCCTTATATATCACCCCTCATTTTCCCATCTCTTTGTGGAACACTAACTTCATTCTTTGACTAGCTGCCATCAAAGATTCTCTCCTGTCCATAAGTCCCAATAAAGCTTATGCCTGACTAAATGCCAGGCGTATTCTTTGGCCTTGCGGTCTCACCAACGGGTGTCCTTCAGGAGTTGGCTTGTAACAATTGGCAAGTCACAGCTAGGAGACCGAAAGACCACTGGCAGTAGCAAGCATGAGCTCAGGGAAAGGAGAATCTTCAGGGAAAATCGCGGGTTGACCTAAAACGTCCATGTGGGGAGTGGCTGCCCTCCAGGACGAGTGAGAACTGCCAAGAGAATATGGGGTCGCCCACTTGCTTGACTGTTGTGTAACTCTGCATTGAGTACGTGGTTGCTCTGAAAACACTGCTGGGAGTAGCAGTTAACTAAGATACGGAAAACTTTCCTGCAGCAACTCCGTGAACCCTTGCTACCTGGTTGGTGCGCCTGTAGTAACTTTAAACTGGACAACTCTTAAGGAAAAATAAAATAGAAAAAAATGCTAGCAGCTTTTATAAGCCTGCAATTACAAATATATTACAAAATTGAAAGCTCATAATACTTGTGTAAACTATGGAAGAGTTTAAATGGGATGTTATTTTGACAATGTTTTAAGTTTTCATCACATTTTATTTTGATGAGAATTTTATCAAGGTGTTAAAATGAACTTTCAGTTTTGCATCAAGCTTACTCCTGAACTTCGAGTCTAAGTGTACTCCTGAAAAGTAATCCAGAATACATAAGTGTTAAATGTCAGTCTGTCTAAAATGCTAAATTAGTGCTTAACTGCATTTATACTGCTCAGGTATTTCTAACTGGTTGCTGGTTACTAATGAAAGTGTTTCCAAGAACGAGCTTGCATATTATAGGCAACACTGATTCCAGAGATCTTAAAAGCAGTAAAAATCAGAGATGTGAAAGGATGGAGAGCTTGGACACAGCCATACCAGAGGAGTGAGGATTATTAGTCAAATTTATGAGTTTTATGTTTCTGTTGGTGTGTCTTAACTCTTTTTGTGTTTGTTTGTTCAGCATGTATTACCTCCGGATGGTAATATTAAATTAACAACTTAAAATTCTTAAGAGAGCTCTATTCAAATGGCCAAAAATTAAATAAGCACTTATATTGGTAAAGGAGTACTCCTGAAGCTCAAATTGGAGAAGCCAAATGGGATAAAGAGTCACACAAAATCTGAATAAAGAAATTACTTAAAGAAACTAAAAAGTTTATCCTGAATTCTCCCATAATCTTTCTATAGCCTATGCTACCCCCAAGGTCTCCTTCTAACCTTGACTGAAGTCCATAAAACTGGTTTAGGAAAGGAAAGGGATGGGCTGGGTGTGAAAAGATAGGGGAAATGCTAGTTTAGCCTAGAATTCTGTCTACTAGTCCTGGAAATTAAAATAATAGGGACAAAGGGGATATTACTGAATAAATCTTGTTTTGTATAGTCTGTCCTGTAATTCCCCAATTACTTTTTTTTTTAAAGATTTATTTATTCCCCCCCCCACTCCCTTGTTGTTTTGCGCTTGCTGTGTGTTCTTCTGTGTCTGCTTGTCTTCTCTTTAGGCGCTACCAGGAACCGATCCTGGGACCTCCTGGAGTGGGGAGATGCTGCTCAATCTCTTGTGTCACCTCAGCTCCCTAATTTGCTGCATCTCTCATTGTCTCTCTTCTGTGTCTCCTTTTGTTGTGTCATCTTGCTGTGCCAGCTCTCTGTGTGGGCCAGCACTCCTGCATGGGCCAGCACTCCTGCATGGGCCAGTTTGCTTTTCACCAGGAGGCCCTGGGAATTGAACACTGGACCTCCTATATGGTAGATGAGAGCCCAATTACTTGAGCCATTTCCGCTTCCCTCCAATTAAATTTTAACAGCTTTTGAGATGACAGTAATAATCCAATGGCCAAATTTCAGTAAGTAAAAGAAAAAATGTGTAACCATATTAACCAATTAAAAGCAGAAAAAGACCTAGATGAATGCATATACACATAAAGAAATTATGTCTTAATGATGTAAAATATGCAGAAATTTGGTATAAATATTTAATTGACTTTTTTTTCACTTTTACCTATGCCCAGGAAAAATATATAAATACAACCAGAGTAAAACCTGAGAATGATTTCCTTAGCTGTCTCCATCCCTTCCTATATTGGAACCAATCTTGAATTTAATCCAGAATGGTGGCCAATGGCTGGGCATTATATTTCCTTTACCACTGATCCAGCTAAGAACTTCTGATATTTTACTTTTTTCTATGATAAAAGAAAGTAACAAGTAATGTCAATGTAAGGAGGAATAAACGTTTGAAAAATGAATTCCAAGGAGGAAATGCAAACACTTACCAAAAGTCAAAGATGATTTTTTTTATGCTATGTCTTTCCAATTCGTCTATAACTATAGATATCTACAATCTAGGCTTTATCCTATCCCACAAGATCAGACGTGACTTTGAAAGTTCCCTTATAAAAAATTTTTCAGTGTTAATGTGAAGAGAAAAAAGGATAATGTAACCAATGTATGTGTCCAACCAACATCAACAATTCTCACTCTCTGAACTCCTATTTTTGTTTAGGAGAAAGAGCTGGTGTGAGTCATTATGGAAAACAATCCCTCCTGGTCCTGTTGTCCTCTGCCCCCTCCCACATTCCTCCAAACACACACACAGACATGCACACACACACACACACACATGCTTAACAACTGAGAATTCAGCTCAAGTAATTCAAGAGGGACGACTTTGTAGAGATGGGTTTACTTATAAAAATGTACTGTTAACATTTTTGGTAAAATATAATAAACTGTAAGGAAAGACAAATTCAATTGGGAGCAGTAAAGCATTTCTTCATGCCTTTTGTTCTTTATACTTCTTAGATTCAAAGGGAAAGTGATAATAGGATCCACAGGGACTGCATACTAATAAAAGATAAAGAACTTCTTTGTAATATGAAATCTTTTTGCCTCTAAGTGGCCTTAAGTGTACCAAGCTCTTAACAGTGGAAAATTTGGCAAACTGTAAAGATTACTCTATATTGCCAAGTGGGCTTTGAGCTGCTTTCCTAATGTACTTCTTCCATGGTTTGTAACTTGGTGTTACACATAACGTACCATGCTAGAGGAATCTAATTTTTTAATTAATCTCACCCTTGCCTGTGTTTTTAGATTTCAACCTTACAGGTCAAAATGAACAATTTTCTTAATCCCTCAAAATTGTTTAAATCAACCGCTTTTGCCATTAGAACAGAAACATAAAATAGAAAATACGGTGTTCACAACTAGTATGCCTGAAACCTAACTAACATTCCTGAAACATGTTTGTTTTCCAGTTGATACCAGTAGGGCCAAAAGGCACTAAATTCAATGGGTCCTTCAACAATTATTTGGTAGAGAAAGTACCACTCTTAAGTTTCCTAGGTAACTATTACGTAAAAAATCTGCAGTTACATTTTTTTCCCTCCCATTTTCTGTTTATCTAAAACTGGCTTATTTTTCTCTTATTTTTCCAATATTTATTCTTTCTCACATTTTTCTCTTCATGTTATCTTAAGAATATCTTCTCTTGCTTTCCTCTTTTGCTTCCTTCTCTTCTATTATCTAACTTGCCCTTAGGAATGAGACCAAAGTACATGCCTTCAATGTTTGGCTTGTCAAGCAGCATCTGGTTACTTTTTTGTTCCTTTTTTAGAAAAATCAACAGTAGAACCTTCCTGCATGTGAAAGTTCTGCTCATTTATGCTTCCAGGCCTGGTCATATTGAAGCTTTTTAAAATGCACAAGGCAGTGACAGAGCCAGCAATGGTTCAGAATTTGATTTCCATATTGCCTGCTTTCTCTGAGGGATGAAAGGATTTGAAATGATACTCATTAAACGACATCAAAAACAAATAGAAAGAAAATTGAAGAAACATTGAGCCAG
The DNA here is from genome assembly GCA_026826555.1 of Tolypeutes matacus. Taxonomy (NCBI): domain Eukaryota; kingdom Metazoa; phylum Chordata; class Mammalia; order Cingulata; family Chlamyphoridae; genus Tolypeutes; species Tolypeutes matacus. Next base: position 9,397,003 of record JAKSZT010053888.1, read on the forward strand.
GGAGAGTGCTTTTATGAGGAGGTGACTAGTAAGTGTAAGGCACATCTGCAAGAAACACAGCCAGTGTTCTGGAAGGGGAACATGTGAAAGCTTAGCAGTCACTTGTATGGGTTGATGTTTCTCACAGCATCCAGAGCTGGTTTACTGATGTGAAGACCTTCCTGACAGCTTTTGTTATTTGCCACCCTTTTCCCAGTTACTAAGAATAAGGTACAAAATAGTTTCTTTTATATAACTGAAGAAAAATGGAGTGTGTTAGCTTCATCCCATTGCTTCTCTGTTCAAAAAAAAAAATCTGTAAGTTTTCCAAATGTCTACAGGAAAAGGTCCAGAAACCTCACGCTGCCTTTTGGCATCTGTAGAATCCATTTGGAAGCTCATTTCCAACCTTATTTTCCATTACTTCTTTCTGCAGCCTCAGTGCCAGCCACACCAGCCCCTTATCTCCAAACGTGCCTTGGGCATTTCTTTCTCCACGTCTGAAGCTCTCTTCTGGTTCCTGCTCATCCCCATACCCCAGTGCATCCTTCCTATCACCTCTCCAGGTTTCCACACCTAGAAGTGGCCCCCACAGAGGCCTCCACTCACCGTGCCTTGCTTGTAGCATGTTCCCACACACTGTGTTGTCCATCATCTGTGGTTGGGCCTATGTTGAGCAAGACAGCAGGTGTTCTGAATGAGCTCCCAGAAAGCACCAAGTGTGGGGAGCAGGTGTAGCTCAGTGGCCGAGCACCTGCTTCACATGTGAGGCTCTGGGTTCAGTCCCTGGTACCTAAAAAAAAAAAACCTCCACGGGTGTGGATCACCCTCCTCCCTTTTCCCTCAGGCCATGGTTGCCAGAAGACCTAAGAATAGGGACTGGATGGAGTAAGGAGTAAGAGGAAGATTATTTCAAGGAGTAAAAAGTCTTGAGGGGAATGCCCTGTGGTCACCAGCTACTCAGATGGGAGGGCTCGTTACCAAGCATAGCGTGGTGCAGAAGGGCACATGTAAGGCTGACGTGTATTAGCCGGTAACTGCCTATTCCACTCTGTCAAGGAAGCAGTGAGGGGAGAGCGAGGTCTGCTTTAGGAAGCCACTCAATAATAAAAGTTTTAGATATTTGCTGTAGGACTTCTGATCATTTAATTAGTGCTGAGAAATTATATGATTACTTATTCATAGAGCATGCAATTGTGAAGTTTGTGGGGCCTGCATGCAATGTCCAGTCTGCCTCCTCAGTTGGAAAAGTGAAATAAGTTGCCCAGGAAAAATAAACACAACAAAATGTCTGAGAATTTGTTCACAAGTTAAAAGTACATATGCTACTGAAAATGAACTTTATTCTTTCAAATAAATCTTTTTAAAATGTGTCCAGAAATCATAGACTATCAGAAGGAGGTAGGACTTAGAAGGCTTTTCATTAAGTGCATTTTACATATAAGAAAACTGAAGTTCTGAGAAATAAAGAACACATGAATGGAAAAGAATCACTCTTTTGGATTTTCTGTCATTCTTGGTAACACATTCATACAGCCATTGGGTCTCATTATCTGCCAATGGATGAAGTAGCTGATAAGTTACCTTCTGGGTTTATGGCCTCTAGTGGAGCAACCTCCTCTTCCTTCCACTATCTCCTGGTCCACCATCTAAATTTCATCTGCTGTGGGGAAGAGGGTGTTGCCACCAGAAGAAGGTGATCATTTTAATTACCAGTGTCTGTACAAAAAACAGAACAAAACAAAAAACAAAACACCTGGGGAGAAGGCCCAAAGATGGGCTCAAGAGTTAGGTCATCCCGGTTGCAGGAAGTGAAGAGAGATCGGATAGGATGAAGGCACCTGTGAAGTGCAGGCTGGTGCTAGAAAGCAGGCAGGAGAAGCTGCCGCAAAACCTTGGAGCTAAAACATTATATTAGTTTCTTGTTCTCCCTCTTTATGTAGAATCCCAGCTTTGACAAGGGGCATCAAGAGAATAAGCTCATTCCTATGCTTAGCTCAAAGCCTTGAAAGACAGGTAGTGTAGCTTGGGGATGGTAAGATGGGGGTGACGTCAATGAAAGTCAAAGAAACCCAAGGGCAGTGAGAAGCTGTGTGTGCGCGTGGGGAGGGCAGTGTAGACTGCAGCTGAATTCTACACCTGCTGAGTCTCCTTCAAACCGACTTGGTTTTAATCAGAGACATTCTTGTCTTTAAGCACACTTTCAAGTTCAGTCTTCACCTTAAGCTTTTAACTGATTTGTGCCTAGGTTTCCTCAGCTCACAGTGGGGTTGTTGTGAAAAGAGAGAAAATATGGGTAAGCCTCTTACAACAGTGTCGGCACACGGTCATCACTGTGTAAGGACTTGCTTTCCTTTTGGGAGATGGTACAAGGCAGTGGTTAAAAGCACAGATTCTAGAGTCAAACACTTAGGTTCAAAACGCAGCTTTGCCACTCACTAATGTGACCTTGGGCTAAGACTTCTCTTGGCCACAGTTTTTTCATGTGTAGGGCTGTTGAAAATAAGTTAATACATATAAGGCACCAGGAACAGGTCCATATGCATGTTAAGCACCATATTAGGGTTAGCACTTACTATTATTTGCCGCTTCCCATCACTAAATAAGGACCTTGTTCAGGGAAAGCTCCCAAAAGATACCAAGAAACTGTGCTCAGCCCTCTAACCCATGACCCCCAACATGCATTTGGCCACAGCCCCTTTGTACATGCAATTTCCTCATATAACCTTCAGCAGGACTTATGGGAAAAGGTTTCCCTAATTCCCTTTCTGCCTTTGGAAGACCAGGAATGATCACTTAGTTAACCGCATTCTGTTTTCATGAAACTCTTCTTTCTCCTAAGTGGAGGAGGAAACTGTTGAGTAATAAAAGATAATTTAATTAAATCAAGAAATAAAGCCACGCATTCACAAATGATGTACTTGGGTTCAAAAAGGGGGATCTTTTAAAGTCTAAAGTCTAAAACCACAGCTGAAAATAGTGCTTTTAACTTGAAAGACATCAAAGGTTTATTTTGAATCAAAGATTCAACGAGAATTCATAACTGTTTAGAATTTGATTTTAATGAATAAAACATTTGTGCATTTATCTTAAAAAAAAAAAAAAAAAAAGATCCAGTTGATTCTCATTGTACAGAAAAAGGAGCTCTTTGTCACAGAGGGGGAAAGTGGTAGCCTTTGTGTTCCTAGGTGTATTCTTAATATGTATTAGAGCCCCCTCTTCTGGTATCTAAAGAACATAAGAGATCCTAAAAAGTCAATAGCCAGAGATTAGCACACTTTCTTTCTAAACTGTCTCTGGGTAAAATTTTGTTTTAAATACTATGGTTTTTGTTTTCTTGTGAGTTTTTTTTTTTTTATTGTTCTGTTTTTGCAATAATCTTCACCAACAAACGTAGCAGAATTAGTAAAACAAGCTGAAAACCTTAAACAACCATGATTTTAAAAACTGACATTTGTGGGCCAGTCAGAAGTGTAGTGGCGCACCATCTAGTGTTGATTTTGTGTAATTCTTGCAAATGAGAATTAAGACGTGTGTAGAAGAGGAAAATAATTTACCCAAAGCACACAGTAAATTTAGGTCAAATCCTGGAAACAAGTCCACATTTCTTGACTGTTAGCCCCATGCTTTTTCTTCCATTGTTCTCCACAATTTTATAATACCAAAGAAAGGAGAGTTTTAAAAGGAAAATCCCTTATGTTAATGGAAATCCAATTTAGGTGGAAACGTTGTTTATAAGGCAGGAATATTTGAATACCTAATATGTCTAAAGCACCCTAAGAGCCTTTACCGAACTGCCGAAATCAATTCCACAGACTTGAAGGTAGAGCAAGACTTTTTATTCTTATTTGGAGAAGAACGGTTGGGTTTCTGTAGTGATCCTACTCTCGCGACTCAGACGCCTCTCTGATATCAGTACTGTCAAACATTATTCAACCTCTGAAATGCATCTACATAGAGCAAAGGAGATATTTCATTTGCCTATATGGTCCTACTTTTAAGATATTCACAGGTAGTTCATGCCAGATTGCTTTTGCATTTCCCGCAGGATGTCAGTGTGCCCTCATCACAATCACCTCCAGCCCCAGGACCAATGTGGTGTCTGTTTTATTCCAGTTCAGCCTCGATCGCCTTCGCCTGACTTCCAGGTGCTTCCTCCCACCACAAAAAGCCATAGGCTCCTGTCAGCTTTGTGTCCCTTCAGGGGCCTACAAGTTAATAGCAAATGAAATGATAATTGTGCTCATCAGATAAAAACTTTTCTGGAATAAGGTAAAATGTGAATGAATGAAGGAGTGAATGAATGAATGAATATAAAAAATAATTAAAATAATTTATGCTAAGATATCAATGTCTCCTGATAGTTTAGGTGTTATTCTTCCTTGAGACAAGTTTTAAAATTTCCTAGGAATCCTGAGTGGAATTCGGGACTATAATAAGGCTCACGGATGAGAGAGGCCTTTTGGTGTAGGAGAGGCACATTTTGACTCAGAGTGTTGTCCCTTTCTTGTGTGAATTCCCACAAGGTGCTCCCTGAGTACAGTTCCTTTTATCTGTAAAATGGGAAACATTAACCCCTGGTTGCATGGTTCCTGGTATGATGCTGCTGCAGAAGTATCTACTACGGCACTTAGTAATCACCAGTCACTTGAAGTATTGCTATAATAACTATTATTACTATTGATGTGTGCCTAAGCTGTCCAAGCTGGAAATACCAAAGCTAACACATCATAATTATTTTTGCAAGTAGGACATGTTCCCCATCAGGAGTAAGCAACATACTCGCATTCTAAGAATGTCCAAACAGTTCTGGACCAGATCACTAAGTTATCCTTGGGTGCATGACCCAAGATGGTTTCTTTCTGTTCTCCTCCTCATTTGTGCAGAGTCAGGTTTCCAAATAGGCACTTTATGGCTTTATTGTTCCCTTTTGTCCTGGTTATCCGACAATATTAAGACTTTATAGCTATTGCCTAAAGCAAGTGGCTTACAAAAAGACAATTGCAAAAATGGGCATGGAGACTCTAATAAACCCCAACTAAATAATAGCTTTGTCAAAAGTGTCTACTTATTATTGAAAAATACTATAGGTTCCCAACAAATAGTTTGATTTTTTTAAATTGATAGGCAACTTTAATTTTTGTCCTTAAGCCACTACCAACTTCTCGTTCTCCTTTAATTGCGTTCCTTCTCAGCTATATATATATATTCCTTTTGTTGGCAAATATTCTTAGTCAACAAGCATGATACCTTGTGTAATACAAAGTATTTACAGTGAGACATGTGTGTGTGCACTATGAGGAACGAATGATTCAAGATGCAAATCATTCCAAACATATGCTGTTACTAGTAATAATGCAGTGGGAGGAGGGAGGTGGCCTAAATTCTGGTCTTCCACATGAGAGAATAATACCCTAGCATACCAGGACCCAAGAGAATTGTTACCTTATTTTCATATTTTCATGACACAAGTTACTCATTTAAATATTGACTCAAAACTGTTTTGTTGCGCTGTCAAATAGTTCGTACCGTGAGTCATTGTTAAAGCACACTCAGCATCACCTGTCAGGTGCTTGTTAGCATGACTGAACTGGCAATAATATGGTAATTACCATACCTGTCACTTTCCACCGCAGTGTCTTCCACCAGTCTCAAGCAGTGGATATGTTTGTGGAGTAAAGTGGAAGGCAGAGGGCAGTCGAATTAATGAATCTAGCTGCCCACCAACTCTACCACAAGAGTAAAAAACATGGTGACAGTGATGATGATGATGATGAGAGCTAATTTTCATTGAATAATTATTCTTTGCCAGGGATTATGTCAAGTTTTTTACATGTGATATCTCATTTACTGCTCCCAGCCACCCTATAAAATATGTACTATTATTAATAACATTTTACAGAGGATAAGAATGAGGCTTAGAGACATAAAGTAAATGTCCCAAGATCACACGGCTAATAAGTAGCTGAGCTAGAATTCAAACCCAGGTAATCTGAACCCAAAGTTCATGTGCTTGACAGCTTAACTCTACTTCAGGGTTTCTCAACCTCAGAGCTAGTGACATTTGGGGATGGATAATTCTTTTTTTGGGGGGGAGGGGGCTGTCTTGTTCACTGTAGGATTGTCTAGCAGCTTAGCAGCATCTTTGACCTTTGCCCACAAATGCCAGTGACACCCTCCTTTATCCCCTCCTCCCCAACTGTGATAGTGGAAATGCCTCCAGGCATTGTCAAATGTCCACTAAGGGGCAAAACTGTCATGGATTGAACACCACTATTCTACTCATATTATTAAATCACTTTCTGAAATATAAGTTTATTGACTTTGAAGCATTGTGTTGTATATTAAATTTGTGGAGCACATAAAATATTACTTTTGATTATTTTAAGAAGAAAAATTTATATTTGAAAGCCTCAATCAGGTTCTTTGAAATCTATCCCTTTGGTATATATAAGATGAAAAGGTAAACTTCATCAATGAAATTAATAAGCAGGAGGTGATCTATATCACAAGACTATTAATTTCTTCTTTTTACAATGGGTTGACATTTTCCAACGGACATACTTTAGAAGATAAAATAAGGGAGAGTTTTATCAGTTAAAAGTTTAATAGTGAAAGAGTTTATTAGATTACTGGGTACAGACATGGCCTAAGTCAACCATCAAATAAAATATTAGTGCATGCATATATACCTGAAAATGGAAATCAATTCATTAATCTTTTTTTAAAAAATTCAGAGTTCTATTATTTTCCTGAAATTTCTATAAATCAATATTACTAAAGGTTTGGTTTAGCTTTTGTTCCTTTAAAAATATATACTTAAATATATATTAAGAGCAAGCATTTTGCTATTTTTTACCTACATTGCTCACTATTTAAGTGCCTACTGCTACTTTAGGAAAAACATAAAAATTTAGGTCTTCATTCTGAGGGAATTATCTTAGTAATAAATCATACATACTCAAAAGCCCTAAGAATAAAAAAAAGACAGTGTAAGCAAGCAGGAAAGTGCTTCATGTAATTCACAAAGTAAAATGTACACAAACGTGTGTGCACATGCACACACACAAAAAAACGAAGTTAAGGAAGATAGTAAAATTCATTTAATAAGCATGTTCCATATAAACAATTTGTCACAAATGTTTCACTTTAAGGGTCTACATGAAAAATCACAGTAGGCAAAGACTGGAAGCAAAATTAAGAGACAAAAACAGCCCAGAGATGTTCATGTGTCGGAACATGACCCTTTCCAAATCTTCTTAGGGTTTGGGGGAAAAATCTGGTTCATTTTGTATTAAAAACACATACTCTATCTATGTGATTTTTGACTATTCTTTCTTCTCACCAAAATACCTAATTTCCTACAAATTCCAATAAATTTCTAAATTACTGGTGCTTGATTTAAACTTCCCAAGTAATGGTTTACCTATGACCATAAAAATGGAATTAAAAACATCTCTGGATAATACTTAATCCTAAAGAGAGCATTGGATTTTGTTGGGTTTCTAGACAATGATATGTATTTAAGTGATCACACATTCTTTACCTTTTTCTTGGGTGCATTTGGACGTACCCTGCCTTTTAATAGCCTACAGTGGACATAATGGTTGTAATTCAGGTGAGTAACATTGCTACAAAATCATCTAACACACACATGTTGCTGCAATGTTACCACAGTTACTACTGGACCAAACGTCTCAGGAAAACAGAACACGAAGCCTTTCGCCTTGCACAAATTCAGCACTTGATAGGTTATGAGCCTTTATTTTCTTCCTTTTTGGGGTTTTCAGATTGGTCTTGTGTTGTTCCTTCCACTTGCTCTTTTACATCTGAAAAACATATATATTTTTTCATTTGTTGGGGATTGAATCTGAAGATGTTATTAGTTAAGGTAAGCCCAAACTGAATAAGGGTTGGCCTTAATCCAATATGGCTAAAGTCTTTATATGCAAAAGAAATTGGACACAAAGGAGAAGCCCTGGGGAGCAGCCAGAAGCTGGAAGTCAGTGGAGCCCAGAAGAGAAGGAAGACACTGCTATGTGCGTTGCCGTGTGACAGAAAAGCCAAGGAACCCCAAAGATTGCCAGCCTTCTAGATGATAGTGACCCTGAGAAGAACCAAGCCTTCTAGCCTCTGAAGTTGTGAGCCAATAAATTCCTTTTGTAAAGCCAACACATTGTATGGTATTTGTTTTAGCAGCTGGAAAATTAAAACATCATTCATATATAGAATATACTGAAATATATTTTTTTATTATAGTGGAATAAAAAAAATTTTTTTTTTCTTTATCCATCCTAGTCATTTTCTATTTGACCAGGATATATTTTTCTCTCAATCCAGATGTGGAAACTACACAAAGAAAAGAGACTTGTGTAGGTTTGGGAATCTATGCTCTCCTAATAACTGCCTCTCTCCTTTTCTCCAGAATAATAAATATCAAACATGTTTATATAACTTAATATGTGCCAGGCAGTCTTCCAAGGTATTACTGCAACTTCCATTTACAAATGAGTAAACTGAGGTACAAATAGGTTAGATGGCTTGCCCAAAATCATAGAGTTAGGTAGTGGCAGACCCACATTTTGGACCTGGGACAACTGGCTCATTAAGTCCCCATCCTTAACCATCCCCCTCTGCTGGATCATATTCTTTCCAGCTTTCTCACACTTCCTACCCCATGGGGGGTGGGGGGAGAACAGACAGAAGTGCCCTCAACTTTCTGCCACCAAACCTCTAGCGCCCTCTGCTGTCTTCACTTATTCCTTCTGGCCTCCCTGTTATAGTGGAAGATGTGCGCCTCAGGAACGGCTACATAATTCACTGGGTCCAGTGGGAAATGAAAATGCAGCATCCCTTATTCAAAAATTATAGAAAATTTCAAGACGGCAATCATGGAGCAGTAGTAACCCAAGTGCCAGTCTCACACCTTTGGAGCTGGCCCTGCTGCTGCCCCTACCACCCAGGGCTAATGCCTCCTTGGTCCCAGACCCTTTCCATCAGGAAGCTGACTCTAAGGATCACCCCCACCCTCTCTCGTTTCATCCAACTTCTCTTTCTTCTGATTATTCCATTATCTCAAGCCACTATCATCTTCAAACAAACAAAAAACAAAAACAGCCCCTTCTTTAACTTCAATTCTTCCACTTACGGTCCTCTTTTTCTCTCTTTAAGACATATCATCTTATGCTGTCTCTGTTTAAAAATAGAAGAATTTAAGTCTCTACTAACCCCCTCCCCCCACTTGCTCCTTCCAAGGTCGTCAATGGCTCCTTTGAGGGTAAATCTGACGGAGGCTACTCACTCATTCAATTTTCTTTCAGAAAATATTTATTAAGTATGAACTATGTGCCAAGCAATGAACAAAGTCCTAGATTCAGGCCTTCAGGGAGCTTCTGGTGAGGGATATGGACAACAAACAAAATAAGTGAAACGTATGGTCTGTGAGACAGTGATGAGTGCGTGGGAGGAAATTAGAGCAGGAGTGAGGAATAGGAAACATGGAGAGGTGCTGGGGCCTGTAGGTGGCGATTTTAGACAGGGTGGTCTGGGAGTGCCTCGCTGAGAAGGGGCGATTTGAGTAAAGATTTGGGGAGCCGAGGGAGTTGGTCATCAGGATAGCAGGGAGATGGGAACCTCAAGCAGAGGGAAGAGCAAGTTCAATTTGCAGGAGGGAAGTGCAAGGACAGGAGTATAGCTGAAGCAGGAGGGAGAAGGCAAAAGAAGACAAAGTGGGGTCAGAAAAGTACCAAGAGTCCAAATCTGGTCAGTGAAAAATGGCAGATTTCTGGGTCAATTTTGAAAGAGATCATCTGTTGAGCACAAATCCTAATATCTTGTTCAGAATTATTTGATAAAATATGAAACATGTTTCCAAATGCTTCACATAGCCAGTCTCAAATTTTTTTTTTTTTTTTTTTTTTTGCTTTGAAATGTGAAAGTGAATACTTATAAATATATTGAAAGATGACTGAAGGTAAAAGAAAACAAACTCCTCAGAAAAAGGTTATGGTTACTGTGAATTTTGTATTGCAATATGAATGAAAGGAAAACAGGTAGTTTAAAAAAAAAGTTTGCAATTGATGAACAAAAACACAGCACAAGGATGAAACAAGAAAACTGCTTTAAAAATGACTGCTCTGATTTATTTTAACCCTGTACTAATTGAAAGTGTAATTCAGTAAATAGTTCAAGTGGTATGCTGCTTGACAGGACACATGGCTTCAACGATTTACTGACTGAATTACTTCTTTGCATTGATTACTTGTTGAATTCATTGTTATAACACAAGGCACAGAGCAGTGTTTTCAAAGAGTATCTCAGAGAATAAGAATTCTGTGAGATGCTTCTTCAAAGATAGTCAAATAAATGAGGGAAGGAAGTGCTGCACGTCCCCTCCTTAGAGGGTTGTAGGAAAACAGCATGTTAAAGGCTCTGTAACAAAGGCTCTGAGAAATCGTTACATAAAAAGGAAACGTATTCTGACAAATGTAAAAAGCCAATTATGTCTAAACCAGCAATTCCAAAATTATTTGAACAGAGCATCCTTTTTGTATGTGACACATTAAAATCCAACAAGAATTTCCATGGAACATTCTGTAAAAACAGTTGGTATAATGGGAAAGATTAAGGCCTGGGGAGCCAGAGATTCTACCATCATCTAACTCTGTGAGCTTGGGCAAGTCTCTTAACCTGCCTGGGGCTTAATTACGGTCAGATCTATACAGCCAAAGGGTGGACTTTCTAAGGTTCCTTCTCTTTGCATTCAACTTAAAAGACAATCTATACTTGTCAGTAATAATATAATTTCATTTGCACTGTTTTTCCCTCTATCCTATGAAAAGCATTTTGAAAATCCATTTCTAATATTCCAAAGTCTACATCTCTGAATAGTTTTCACTCCGCTACACCAAACCTATATGTCAACCTGCTTGACGGACATGTCCATTTGGATGTCTCATAGGCATCTCAAATGGAATAGGAAGAAAACAGAAATCTTCACTTCTCCTACTCTGTTTCGGGGCTTCGTGTTTCGGGGCTTCCCCTTTCTCATACGTCCTACCCCAGTGTAATAGGGCATCCCCATCCACCAGTTGCTCTAAGAGTTAGCCTCCATTTCTCTCTTTTCCTCATCTCCTGTACATCCAACCCATCAGGAATTCTGATTGATTTTGTCTCCAAAATATATCCCAAGTTCATCCACCTTTCTCCATCTTCACCACCTATTCAAAGCCATCATCAATTCTTGCTGGACTACTGCAGTGTTTCCATGGGTAAAGTGTTAACAAAGCCCCTTCTGTTTCTCAAAGGACAAATGTGAGTTGGGGTTAATTTTCTAGCTGTTACACTAGAAACCAGATAAAGGTAAAATATCAGCCTAGTGGCTTATGGTAAAAATGACCAGACACCAAATGTGGTTTCTGGTTGGTCTTGTGAGCCTGAATGCTTAATTAAGCCTAAAAAGGTTCTCTAATGGGGGTTGTACCTCCTAATTCAACTATTCCCATTATTGCCTTCTACAATCCATTCTCCACGTAACAGGCAGAGTGAATATCTTAAACATAAATGAGATGTCACTCCCCTGCTGAAAATCCTCACATTTAGAATAAAATTCAATTTCTTCACCCAGGTTTATAAAGCCCTACAAGATCTAGCCCTTGTTTATCTCTCCCTCACATCCACTGCACTCAAGCCACGGCACCAGCTTTTATGTTTCTTGCCACTTCCATCTCATGGTACCCTAAGAACAATTTACTTAGCTGCTCCTTCTGCAAAGAACACTCTTACCTCTGATCTTCATGGGGCTGGATTACTCAGCTGCTATTCAAAACAGAGGGCTGTCATTTAGATGTCAGGGCTTCCCTAATTTCCCAATCTAAAGGAGCTTCCCAAGAACACTTTACCACAGCACCCTATTTTAATTCTCTGATAGTTAGATATTTGTTCAAAATCTAACTCTTCCCATTGGAATAGGAGATTCCTGACAGCAGGAGTTTCCATCTGTCATATTCACCACTGGGCTGCTTGCTTCTAGAATAGCGCCTAGTCCTTAGTGGGCCCTCAGTTGCATGATGGAAAAAATGAATAGCAAATGATGGTGGGAAGGTAGAAAAGGCTCTTTGAGATTTTTAGTTTTCTGCGCTGCCACCCTTCGTCACCTCCTACTGCTATCTTCTAAGGTATCATTGTCCTCCCCACCATAGTTATTGATTTGCAAAGGCTAGATTAAAACATTACTTTTACACAGGGATGCAGGACTTTTGAGATCTTAGCTTTTCTTCCACCTAAGATTATATATTAAAAACAAAATCTAAAACAAACAACAAAAAACAGGATAGATCTAAGGCAAACCTGCAGACTTTTCCAGAAAGATTGAAACCATAGTGCCTGGGACAGACCCTAGCTTTTGGGTTTTATTAGCAATTGGAAACTATTCATCTTAGAATTCTTAGTAATATGGACTATTTGCACTTGGAAAATGAAAAATGATAATGCAATGATAAAGCATTACATCTTCTTAGGTAAACTTATTTCATTTTGTGTATTCTTCAACATCCAGTAATATATATGGATTGTTTTTTAACATTTGGAGTTTCTTGTCATTGCCTTTGACTCTATTTCAAAACAATTTGAAGGGAAATATAAAAATAAGAATAATCTACTTTCAGATAATGGTCTATCTGTGACCAAAATAAAATGGAGAAGTCTGTGAACTTTCCTACGGTGAACTTGTTCTCTTTTTTGATTACCTAAGTAATGTCAGTAAGTCTTGTGTGTGTGCTTAAGGTACATAAAGTTTAAATAGGCTTTTACCCTAACAAGTAATTTATCTTCCCTACCTCACTAGTTTAAAATGGGTCCTTCAAAAGCAATATCATGTTCTGACAATAATATTATGTTTGTAAACTTAAAAGCCAAAAATCTTACACATATTTTAATTTTTCTTCCCTCCCTCTTTCATCTTTTCTTTCCCATAATATTTCATGTATCTGTTTTACTATTACCTGTATTGTCCCATATGAAAAATGACTTTCCTCACCAAATATTCTTTAATGAAGTGATGACCTTTGGAACAAAGGTGAGGTAACCTTGGGACTCGAGGATCTGGCCACAGTCCCTGGCCAAATGAGGACATAAGTATTTCATAGGGATCAAATCAACATTTGTAACTTTACCATGAAGTACTTAACATCCTGAGGCAAAGACTACCAAGAGCCCTCTTCTTAGGCTCATGGGAATGTGTGGATGTGCAGCAGCTTCAAGCTCACTCTTGCCTCTTTGCCACCAGAAATAAATGACTGCACACACCCTGGAGCCTAGAGGGTCTACCTCAGGTATTTTGAAAATGGCTTGGAACTAAAATTATTTTTGATCTCTATGGTGGTTTTTAAATGAAGAAACTCCTCTAGTACTTTATTTAAAGTATATATATACATATAATTATTTTTTAGAATATTCATCTCTGGAAACTATAAGAACTACGTGCAAACAGTAGAAGAAAGATCCATTGTTTCTGAAGAGGATTATCTTTTATACAAAGATTCACTTTAAAGATCCCATCCCTAGTTGATAATAAACTCCCTCCTAGACCTGAGACGCAGAAGGATTTGCAGAATACTACAGTGAAATGGCTGGCAGAGAGAACATTATTTTATTTCTGAGTGCTTCTGAATAGATTGTAAGCTCCTTGAGGGAAGGGATCATATTTATTCACCTCTGCATTCCCAATAACTAACACTGTGCATGACAGTTCTAGTTTGCAAGGCTGCCAAAATCCAATATGCCAGAAATGTTTTGGCTTTTATAATGGAGATTTATTAGCTTACAAGCTTACAGTTCTGAGGCCATGAAAATGTCTAAATCAAAGCATCATCAAGACGATGCTTTCTTCCTGAAGACTGTCTGCCTGTGATGCTGGACTCCTATTTCACATGATAAGACACACGGCAGCATCTGCTAGTCTCTCCCTTCTCTTTTGGCTTCTTGCTTCCCTGGCTTTCTCTCTCTCTCTCTTTACAAAGATTGATCCGGTTTATAAAGGACTTTAGTAAGAAGATTAAGACCCACCCTGAGCCACATCTTAACTGAAGTAATCTAATCAAAGACTCTACTTACAATAGGTTTATACCCACAAGAATGGATTAGCATTAAGAACTACTTTTCTGAGGTCCATTCCGCTTCAAACCATCGAAATGACTATACACACAGCATAAATAAATGTTCAGTTTCCACATACACACAAGATGAAAAATGAAACTGTCTACTATTAGAAAGGTTGAAAAATATACTCAGTCTTAAACCAAAGCTGAAAGGGTTTAGTAAACAAGAAAAGAAGCGAGCTTTTAACTAGCTAAAAGAAAGACTGCTCCAGAGGAAAAGATTGATTTTCAGAGGATTTTGCATCTCACCTTCCTTCACGCCAAGGGCCTGCAGTTTAAGGGGTATGTCTGAGATTCCACCTGGAGCAACTGAACTCTGGATGTCTGGGACGGCATTCCGGCGCCCTGCTCTTGTTGAAGATGCAAAGTTGGTGACCACAGCCTCCACTTCAGTCATTTCTGAATTTGTCCTCATAGCAACATCTATAAAAAGAATGTGCACATGTAGAAAAGGATGAGCCTTTTCAGAGATAGATGTTCCTCAATGTGGCTGAAAGGCACATATAGATCAAAAACACAACAAGCTTGAGAATCCAATCACTGATTCACACTCTTCACCCATGTCTGTGGTCACAGTCCTGGAGTTTCCATTTCCACATTCACTGAATAGAGCAGGAAGTTCATGGTGTGAGCCTGATTGCCATTGATAATCCCTGAACTGAATAAGCCACTTGGATGCTTTAAGGCACAGAAATCCCTTGCCTTTTGTTTGGCTTTTCTATGGACGGATCAGCCAAACGAGCATTTGGAAGGAAATGAACACTGACCTGTTTGGTCACTTCTGTAGAGATTCCACCCACCACTATTTGCTGTGGTGCTTATTCAGGCTGAAATCAAATCACTATAATTTGTAGTGACCAAACAAAACCCACTATATTCCTACTTCTTATAAAATAGAAACCCAACTTTATCTCAAAGGTTTTTCTTTCTCCCAGAGAGCTGTGTATTTAGATTTGTTCTAGTCTAAGATCTAATTTGTAAAGGACCTGTATAAATGTTAGGGAGACTAGAACTTATTATACATTTTCTTGCTTTCCTAAGCATCCTTGAGCTTCCTAGCAATTGTATCTACCTAAGAAAAAAATCTAAAATGTCATACTCACTATACAGGGAAGAAGGTAGCAGATATTACTCTAAAATTAACCCTCTTTCATATGTTTTCTAAGTGAAGCTTTCCTGAGAAGTCAACACTGAATATCTCAAAAGTAGCACCAGCAGCATTTATTGAGAAACCATTAAAAGCCAGGCTCTCAGCGAGCACTGAGCATACATAGGCATGATATACCTTGTGTACACTCTCAAAGGGAAGAAAGAAAGCAGACATGCAAGGACAGATGATGTTAAAACATAGAACATGCTAAGTATCAACCAAGGTGTGGTAGACTGAGTTATGTACCCCAGAAAAAAACATGTTCTTAATCTCAATCTGTATTCCTGTGGGTATGCGCCCATTTTTTAAATAGATCCTTATGAAGATGTTATTTTTAGTTAGGGTATGGCCAACTGGATTGCTAGAGGCCTTATAAAGAAAACCTAAAGACACAGAGGCCATAAAGGGGAGGACATCACCACGGGATGAGAAGCAGAAATAAGCCAAGAGATCCCAACGATCACCAGCACCCAGCACCCTGGGAGAAAGCATGCATTCTGTGACAATTGTGAGAGCAGCGCAGGCAAACTAAGTCACAAGGGATGCATATAATCATTTGTGGCACTTAAAAAAGCAGAAATATATAAACACTGTCTTTCACAGGAAACAAACCAGCTTCTTCATTTTAGTTGGAAGGGAGCCTTTTCTAAACAATTAACTTCAATTTAGGAAATGCTAAAATTGAAGTGAAAGAGAAAACGTGGTGCATATGATGTTAGATATGCAACTCCTTTGGTCCACAGCACCCAAAAAATACATGTCAAGCTTAACATGAGTCTCAGGAGTACAGGAGTAATCTGGAATTCCCTAGGAAAAAAATCATTCTATGATTTGCTCAGATAGTCTGGTCTTTCTAGGAATCATGGAAAATTTGACAACAATGCTAAGTTTTCAGACACAATTTTGGAATCAAGCTTTCAACTATTTGATATTTGTCAACTGTTTGGCATTGACAGACAGGCTCGAGTACTGTAAAGAGCACTGGACTAGTGGTAAAAAAAAACAAAAAAAACAAAAAAAACAAATAACTTGATGACAGGCTAGCAAGGCGATATTGGTTAATCCAGTTAATTTCTCTGAGCCACAGTTCCTTCTCCATATAATGGGTATAATAATTCTGTCTGGTTCACAGAATTCTTGAGAACAACAAAGAGGAAATGATAATAGAATATTCTACTGTATCTTTTAACCCTAACATGAAACAACTCCTATTGGAAGACTTCTTGTGTTTTCTAGGAGGGAAACTAGCATTCTGCAAGAACACTTTTACATCTATTATCAAATTTAAACATCCCAGTAATCCTATGAGGCAGTGAAGTGTGACCCTCACTTTGTGGATAAAGAAACTGGAGCTCAGAGCCCCAGTTTAAGTAACTCGTTCAAAAGTTTTCAGTGGCTTCTCTAGTGCTCAGGGATATAAATTTTCCCTGAGTTCATTATGAACACAAGATATCATGGATAGTCACAAAAGATCCCTTCAGCCTTTTGGAAAAAATATCCTTCCTATAGCCCCATGATACAACAGCTACTTTAGATTTTGTCCTTTGTTAATTTTCAAACTTTTGTTTGTTGTTATTGTCATATACAACACTGATTTTTTTTTTTTGCTTGATTTTTTAAAAAAAGGGATAATGCATATATTATGGACAATTCATCCCTTCAAATGCTTTGTGACATCCCAAAAATATAAAACCCATACAAAGATGAGGAAACACTACTAAGAAAAATGGAAGATAGATTAACTTAAAGGTATTTTAATTTTCTGAGCTTAAAAAGCTAATTATCTTTATGCTTACTAACCAAGGAAGGTGACTCACTAGCACTCTTCACCTTTTTCTTCTACAGAATTAGGAGAGGAATCTAGGTGAGTTCTGCTTCGTTAACTTGACCACTTAAAGGAGTTGTAAACATTTGGACATTTTGAGATTGAGCAGAAGTCCTTGCAATCCCACTGCAAGGTAATTTATTTTGTATCGCCCAGAATGTGTTTCCATCTCTGTTGAAAATAAACAATTTTAAGGATGCCTTAATAAAAGACCATTGCACAGTCGTCCATACATAACACATGCCAGCATCTTTGAAGTCCCTGAAATATTGAAAATGCAACACCAGCATGACTGAAGTGGATAAAGATGTTCAAGCTAAATGGAGCACTGGAGGCATATAAAGAAATCCCTGCTTAGCTCCCAGTGGCTGAGAAGAGCCTGTTAATAAATGAGTATGTTAGTATGTTAAAATTACAATCATATGAAAGTTATTGCAATTTCTTTCCTTCCCAACTGAGACTGCCCACCCTCTTAGCTCAAGGGCATTCTTTCCTTAGGCTTCCTTATTTGAAGGCATGATTTCAAGGAGATGGATACCTTCTTACCTTTGAACTTATGTCACTTACCCCATATCTCACAGTGAAACTACTATTCATTCTGCACCTAAGACTGCAAGTAGTAAACTTCCTACCCACCAAATCAGTTCTCTGGGGGAATGAGTCAGACTATCAGAAAAAGCACTTAAGAGTAACTAACAAATAAAAATAAAAAGGGAAAAGACATGCATTTGGGAAAGTCAGTGCCTTTCACATGACCAAAAGACAGAAAGAGTCACACATGGGTCTCAGCTGATAACCAAATGCTTTATCTGTCTCTCTCCTGCTCTCAATATTGTAACACTAGATTTCTTCAACAGAATATGCAAAAAAACTCATCCAGACAAGACCAAAGAACTAGAACAAAAACAAAAAAGTAATTCTTCCTCTTTTGTAAATTCCTTCACATCCTCTGGAGTTTCTGTGTCTTAACTATAAGCCAAAAGGGTTTCTAATTTATGTTTATTGACACGCATTTTTTTTTCACTCTTACGTTCTTGCTTGATAACTATATAGACAGA
Organism: Tolypeutes matacus; assembly: GCA_026826555.1. Classification (NCBI taxonomy): domain Eukaryota; kingdom Metazoa; phylum Chordata; class Mammalia; order Cingulata; family Chlamyphoridae; genus Tolypeutes; species Tolypeutes matacus. Next base: position 9,415,171 of record JAKSZT010053888.1, read on the forward strand.
CCCTTCAACATACATTGGTAGACACATGGAAGTTATTTTTACCACAAAGTATCTTTGTTAGCTTAAACATAAAATTCTAAATGCAAGGTCAAACTGATTTTTCCATAATCTTCCAGATAAAAGTATTGTGCAAATCTGAACACCTTTCCAGCACAAAGAAACTTATACTATTAAGATAGTTTCACTTAGAAAAATAATATGGACTTATGTGGATAAGGATAAAAAAGATATTTTATGCCATAAACTATGTACCGCCCCCCCCCCCCGAGTGTGAGTGTCACATTTAACCACTCATCCTATTCTCTTTAGCTTCCTGCTAGAAAGCTTAGCCCGGGGGGTCGGATGTGGCTCAACTGGTTGGGCGTCCGTCTTCCATATGGAGGGACCCGGGTTCGATCCCCAGGACCTCCCGGTAAAAAAAAAAAAAAAGAAAGAAAAAAAAGAAAGCTTAGCCCAATATGCACTCTCCATAAAGGACTGTAGGAACTGAGTTTGCCACATGGTTTCCCCCAAATCCTTGCAGATTCCCAAAGGACTATTAAGCTCTTTATTGCATGATTTTAATGTAGAAATATAATTTAGAGACCATGTAGTCTAACCTTCTAAATCCAAACACTTAAGTGATACATCAAAATAACAAAGTTTGTGTCAAGCAGACTTTCTTAAGTCCAGGTGGTACTTTTTCTGCAATTACCATGTTTCCTTCTGCTCCTCTCCAAAATATATTTTAAAAATTCATACTTAAAAGGATTAAAAAAATAAAAATTTCATTCTACACCAAAAAGTTTGCATATTATCGTGGTGTGTGTGTATGAAGCATAGTGGGTGGTATCTGGGATAATGAGTAGTATTTTCAGTTCTCCTTTAGATGAGCATAATTCTGTTTCCCTATTTATAAGTGGTTATAAACCACACCAGAGAATTCCTCCTACCTTATATCTTACATGGTTTTAACCTTTCACCCTCCTTCCTGCTACATTTTATTTCCATTTTTCTGAGAGGTCAGAATTGAGAGGACTTGGTTTGGATCAGAAACAACCATATGCATTCTTTTGTTTCCTCCTTACCTCAAAACCCTACCTATACACTCTCATTCTCATTTATTTCTAACATTGCCCTTTCCAATCAGTGACTCAGGTAAATATAATGTCTTTCTAATTTATTAAGGTACTGGAATCTGCTCAAAGAAATATTTAGATTCGATTTTTTAAGTACTTATTCAATACCAACTCTGTGCAAAGCACTGTGCTAGTCCCTATGGGATTTGGCAAAATAAGTAAGGAACCCCCCTGCCCTCTACTGGTGATATCTGGGAAGCCTGGACTTGTGTAGAGTTGGGAGAGGTTAATTCCAAAATAAAAAACAGGGTTTCAGAAGGAACATAGCTCAGAGGTTGAGTAAGCAGATTCCAGATGCTCATTTCTCATCTTTACCCTTTTCCAACTGTGTTTGCACTCGAAGTGTTCTTAGAATACAAAAAGGGCGTGAAGATACTCCAAATACATAAAAGCCTGAGAACTGAATTTGCACTAATGGGAAAATGATACGATTTTGAAATTCATGTGGTAGGCTTGCACTCTGCCCTTCTCAGAGTGAACAGTAGCTCCACTGTGCAGGCGGATTTAAATGCAGGGCCTGAGAAGCCACTTCCCCTTTTGGCAAGGAAAACGGTTTCGGAAGCTCAAAAGACTTTTGATGACGTCAATAGGAAGGTGAGAAGGGGAAGTCAACTCTGACCACCACTGCCACAACAGAAATGTCCCCTGTGTTTAGTACATGGATTGGCACATAATTGCTAAATAAATGGTTTATTTGTTGAGTTAGTAGGTGATAGCTATAAATTGTGCACAGATAAACATAGTCAGGAGAGGCCCTTTTGATTATTAATATTCTTAATAAAGCTACAAAATTCAATTATATATTAAAATGGATTTTGTTACAGTAACATTAAAATAGCTTTAGAGGCAGGCTGTAGACCAGAGGCAAACACAATGCCTTGAAGGTGTGGGTTACATAAAGATCTACTGTCATTATGCAGAACAGCAGTCAGTGCAAAAGCTATTACCGCATCAGCCAGGGCCTCTGGATAGTCACAATCCTCCAAGCGAAGTCCTCTCTGGAAGGCATAAACTGATGTTAAACTGTGAACAAATTTCCCAACCTGAAGCCAATTACACACATTTCACCAGCTTCCCCTTGTAAATATATGCACTCCTTTGTAACTTAATAAGCCAGTTCTTATGGTCTCAATTTATTCAACTGCTTCTTCTTTACCATTATCATTCTCAACACGGGGAGAAATTAAACCCTGTATTATCTCGACTTATTTTCTTTGCCTGCAATTATTATTCAAAGTGCCAGTTCTAAGACAAAAATGTCCCATAACTGTTCTTCCAATGTGAAGATAACTGACAGGAATAGTTTAGGTATGGGCACTTTAAATTGCATATTTTTTCAGAAAACTTTGCTAACTTATTGTTTTAGTCTGGTAGGCTGCCAAAATGCAGATACCATAAATGGGTTGGCTTTTAACAGAGGCTATTTATTGGTTTACAAACTGATAGTTTCAAGGCTCAGAAAAATGTACAAATCAAGGCATCATCAGGTAACACTTTCTCCCTCCCCAAATAGCAGCTGCCGGTGATCCTGGCCTCCTCGTAACATGACAGAGCACATGGCAGCCTCTTCTGGTCTCTCCCTTCTCTTCTGGGTATCCATGCTTTCAGTTCTTGCTTCTGTGGCTTTTTCTCTTTGTTCTCTCTCCATATTCATCCTGCTTATAAAAGACTCCAGTAAGAGGATTAAGTCCCACCCTGGGCCACGCCTTAACTGAAATAACCTAATCATAAAGCCCTACTTACAATAAGTTTACACCAAAGGAATCGATTAGTGTTAAGAAAATACTTCTCTGGGGTCCATACAGTTTCAAAGCATCACAGTCCACAATCTGGATCTCAAAAAGACATATTCTTTCAAGATGCAAAATATATTCATTCCATCAGAATTTCCCTAAAAGACTTAAATCATTTCAGTAACAATATATTAAGTACAAAGTCTCATCAGAATTGATTATAGGTATGGTCTGTCTTTGGGCACAATTCTACTCTGGTTGTGGACCTGCGAAACTAAAAGAACAAATTATCTGCTTCCAATATACAATGGAGGGACAGCCATAGGATAAATGTTCCAATTTCCATAGGGAGAAATTGGAAGGAAAACAGGCCACAGGTTCCAAACAATTCCAAAACCCTGTAGGGCCTACTCCATTAGATTTCAAGGTCTGAGATACCTATAGGACAATGTTTTGTCCCAGGGGCCTGATGGAGTGGCAGCCTCATGCTTTCCAAGTGCTTGTGCACTGGCCATGCTCTCCCTAAACAATGGGCTGAAGGCGCCAACATCTTCAAGCATTGAGGTGATGGCCAAGATCTTGGCTCCAACCTCCCCAAGTATCAGGGTGGAGACCAGCCTCTCTACAATCCCCCAGGCATCTGAGAAAACTGGGGTTGTAACACACTTCCTGAACAATGGGATGGAAGGTGTGCCCTCTCCAAGTTCCCGGGCATACTCACCCTTTCCACATTAGTGTGGGTCCACTCTCTCAGTCCAGATCTCAACTTCCATGGTTCTGCCTTTGAAGTCATTTGTCCTTAAATCTGTCCCTTTTCTGTCCCTTTTAGTCCAGGCCAGTAGTGGTTCCATTCATACAGATCTCACAAAAAAACTGGTTTTGCATATAGTACACAGGGATCCAAACCATCAGACAATAAGAATTTCCACAGACTCCTCTTGGATAACTGCATTTCCAATCTTGACTTGCAATGAAATGGCTGATTGATTCCATGTTCAGTTAAATCTTCACATGGAGCACTATTCTCTGGTGACGTTTTCCTGAAGCTCAGAATTTTCTAGACCATCAACTCCTTGTTTCTTTGTGCCTAAGCATTCAGTTCTCAGCTTAACCCTTTCCTTTCACATTTTACTAAAACCTGCAAGAAGAAACCAGGCAGCACTTTCCACATTTAGTTTGGAATATCCAGGATCATCACTTTCAAATTCTGTCTTCCATCTGACGTCATGACTCAATTTTGCTAAGTTCTCTGCCACTTTAAAACAAGGATCACCTTCCTTTCAGTTTGCAATGACACATTCATCATTTCTGTTTAAGACCTCGTCAGAAGTACTTTTAGCATCCTTATTTCTACCAACAGTCTTTTCAAAGCAATCTAGGCCTTTTCTATCAAGCACTTCACACTTCTTCTAGAATCTACCTTTCACCCATTTATAAAGCCATACCCCAATTTTTCGTATTTGCAATAGCAGCACCCTACTCTTCTGGTACCAAAATCTGTTCCAGTTTGCTAGGCTGCCAAAATGTGGATACGGTGAAATGGGATGCTTTTAACAATGGGAATTTATTAGTTTATAAGCTTACAGTTTTGAGGCTAGGAAACTGTCTAAATCAAGGCATCATCAGGTGATGTTTTCTTCCCAAAGACTGGCTGCCAATGATCCTTGACTCTTCTGTCACATGACAAGGCACATGGTGGCATCTTCTGGTCTCTGCCTTCTCTTCTGGGTTTCACTGCTTTCAGTTTCTTGCTTATTAATTAATCCAATCTGATTACCCACTGTGGCAGATTATTTTATGAATCCCAAAAAGAGAAAGATTATGTTTGTAAAGATGTTTGTAAACTTATCTATTCCTATGGGTTTGATACCCTTTGACTGCATTAAATTCAGCTGAGGTGGACAACCAGCAAGATGGTGGCAGAGTAAGGAGATCCTAGAGTCAGCTCATGCTACAGTGCAGTTAGAAATCACCCAGAGCTATCTAAAGCACCTGTTTGGGGGCCCCAGGAGACCAGAAGAGCATCCTGCAACATCTTTGAAAGAATGGAAGGAGGAGACTGCCCATCTGCAAAGAAGATTCATAAGTAGAGCCTTCCACGCCACCGAGGCTGGTGCCCATACTCCACTGGCGGCACAAGCAACCTCGGGAGCTATTCCATGGCTGGAATTTGAAGCTCCACTTCCAAAAAATGGGGGCAGGGTCTACTGAAAATCACTGTGCTGGCAGGGATCAGCTTCTTTTCATCCAGATCGGATTGCAGCCCTAGCCTAAGTCCCAGCCCCACCTACGGCAGGGAGGAAGCTGGGGGAACCCGGGCCAGCCTCTCCAAGAAAATACAGGCCACACCACAGAGGCTGGTGATCATCCGACTCTGGCAGGGCAAGCTGCCTCGGGAGCTATTCTGTGGCAGGAATTGGAAACTCCATTTCCCAAAAACAGGGGAGGAAGAGATGGTTGGCCACCGACTTCAGCTACAGATCAGTAAATTCAGGTGGCTAAAGTATAACCCTAAGAACAGCTAAAGTTTGAACCTGTCCAAGTCAGAAAGAGGCTGGTAGCTGCCATTTTTACTCTGCCCTGGCATGAGGGGAAGCAGGACTGACTGAAAATCACATGCCAGTACCATGCTGTTTTTACCACTGTAGCTAGATATGAGTCAGATTGAGTCCCCACCCCCTTGCTGGATCTGATATAAAGGGACTCACATGGACACACGGAGGAGATCCTGCCATGTGACAGAAAGGAGAAGGCTCAAACAGCAAAAGCCCTGGGGAAAGATAAACCATTTTGCCTGATAGCTTACAGCTGACCTTGGGAAGAGAGCTGAGACTGACATAGGAAGCCCTGAGAGACAAGCCCTATGCCAGCTTGCAGTTGAAATCGGGAAGAAGCTGGGCCTGCAGAGCCTCAAGAGGAAGAGGAAGCCTAGTGGGGAAGGCAGAGACCAGCCAGAGATTGGAGACCATCCTGCTTCAACAGGTGGCAACTGACTTTAGTGAGAGAGCAACCTTGAATTGGACTTTTTACAGCTTGGGACTGTAAGCTTTTACCCCAAATAAATACCTTTTATAAAAGCCAACAGATTTCTGGTACTTTGCATTAGCAGCCCTTTGGCTGACTAATAAACCCTCCTTAAGTGGGTCCTAACTTTCTTCCCTTGTTACCTGAACATGGATATTTAAAACATAAGTTGTTTGAGTCACTAGTGAACCCAGGGCAGCCTTTGGGTTTAGCACTCATTTGTCTCTATAGATCTGTGCTTTCTCATTGTTTGGGGCTGTTTTGGTTTACTAGGTTGCTGAAGACACATACCATGAAATGGTTCGGCTTAACCAATGGGAATTTATTAGTTTAAAAGCTTACAATTTTGAGGCCATGAGGATGTCGAAATCAAGGCATCGTCAAGGTAATGCTTTCTTCCTGGAGACCAGCTGCCAGCAATCTTTGTCTTCTCTACCACATGGCAAGGCACATGATGGCATCTACTGGTCTCTTCCTTCTCTTCTGGGTTTCTTTGCTTTCAGCTTCTTCTTTCTGTGGCTCTCTCCCACTTTTTCTGAATTTCGTTCTCTTGTAAAAGACTCCAGTAAGAAACTTAAAAACCATTTTGAATGAGATGGATCACACACCTTAACCAGAGTAGCCTCATCACAAGATCCTGCTTACAATGGGTACACACTCACAGGAAGGAATTAACTTTAAAGACAATGCTTTTCTGGGTTACATACAGTTTCAAACCACCTCAGGGGCTTATAAAGATTTCTCTTAATTTCTCCAACATGTACATTCATTTAAAAAGAGATTTAAAAATATTTTATTCTATATTTTGAAGTGTTGTATATTAAGGATTTTTAAAGAGATGCTAAGTTTTCCATAATGCCAGAAAAGGAAGTCCTAGTCTTAATTGTTAACTAAAAGCTTAATTTCTTTAGATTAGCAGTTATATATGGCAAGGGAAGGCTAGAGGGATAGAGAGGTGAGTACTAAAGAATAGAGGTTTTTATCTTTGGAGTAATGAAAATGCTTCAGTATCAATTACAGTGATGAATGCACAACTCTGTCATTATACCAATGACACTGATTGTACACATTAGATGGACTGTTCGGTTTATGAAGACATTTCAAAAAAATTGATTTAAAAAATAATTTCTTCTTATCCTGTAACATTTTGTTTTGTAACCATTTCACTTGGTCACAAAACAAAAACAAAATATTTTGCAATAATATAAATGTAGTATTCTTTAATAGATTTTATTTCAAATCACAGGTCCCCATTTTTCCTTCATAGCAGAAAACAGTCTTGCAATTCAGCAAAAATAACTCCCATATTAAAATTAATTCTCTCTGGGTTAAATTTTCAGCCAATACATGATCATCCATGTATAAGTCAGCCAAAGGGGTGCTGATGCAAAGTACCAGAAATCTGTTGGCTTTTATAAAGGGTATTTATTTGGGGTAGAAGTTACTTCCCTCACCAAAGTCTATTGGAGCAAGATGGCTGCCAGTCTCTGGGAGAGTTCAGCCTTCCTCTTTCTCCTAAGGCTCTGTGGTCCCAGCTTCTTCCAATCTCAGATGTAGGCTAGCATAAGGCTTGTCTCTCTCCCCAGGGCTTGTTCCTTTCCAGGCTTTCTCAGCTGTTCAGGGCTCTGGTCTCTTCAGCTGCAAACTTTCAGGCTGAACAGCTCGGCTCTCTCCCTGGGGTTCCAGCATTCAAAACTAAACTCTCTCTGTTCTTCTTCTCCATGTATTTCCTTCCCTGTCTTTCACTGAGCATTGTGGGGTTGGGGTTTATATAGCCCACAAAGGGGGGTGGGGACTCAAACCAAGTCACTTTAATGACATGGTCAAATAAAAGCCCTAATCTTGATTTAATAAAGTAAAAGTGAAACCTCTGAATCGAATACACCCAGAGAAACAAACCAGTTTACAAACACAATCCAATATTTTTTTTTTGAATTCATAAACAATACCAAACTGCCACAATCTACAGGATTCATTCCACCCCACCCCCCAACCAATACTATTTTCATCTTTCTTGAAAGGGGGGCCTTAAGTAGAGGGGAGACAGGTTCACTTCGGTCCTATGTCTGACTACCCTCATTGAGTTGAAATCTGAATGGTCATTGTGCCTGAGGATCAACTGCTATTGTCTCAAATGCAGCCATAATCTCAGATAGAGGGATATGCACCCTCTTTGTCCCAATCCCTGGATATTTAGGGTCTGTGGCCCATTTATGCCACTTCTTGGCCCCTTTTGAAAGCCATGAAACATTTCAGATGCTCTCATCACATCTCTGTGAGGCAGCCCTCAGGCCCATCTGCCTAGACCCTTCTCTTCACGTCTCTGTCTTTCCAGGTTCATAGTAGATAAGAAGTTTCTTTAAGATAATTAAGGTTCTCCTGAGAATTAAGGCACAAGTCCTCCCTATACTTGGATTTCCTAATGTATTCAAGTTTCTATTGCTTAATCTCCCTCTGGCTCAACCCAGAGTGATTTGGTGTTAGAGCTATCAAATGTTGCCATGTGTACCTCCTCGTCATCCATCCTCCTCTGGCTCAAAACTGTCTCAAAACTGATCACTGGCCTAGTTAATAAGCAGCTTTCCAGCCCTGGGACACAGACTCCCCCACAGCCCAAACTTCCATCTGCAGCCACCACCCACACCATCCGCACACCTCACCCAGAACCCACAGCTGGTCCCAAGTAAAAGCTAACCATCCCCACCACCCTAGACCCCCAGTCCTTTTCCCTTTCCTGCACATTTGCTTTAAGCTAACCAATCCTCATCTCCTGATGGAAATCTACTATCCTCCACCTCTGGACCACAATAAAGGCACAAGCCCATAGGTGCCTATCACTCTGCCTGTGTGCTCCCCACTCACTGGCTGAGCCACCCGAGCTGATCGAGATTTCTGTCAACCCCTCATGGCACCCCGCCCCCCATCTCTGGGACCTGCAAGTAAACATACTATTTTCTCATGCATTGTAAAGTCTTGGTTTCCTATTGAGACACCCCTGACCTTCACCCATCTCCAAATTTAAAACACAACTTAATCAATTTGGAGCAAGTGGCACAGCGAGCAAGGAAGGTGATCACGACCATGGGAAATGAGGCATAATGCCTCTTGGCTGTTCTTAGAGCTAATACTATCTGGGAAAGGACCATGCTGCTTTGGGCTTCCACCTTTTGCCTCTGCCGGGTGTTACCTAAGTTCTCTACCCCAAATTGGTGGCCCTGTAGACCTGAATCCACCCCAAACGTTCAGCCCTATAAAGGCAAGAGGGGAAATCCTGTGTTTTCTGGTGCTTCCCTTAATGGGAACGGCTAGTGTGGGTGGTCCAGACACTGAATAACATTGACTACATAATGAAGGACTTTTTGGTTGGCAATAGAAGCCTGCAATGCAGGAGATGTGCATCTCTCGCCCAGAGCTGCGACTCTTGAGTGAGACAGCTAGGGCTAAATGCACGCAGTGCAAGTGAGCCAAAAGGGAGTGTGCTAGACCTGCAGTCACCTGGACCACAGCAGCTGGGAGGGACAATCACTGTGCCTGTGGACCATGCTTCCATGTCTTAAACCACCCCTAGCTTGAGGGGCACCACCTCCACGGGAAGCACAATGGCACCCCGCAAGCAAAGGTGCTGCTACAGTCTGCAATCTTCACGGAGGTTGCGCTTCATCCCCTGGTCCCATGGGATGTATTAATACAACAAAAACAACAAAACAAAACAAAAAAACCCCACCTAATTCTGAGAATGAGGCAAAAAAAATCTTTTTTTTTTTGTTTTTTTTTCCAAAAAGACCTGGGCATATTATGCCAGCACCTCCTAAGGCTTCAGAGGAAGTTTCTAAATTGCTTAAGAAATGAAAGACTCCCATGCAATATGCATGGGCCCCATTCAATGCTGTTGCTTATCAGCAGGCTGAAGTTCTGGTGTTGTTCCCATAGCCTGGGGACTATGCCTGAGGAACCCGCCACCACCACACCAGCGAAAGCAAACCCCAGCCCCCATGAGGTCCACTGGCCACCTGGAGAGATAGTTGTCTAAGAATCCGGTTGGCAGAACCACAAATCTTCCCTGGCCAGAACCACACATACTCCCCGGTGGGAACCACAAATTTTTCCCATCACCATGCATAAGGACAAGAAGGGCCCCAAATGGACCCCATTTTGAAAACTAAGCCTCAACATTTTACTTAATTGGTGAGTCAAACTATATTTAAAGATTTTGTTCAAGGGAACAAGGAGAAAGGAGCATATTGGTTGCTGAGGGTCTTTATATGGGATCCAAGCTGCTACTCTCATCCGCCCAAAATGGGATGATTGGCTGCCCCTCACATACTGACTTAAAAACAAAAAACACCCTAGAAGATGCCCTTTAGTAAACATTTAAGGAGGCCCACTTGATTGTTACTTTATAAGTACTGAGATAATGCAATGGGCTCATTTCTTTGAACATTCAGACAATAGAATCCCAAAGTTCTTCTGGCCCTGGAGAGATCCCCTTTGACATCAAGTCATAGAAATTTTTCTTACAGGATATCCTACCCCCAAATTACCAGTTGGCCTTTTCAACCTTATCAGAATGACATACCATCAGTAAGGCTATGGACAGGGCGGACCTATTGGCAAGACATGGGGGTGCTAACATCAGAGTCACAGATCCTGGCTTATCTGTACCAGGAGGCCACCCTACAGGGGGCCACATGGCCCTTTCCCTGAAAGACCCCCACCTCCTACTACCTGCATATCGAAGGCTCAGTTCTCCACCCTCCTCAGAGTTGTGACTATTGGAACATCCTTATTAAAAAGGTACCCATGGTAGTGGCACCTTTGGTTCTTACTTTCTCCACTATAAGTATGAATGCTTTAACACATCACATGGAATAAAATCAAATCTTTGGCTCCCTTGGTGGGCCATGCCAAATGAGACCCCGATAGACGTGCCCTTGCCAATCAAGGTGATATATGCCATGGCTGAGAGATAACTTCCAGCAGGAGCTCGGCCCGGCTACTGAAGCCTCACTGACAAAATGGAAACGGTCCTACAGCAGAGGGCAAAACCTGATAAACAGGACCTTTCCAAATTACAGAAAGATATGGCTTCCCCCATAATCAGCACCTTGCTCATGGATCTTGAGACACTGGTGATGATGCCTCCATTGCCCCTCCTCTAGCCAACTGAGGAGCCCCTTGGGACCAACTGTCTGACATGGAAAGAGAGTTGGTACATCCAACTGATGGCAATGCTATCATTCTATGCAACACAGCTCATTGGTCTCAAACATCCCACTTACCCAAGATAGGCTCTTTAGGGTCTGCACAGTTGGCAGGCTGGAAGCAGTCCAATTAGCCCTCCAGGATGCTCTGAGCCACCAGCTTCCCAATCTCCAAATCTTCACTGATTCTTGGGCAGTGACCAACAACTGGCAGGGGGTCAGGCCAATAGGAACAAAGTATTTTTCTCATACCAGAAAGGCCTTTGTTGGAGGCTCCACATTTGGAAACAGCTTTCAGCCTCACACATTTCCACACATGCTCGGCTCACCACACTAGAGTCACTGTTCAATGACCGTGGTGGTTTGAAGCTGTATATACCCCAGAAAAACATGTTCTTAAATCTGATCTCTTCCTGTGGGTGTGAAGCCACTGTAAAAAGGACCTTTTGATGAAGTTACTTCAGTTACAGTGTGACCCAGCCCAATCAGGGTGGGTCTTAATCCTATTACTGGAGTCCTTTATAAGTAGAATGAAATTCAGACAGAGAGAAAGCCAGGGAAGCAGGAAGCTGAAATTCAATGGAACCCAGAAGGAAAGGGAGAGGCCAGGAGAGGCTGCCATGCGCCTTGCCGTGTGACAAGTCAAGGACCAAAGACCACCAGCAGCCAGCCCCAGAACACCACAGTGTGAGAAGAAAGCCTCACCTTGATGACACCTTGATTTGGACTTTTTCTCAGCCTAAAATTGTGAGCAAATAAATTCCCATTCTTTAGCCCAACCCATCTCGATATTTGCTTGAACAGCCTAAGAAACTAAAACAATGACCCTGATGATAAACTATCTAAAATTCATTTCTACACAGCATACCCAAAAGGTCCCTCAGACATCACCCACATAGGGCCCCCAAGCCTCCCCTACCAACTGGCAGTCTGTGTCCATAGCACCCCAGGCCTCAGGGACTTGCCTATAGGCCCATCACTGGCCAAAAGAGGTACTAATGGCTGTGACTTGTGCTCCAAAACCAAACATTGGAATCCAATAGATGGAGTCATGTTCTGCCCATTCCCATACAATTACATAGGGCCACTTCCTATCCCTGCCAGAGCCACAAAGAAATAGAGATAATCGCTCCCAAACCCAGCAGTGAAACTGTCTGGGTCACCTTTAGAGATGAAGAAAAGCTATGTTTGGTAGATTGCAGTCACATTAAAAAATGACCTCTGTTTACCCTGTCACACGTGCCCATTACCCACACAAGGCACAATATCCAGGCTGGCAAACTTGACATTGAGTCGTATGAGTAAAACAATATGCAGAATTTTGAACATAAATAATTTTTTGTCCTCTTTATACATCTCACCATTATACACAATATGAATATATAGTGTACATTATATATTTGTGAACACATTCAGATATCTTAAAAATATTTTGCAATAAAATGGAAGCAAATTCCTATTGCTGGTGATAGCTTTTCTATAATTTAATTATTCTCATTATTTTTAGGTGTGTTAGTCTTAAAACTTCCAACTGATCTTCCATGTCACAACAATTAATGTAATTCATTGAATACAGTAAGACATTGTGACAGTTTGAGATTGTTTTACGAACCCCAAAAAGAGAAAGATTATGTTTGTAAAGTTATCTGTTCCTCTGGGTATGATGCTCATTGATTGCATTAAATTCAGCTGAGGTGTCCTTGATTAGATTACCTGTTAAAATTAGGCTTTTTGATTTGACTATGTCAGAGGCCATGGCTTAGGTTGAGTCCCTGCCACCTTCCTGGGTCGGATATAAAAGGACACTCACTCAAGACACACGGGAAAATAGCTCTCATTTTTGCTCTGGCCATGTGACAGAAAGAAGGCTCAAATAGCTAAAGTTCAAGGAAGAGATAAACCATTTTGCGTGGTAGCTTACAGCTTTGCCTAATAGCTTATAGCTGACCTTGGGAAGAGAGCCGACACTGATATAGGAAGTCCTGAGAGACAAGCCATGTGCCGGGAGAGAGGACTTCACTTAAGCGAGGAGCCTCAAGAGGATGGGCCCACAAAGCCTCAAGAGGAAGAGGAAGCCCAGAGGGGAAGGCAGAGACCAGCCAGAGAATCAGTGACCATCTTGCTTCAACATGCGGCAACTGACTTTGGTGAGAAAGCATTCTTGAGTTGGGCTTTTTACGGCCTTGGGACTGTAAGCTTTTACCCCAAATAAATACCCTTTATAAAAGGCAATATATTTCTGGTATTTTGTATCGGTAGCCCTTTGGCAGACTGATACACACGTCAAAATGAACTTTTGGCTAATGATTCAAATCCTTTTTGTTTAATTTTAGGCTTTTTTTCTTTTTTTTTTTTTGGCTCACGCAACTCATATTTGTAGTTTTTGGTTAAAATATGAAAATCTGTTTGCATTTTATGGAAAGACATTTATCTAATAATAAAGTAAAGTCCCCAAAGTATGCAGCAAAGGAAACCCACTATCAGATTCCCTTTTAGTAACCGACAGTTGGCTGCACTGTGTTTATTTCTATAAAATAAGAATCATAAATATGCATTCTACTGTAAAATTATGACTTTCCTCTTGAAAGCTATAATTAAGATTTGGTGACCTTCATCAAGCTGTCCTAGCTATGTATACCTCAGCCTGAATATCCTTTTATCTCAGTAACTGCTAAATGATCAGGAACTCTTCATCCATCTGATACAACAATGACTTCTTTCGAATTTTTTATAAGCTTTGGGTATTTTCTTTTTATAGCCTTGCCAACAATCATATTACATCCTGACACCAGGCAGTGTAAATTAATTCCTCTTCTTTCTTATGCACCATGCCACAGAGAAGAACCAGCTTTTTCACTTTAACATTTGATTAAATTGTGGACTGGAGGGGATGAAAAATGAGGCCTATTGGGAAAACTTTATCTCACCTGTGTCAGCCTGGAGACTGAAAGAGTGGATTTGAAGCCAATTAGCTCCTTTCTAAGATTATTTTTGGAGAAAGAGGGAAAGGAAAGGTGTGGAGGGTGTGAGTATAGGTAGCATATTTACTTAACATTAATCTTATGCTTGATGAACTAGGGCATTGTTTCCCAAATTTGCCTGATCTAAAGGCTCACCTAGGAAGCCTGTTAACAAAACAAATTCCCAGTACTTTCCCTAGAGCTTCCAATTCAGCGTGCCTGACACCTATGTTTTACAAGCACCCTAGGTGGTTCTTGTGGTCATACAAATCTGGCAATAACTGAATAACCTTGGGAATAACCCTGGAGTAAAAGCCAGGTGAGATTTTCCTCCATTTTACTCCAATAATAAATTGGAAAAACAAACAAACCATACATTATGTTGCTTCATAGTGCTAACATGTATCATTAAAAGAATGGACTATTTGCTGGTTGTTTTATTAAAGTATAGCAATGTATAGAGACAGCCTTAGCACTATCTAGACACAGCTGCTTTCAAACCTTATCAAAAATTTCCCTATAGTAAAACATTAAATCATGTAATTAGATCAGATGTGCCCTGGGCTCTTTGATCTTTCCCTCTGTTATGGGTTGAATTGTGTCCCCCAGAAAGATATGTTTGAATCCTAACCCCTGGTCCCATGAATATGACCTTATTTGGGAATACAGTCTTTGAAGATGTGATTAATTAAAATGACGCCAAACTGGACTGGGGCAGGGGAAGGGGGGATAATCCAATATGACTAGTGTCCTTCTAAGGAAAGGAAATTTGGGCACAGAGACAGAAACAGGGGAGAAAGCCATGGGGAGAGGGAAGGCAGAGATTGGAGTGATGCATCTATAAGCCAAAGAATGCCAACAATTGCCAGGAACACCAGAAACTAGAAGAAGCAAGGAAGGATTGTCTCCTAGAGGTTTTAGAGGGAGCACAGCACTGCTGACACCTTGACTTTGGACTTCTGTTCTCCAGAAGTATGTGACAATACATTTCTACTGTTTTCAGCCACCTGATTTCTGGTACTCTGTTATGGCTGCCCTAGGAAACTAAGAAAATTCTGATAACTACACCTGAAGTTCACTGAGAAATCAGCTATAATATGTTATTCACTAAATGTTCTAGGTGGGGAGAAAGAACAAACAGGTCCTAAATGTGGACAGTAGACAGGCATTCAATGAACGCTCCCCCAAATGAACTTTATGTCCATCCAACACCATGCAGTCCACACCATATACACATCCTTGGAAGCTTATGCTGCAGGACCTGATAAAAGTGCTCCCCTGGCTAGCACTTTGTATCCTGGGCTAGCAACATGTCTGAACCAAGAAGGGCCTTTGAAGTCATCCTACCACTCTATCCATCTCACATCAGAGTTTTCATTCTTATCCTCTGACATTTGATAAGGATAATGGAGAATTATAGCATGGGAAAATTCCCACCAAATGCATCAATGAAGAGAATAATAAAAAGTTGAATGCATTTGCAATAATCTAAAAATTACTGTAATAATAGACAATTCTCAAATATCATCTTCAGCATGGATATACTTAAAAATAGCAGAAAGAACTGTTCTCTGGAGCTTGTTTACCCTGGAGAGTCAGCCTGGGACACCAGAACATCCTGGATGGTACTGACTAACACTTCTGTCTGGGTCTATCAAAAAGTGTGTTAAAAATGGACTAAGGTAGAAGACAAGGAGGTCTCCTTCAATTCAACTAGTATTTTTAGACATCATGTATAGACATTCACCTTCAGAATAAAAAATTATTCAGAAGCAGTCTTCTGAAATGTGGTCAATGTAAAACAGCTTTGTCATAGAATAAGTGTTGACAATGAATCTATGAAAGCAGTGAAATGAGGGAGGCATTGCATTATCATTGGAGAACACATTTTATGACACAATCTCATTACAACACGATGTCCAGCCTCTGGGCAACTGCTAGGAATTACCTTTTTATCAGACTTTCCCAGACCAATTGATTCACACCCCTTCACTGTCTTCCTTTATCAAACTCCTCTGCATTTCCCTCCCCAACCTGCTCCTGTCATAGGCCTTCTTCCATTGTCCCCCTCCTCTTGAACTTATCCAAAAACTTCTCAAGAAAGATTTAAGCTGCTCATTCAATATTATGTTACCTATGTGGTTCCTTTAAAGGGAAACCCCTAACAAAATCTTAGACCAAAGAACCAAACTGTTAAATGGTGACATTTCCACATCTTAGTTAATGGAAATGGAGTGTCATCTGGAGATGGAGAAAAGGACTTCCTGAATGGTCAGCATTGTATCTTAAGGCATTTTACTTTAAGGCCAGTGTGGGGTTTTGGAGTAAAACAAATCTGTGCTCCCAGCACCACCAATCCTGTAACAATGGGCGGATTCCTGAATCTCTTTGAGCCTTAATTTCCTTATCTGAGAAAGGGGATAATAATAATTACCTGGGAGGGCTGTTAGAAGGGCTAGTATTCAGCCTAACACCAGTTTTAGGCCTCTAGTCTGTTCTGGTTGGCCCTTTCCTGTGTCATAGAGGTTGTTCAACAACTTGAACTTCAGCTCCTGCTGTTACAGGGTATAGATAATGTCCACTAGGTAAAGGCAGGAGCAGAGAACTCCGGAGCCTCAACCAGAGACACAACGCTGCTGCCATAAAACCTTCAATACAATTAAAAATCCTGTATAGCAAATGCCTTTCCCTAGTCCCTGTCATGTAATGGTCCCTCAATAACAAAAGTATCTAATTTGCTACTTGCCTTGTCAGTAGGAAAACATAGATTTTTATAGATGTGTTTCTAGCAATTAAGCAGCTGTTAGCTGTCAACTTTCACTCTTTCTTACCTTAAACACAACCCTTCTTAAAACAAACCATCTAAATTTCCTAACCATTCATGAAAAATAGCCAGGAACTAAGGTGGAAAGTAATTCAAGCATATTCTGATCCACTTCTCAACATTTAAAAGTCAACTTATTTCATTTTTAGACTGAAATAGACTAGGCATATCCATGTACAATAACCTCAAAATTGGAATTTCCAGAGCTAGATGGATACATTTTATTCAAAATATAGTTTACTTGCACTCAAAAGTATGCTTAAAACCAATTTTAATCAGTATCTATAGGATTGCTCGTTTCATTTGGATGAAAAGTGTTCTGGTTCAAATTACTCTCATGCGAGAAAGCAGTTGTCCCTGGGTCTTCCAGCTGCAGAGTAAATGCCAAGCTATATACCCCACCCTAGAGCACTGAGGTTTCAGAAAACCTCAGAGCCTTGCGTGCTGAGGCCAGCTGCTCCCTGACAGGCATCATCCATCACAGGTTGCAAAGAGGAGTGCTCTGGCATTTTCTGAAGGCCTGTATCACAGGTGTGTGAATAATGAAAAATAATGCAAATGGTCACGGGCCTTTTTCCTACTAGCATATGTGGCTTTCCCTAGCAAATCCTCTTGTCAACCATGGAGAAAAGCTTAGCAGAGGTGTGTACCTCCTGTTAATTCACAGTCTTTTTTTCTTTTCTTTTCTTTTTTTTAAGTATTGTTAATTGCCAAGAATTAAAATTCAAAACCTGTTTCCTTGTAAATTCTTAGATGCTTTATGTAGGCCAAACATCATGTTTCTTTATCCAAGATAAGCTAACCCAGTCACAGCAGGATACTTTGAGTATTTCTCTTTGCATGGACATTTGTTGTACTCAGGCTAAATAGCTTGGGCACTGGGCTGCTGTGTTTACATGTGATTTAAACTCTTTTGAGGCTAAGATTCTTCTCTTTCTTTTAATCCTTTCTATAACTTGGTTCCAGATTCATCTGGAAAACATAAGTTGGGTCATTCTTAGCTCTATTTTTCACATACAAAGAGGTAATTACAGATCTAAACAGAAATAATGTTTAGTCTTTTAAACTGCAGCTTTTTTGTATTACTAGCACTCTTGGCACAATCTTCCCCTTTAATTTACTTTGGGGGTTATTCCCATTTCATTTATTAATAAATTAAGTGTATTGATGGAAACTTAAGATCCAGTTCCTAATTCTATCACTGTCTATGACTGGGAGCAAGTGACTAACTTTTATAACACATTCGTAATGACTTGTGAAGTTCAGCAGCTGCGTGAAGATTACTAAATTCAGTGTTTTCTGAGTTTAAAAAAAATGCAGAATATGGAGTTTTCAAGATTCAATAGGCTCATTTTAAAGAATGAAATGTAACACTTTGCACAAGAGATTGCCATCCACATTTGTCCTTGGCCAAAGCATATTCAATTCCAGTTTCTTTTTCCTATTTTATAATTTAATATTATTGATGTAAAATCAAACTAATGAATGCTGTTTTTGAAACAATGCACAAAAAAATAAAACAAAAAATCAACAAACCATGAGTAATTTGTAAAGATCTGAGACTTCTGGAGCCATAAGGAACTTCAGTCATCAGCCAGTTAATTTTTTTTAAAAAAGCAGTTCTGATTTAAAAGATGAGGCAACAGAGGCCAGATTTGTTGGTATGGCTGGTTCATTTCATAATCAAGGCTAGACATCAGGTCTCTGGACAGCTGGGCCAGTACTTAACTCACTAGAATGGTGGTTTCCAATTTTTTTCAAGGACAAGTTTTTAAGATCAGATAACCCTGGACACATCCATTCAATGGTGGTTGTAATTTGTAAAGGGAAAAGGCCAAGGCCACTGGTGTGTGCATGGAAAAGAAAAGTAGATCTACTATTCGTCTGTGAAGGCCAGGCTTTCCTTGTGCTTGGGGAAAGATGTATGATTGTAAAGTGAGTTAGAGAGAGATATGCCCATGTATCTTAACCCTGAGCCTTAATCAAAAGTCAATCTGCGGGAAGCGGCTGTGGCTCAATCAGTAGGGCTCCTGTTTACCATATGGGAGGCCCCGGGTTCGGTTCCTGAGGCCTCCTGGTGAAGGCAAGCCCGCCCGCACGGCGTGGTTAGCTGACCCAGCAAGCACAAGCAGCAAGGGGGGGATAAATGAATAAATAAAAAATCTTAAAAAAAAAAAAAAAAAAGAAATGGATGGAGAGGAGAATAATTAAAAAAAAAAAAAAGTCAATCTGCAGGGAGCAGATGTGGCTCAAGCAGTTGAACGCCTGCTTTTTGCACATGGGAGGTCCCGGGTTCAGTTCCTGGTGCCTCAAAAATAAAAAAACAACAAGCAAAACAAATGGAAAAACCAACTCAGGGGAGCTGATGTGGCTCAATGGTTGCACTCCAGCTTCCCACATATAAGGTCCCACATTCAATCCCTGGCCTGGTACCTCAAAAAGGTAACTTAAGTACACCCTTCTAAGCATTTAAGAAGAAAATTATTCGCCCACCTCCTCAATTGGTAAAGCACTTTGCTTGAGAGTAGATGGTTGGATGTGGTGGGGGCTGGATTAATTGAGAATCCCATTTTTAGAATGATGAAGTTCAGAACAATAAAACTTACTAATTGTTCCTATTTAAAAGTTTTATTCATTGGGGTCTGAATCGCATAACTGGCAAGAATAAAACAATCCTAACATGTGCTGAATTATTTATGTGATGGATTCTAGCCCTAGGTTCCAGAGAGACAGGGCTTGATTTTAGCAACCTTGCCTGTGGAAGGTACACAGGTCCCTGAAACAATTAAAGCAAAGCAATTAAATTTTTAAATGGAAACCATAAAAGAACAATCTATCACCAAAGAATGATAGCTGGACACCAAGATGAGAGCCAACCAATAGGGAGACCCTGTGAATGGGCACAGCTGGTGGACTTCAGTAGCAATCACACTGACTATCCATACGGTTTCCTATTTCTGCACTGTAATTCTTATGTTATCCTCAAGCCTTCAGTAACATTCACTATGCACTACAGCCATCTGAGTGATATCTTTGCTTTGGCCAATAAAGAGAGGGCCCTATAGATAATCCTAAAATTAGGCAAGAGAACTGCAGCAACATCAAGAAGCCCTAGGAGACAGCAGGGCGCGGTGAACAGAGAGACTAGGGCAGCAGACGAGAAGAAGAGATGACGTGGAGCCAAAAGAAGTGACATGGAGCACGCAGGATGGATTCATAGGACCTGATAATTCTTAGAAATATGAGGTATGGGAGATTCAATATAGACTGTACATCCTGCCAGTAGGGGTACAGGTTTACTTAGTTTCAGCAGCAGGATAACCCCTCAAGGCTGAAGAACATGAGGGCACAGGGTTACAGAGTTTAGATATCTGCTGATTGAGAAAATATATAGTAGACAAAAAGGTACTATGACAAATATTTTAAAGTAATTAATTCTTTTAAAATAACAAGCACAATCTATGTACTTTTGAAAATAGTAGCATATACAGATATGCAACAGTGTTTATTTAGACACAGTTACATGGTTTTATGGAGCCCTCTAATAATTCTATGGAATCCTAGGACACCTGGATCCATACGTTGGCAAACACATGGCCCTATGTCTCCTGCCACAACCATAGCCTTAGATGCTAATGCATAAGCCTTCCTCTACTCACCTTTAATTCCCTGTCTTCCATTTAGAATTATAGACTAAGCTAAACAGTTCTTTTAGAACTCTTCTAATCCCCTCGGCTGGGCCTTAGCGATTTTAAGAGTAATGAGAACTACAATTCTCCAATGTATCTGGAGAATAAGGCTGAAGAGCTCTCTCGCTAGACTCCATCCACAGTCCAGTTGTTCAGCCCAGCATTCAGCCAGCGAGAGCGGCTACCACTTCAGGCCAAGAGCTGACACATTAGGGGCATCTTTCCCCCAAGGCCTTATCCAAGCTTCATTTGTTAGACTATGCATAAGCACAGGATAGGGTATCATTTTTGTGGGAAAAAATAGAAGAAAATCACTCCTGAAAGTTCTAAAATCATTTCAGCGGCGCTGGAATGGAAAAGTCTCCTTTAACTAGCAAATGCAATAAAGAGGTGATATTTAAAAACATTATGATACATTTCCATCATTCTTTGGTGATAGATTGTTCTTTTATGGTTTCCATTTAAAAATTTAATTGCTTTGGTTTAATTGGTTTAATCTGAAAAATGTCAATTTAGTAATTACCTCCATATTGTTTGAATCAGCTTCATTTTTTTGAACAAGAGAAAACTGACTTCAGAAAGGGAAAAACAATTATAATACCAGGAGAAATCTTAAATCATTGGGGGTTATTAAAAGTCAATATTGTATATAATTGAAACAGTTTACAGGAGTAAAAGAAAAATTTCTTTTATCAATTATAAACAGTAATTTACCAAAGAAATAACTAAACATAAATTAGCTAAACTAATTCATTAACTTATGAATTTATTATTTTACTTGGAAAATATATTCTGAATGCCAATTATGTGTCAAGCAAAATAGTCACTTATCTGTTTTCATGGAATCTAATGGTTGAGAAATTTTTTATAAAAATAAAACTACAGGAGCTCTGGTGGAAATGCAAAATGGTACAGCCACTTTGGAAGACAGTTTGGCAGTTTCCTACAAAGCTAAACATAGGCTTACCATATGATCCAGCAATCACACTCCTCATTTACTTAAATGAGTTGAAAACTTCTGTGTACCCCAAAGCCTGCACACTGATATTTATAGCAAATTTATTTATAATTGCCAAAATTTGGAAGCAACTAAGATGCCCTTTAATATGTATGGATAAACATGGATAAACAAACTGTGGTAGAGCCATACAATAGGATATTATTGAGATAGTAAAAAAATCAGTAGTTGCCAGGGGCTCAGGCAGAGGAGGGAAGGGATGAATAGATGGGGCATGGAATTTTTAGGGAATTGAAATTATTCTGTATGATACAGTAATGGTGGATAGATGACATTATGCATTTGTCAAGGCCCATAAAAATGTACAACACAAAGAGTGAACCCTAAGGTAAACTATGGAGTTTAGTTAATAATAATGAATCATTATTGGTTAATCGGTTGTTACAAATCTATCACACTAATGCAACATGTTAGCAATAGGGGAAATTCCAAGATAGGGGGAGAGGGGCTACTATGGGAACTCTTTACTTTCTGCACAGTCTTTCTATAAAACACTCTGAAAACAGTCTATTAAAAAAGAAAAACAATCAACACAAATCTATATAAATTACAAACTGTAGATGAAAAATTACAAGGTGCTATGTTAAGCGAGTCTGCTGGGACCTGACTCATTGACTTATGAGTTGGGATATGAAGGATGAAAAAGAGTTAGCAGGCAGGGCGATAACAAAAGAATGTTTCGTGCAGAATAGAGGAGCACAGCACAACTCAGGAAATGAAGGAAGACCAGTTCAGTAGGAGTGCAGGGAAGAAGGAGGAAAATGCCACCAAAGAAAATGGATCAATGAGCATAGGCCTTAGGAACATGTTCAGGTAGTGGTCCATCCTAAGAGCAATAGGAAGTCACTGAAGGATTTTATCAATAGAGTGACAATCAAAATTGAATTTTGGAAAGATCTCTTTGAGGCCGAATGGAATAGATTGGAAAAGGGAATGAATTAGGAGGCAACTGCAGCGGTTCTAAGAGAGACTATGGTAACTTAGAGTGTAAAGTTTATGCCTTCTAGTTAACACTCCATAAAGACTAGAGAGTTTTTTGTTTTTTTTCAAGTGACCTATTTTCATAAAATTTTATGTGTCAGAGCTAAAAGGAAAACTGATAAAATAGAAGATACATGTGCTTTGGAGTTAAATACTCTGGTATTTAAATACCTTTGGCTCCGCTACTTACTAGCTTAGGGACCTTATGCAAGGCACTTTAGCTCTCTGAGCCTCAGCTTCCACATCGTTGGTTTGCAGATAATAGTACCTCCCACAGTTGAGAGGACTAAGTGTGAGAATGTATGTAATATTCTCAGCATGTGGAAGGACAGCTAATATTGAAGAACCCCAGGAGAGATGAGCTGGTCTCTTCCCTTTAGAGATCTTCATCTTCCTTTCCAAACCTGCTCCTCCTTCTGGGTTTTCTTTTTCGGTGAACAGCACAATAATCCACCCAGTCGCTCAAGTCAGAAACCCAGAAGGCACCCTCCAGGACCAAGTCATATAAACTCTATTCTCCTCAGTTATCTCTTCAATCTGCCCATTGCTCTCTTCATTCTCGTTCACTACCAACTTCTTTGGATTATGCTTTTCACAAATTATCCTGCCTCCAGACCATTCTTCACACTAGACATACACCTCAACTCTTGGATCACTTCCTTTCACACCAGAAAAAAGCCATTCAATTCCTTAACAGGACTCCTAGCACCGTTTAAGACCTACACTCTGCTCACCCCCATGCTTATCTCTGGCGCTCCTTCCCTCTGCTCTGCTCCAGCAGTTGGAATGAACTGCTCTCCTTTCAGGTCTTCTAACTCTTAGATGTACTTCTTTTCATGACCATCTAGGCTGCCAACGTATGTGGTTCCTCCTGGCTGGAGCTCTGTCTTTCAAAGTTTCTCTTTGCCTGGTCAACAACTATTCAAAATGTAGGCCTTGGCTCAGATACCACTTGGTCTAGTATGGTAGTTTGATGCTTTTTAGGGACCCCAGAAAATCATGTCCTTAGAGCTAATTCATTCCTATAGGTATAAACCTATTTTAAGTGGGATCTTCTTTTGATTTAGTTTACTTCAGTAAGGCGTGACACCAAGGGTGAGTCTTAATCCTCTCACTGGAGTCCTTTATAAACAGGAGTATAGAGAGAAACCCACAGAAGCACAGAGAAAAGGCCACAGAGCAGAGGGAGAAAGCCATGAGAGCAAGGAGCTGAACTGGAACCCGGGAGAGAGGAAGCTGAAGCAACAAAACCTGGAAGAGAAGGGAGAGACCAGCAGATGTTTCCATGTCTTGGTCTTCTGGGAGAAAGTGTCACCTGATGATGCCTTGATTTGAATACTTTCATGGCCTCAGAACTGTAAGTTTGCAAACTAATAAATCCCCATTGTAGAATTTCTGGCATATTGCTTTTAGCAAACTAAAACGACTGGGAAACATTTACCCTCCAGATGACTGGATCCCAAGTCTGTAGAACAGCCTCTAGCACATATTTCATGATTTGAAAGAAGCAAGTCAAGTGAAGACTAAAAAGTCTGACTGTATTGTCCAAGGTCACATAGGTTTGGGGTGGGGGTTGGTTGTGGAAAGAAGACCCAGGTTTTCCAGTGTTCCTTTCCCCCTCACCATGCTGATCCCTGCCTTACTAATCTGAAGGGCATTATTACCTCTCTGCATTAAGCCTTAGAAACATCCTCTTCACGGGGTTTCAAATGTTACACATCGACACTGTGGGTTAGGATTCCTACACCTCAGCAGACCACTATCAACTCCTCTCCTATGGCTCCCCTAGGAAGTGGTAGTGTGACACTTTCCAATGCTCCTGCAGTATTTTCCATACTAGTATTGTTCTCTATGATACTGTGAGCTCTTCTGACACTAGGATCGTGCTGGACTCATTTTATATCCCAGGTACCCAGCAACACTGAGACAGAGTAGTACTTAAAATTTGTTGAACTTAATGGCATCCGAGAGCTGAAAAGCATCCAAATAAGGGCAACTAAAGTGACATAAGGAATGCCAAGAAAGAAATAACACAAGGAAAAGAAGATAGACCAAGATGATGGTTCTGCCATTTAGAGATAGGGAATTTGAGAAAGGGCATGGCTCTGGCTAAGTTAAAGACTCAAGAAGGTGATAGACAAATGGGGCCACACTTTCCCTGCTGCTGTGGAGTTGTGTGGAGACAGTGGCTCGGGTGCTTTTAAGATTCGGCTCCACCCATAACCCACCGCCATGGCCTAAGAAGGCACTGTTGCTGCAGGTGTAGCAGACGTTAACACTGCTTTACAAGAGCTGCTAAAGACCAGTCTCATCCATGATGGCCTAGCACAAGGAATCCACCAAGTTGCCAAAGCCGCAAACGCTAAGCCCATCTTTGTGTGCTTGCATCCAACTGTGATGGACCTTTGTATGTCAAGCCGGTGGAGGTCCTTTGTGCTGATCACCAAATCAACCTAATTAAGGCTAATGACAGGAAACTGGGGGACTGGGTAGGCCTCTATAAAATCAATAGAGAGGGGAAACCCTATAATGTGGTTGGTTTCAGTTTGTGTGATTGTTAAGGACTATGGCAAAGATCTCAGGCCAAGGATGACATCGAAGAATATCTCAAATGCAAGAAATAAATAAGCTTTGCTCTCATTCCTCAAAAAAAAAAAAAAAAAAAAAGATGGAGCCACAGCTGTAATAAAGCTGCCTCTCCCAGTGATTAGCCTCCAATCCCTTAACTGCCTCCCTGCTTCTCTTTATTCAGGACAAAAACTGAAGTTGGAAAGGAAGAAGTTCTTGTTTTTAGACAGCTGGACAGTGGAGGAGGAGAGCTGACTCATACAGTACTTTCTATGCCTTCTCTGAAGTCTATGCCCAGCTCAGGAGAAGCTGATTTCAAAGGTGTTCCTGAAATGGTGGAATCAGAATCAGCAAATGTGATGGAAACAGAACTGAACTGGGACCAGAAATCCGAGTGTTACGAGTGTTAGTCCTGGTCTTGTCCTGTAGCCTTGGGCAAATCTCTAGGCCTCACTTTCTTCCTCTCGGAAATACGGGGTTTGAGCCAGATGGTCTCCAACAATCCTTTCCGGTTCAAGAAGTCTGTGATTCATGGGCTTGGCACGTGGATTTACCTGAAGCAGCCTACACAAATGAGGGTGAGAAGAAGACTGCAATCAAGTTAATGAATGTGATGCAGACACCCAAACTCATCCTTTTGGCTCCTGTAAATTGATCTGGATGAGATAAATTCACACCCATGACTATCTCCCTTATCCACATAGGGTAAACATAGTTGAAAGCTTTATCAATAAAGTGTTAGAGATATGGTGAGGTTGTAAAACAGTGGTTTGCAAGTATCAAAATTGGCAAGGGAACTTTTAAAAAAGACAAGTTTCAAAGCCTTGCTCCAAATCTGCTAAATAGATGGAACCTTGGGAATATGTATTTTTACAAAGCTTCCCACTGATTTTGATAATCAACTAGTTTGGGGGTGATTTTTAAAGGATAAGTTAGTGTTTCTCAAAGAGTAGCCTGTAGATCACTTCCACATAAATTATTTAACATTTTGGTTGTTAAAATATCTGGAAGGGGAGCCCAAAATCTGTATTTTAACAATTCTCTCATAACTCTTATATATATATAAGCCTCATCCATAAAATAGCTTATATATGCTGGCAAGTAAAATCTTTATATGGATAAACCCTCAAGGTCTACTAAACAATATAATAAAGATAGGACCACATTGTGACTATAGCACAGGCTTATTTCATTATTCTTATTTACATTACATTATATCATTTAATCCCTACAACAAGCCTGTGATATAAGCATTGTTCCCCTCATTTCACAGACAAATCAAAGCATCAGAGTTTGGGTAACTTGCCCCAAGTCACAAGATTAATAAATAGATGCACTGGAACTGAAAACAAATACTATGCAGCAAGGACACAACCTATATTGCTATAGAACATGTAATTAAGAGTTTGTTACACCTTTTAACTAAACAATTTGCTAAGTTCTTATCTGATGAAGCAAGTTAGAAATAGACCCCAGATCCTGTTGGTTGGTTTTATTAGCCACTGCACAAATGTTAATGTCATTGTAATTAGCCAAGATAAATGACTATTAACTACTAAGCAGCAATGTCTCGGGGATTTCCTGGAATCATAAAGTAATCTAGGGTAGTCATCATATATAGTCAACAACCTTCAAACACAAATATTTATAGCCAAGAAGGCCAGAAGTCTGTTGTCCAAGGTCTTACACATGTACTGAAAGGCTGAGCCAGTCCTCCATCATAGTCCCTTGACTCTGTTTCACTAATCTGTCTGTCTACCACGTGCCCTAGGCTCTGTGCTCTTCAACTCCATCTGCCCAGTACCTGCTTTGGTGCAAGAACAGACTTCATTGGATTTGAAATTGTCTTTCTCCTTTATTCTTTCAGGGGATTAGACACATAATGTTATTACTACAAATGCATTTTTAGGACAAAGTTTTCTTCTCATTGGTTCCTCTAATGTTTATGAAACAGTGTGCAATTGAGTTAAAGCTTCTCTTGAACTCCTGGAAAATCAAAATAGGCAGGACCTTCCAGACTCCCCTGTCCTGGATCCCAGGCCAGAGTTGGATACAGCACAGTAACAGGCATTTCATAAATACAATGAAACTGAATGGACCTTGGTTATTGTGAGACCTAGTTTTGACTTTTTAAAAATTCACTAAAAGAGATAACAGAAAATACTTAACTTGGTCAGTGACATATAATTTAAAATAATGCAAATAATCCCCTCTCTTGGGTTGACACCGTACTCTTTTTCTCTCCTTTTTCATTGTTGTTAGAGATTTTATGAAATATGTGGACACATAGATCTTTTCACAAAGGGGATAAAGGAATGACAATGACATCTAGAAAGAGAAATTTCCAAAAAGTAAATTAAATACTCACTATAGTTGGTGAAGGTTTCCTGACTGAGATTTTGGTTTGTGTGTACTGTTCTGTGTGGGATGATAGATTTGGGGGTATATTTTACTCTCATTCAAATTTTGCATTACAACTCTGAGAAGGTAGCTATATCCTGTCAAATATTTTACAGAAAGAGCTCATTTCTTCTACAAAGTTGATATCTAATTTCTGAAATAAAAAGGAAAAGTATACTTACGTATCTCCTGATTAAGACCTGCTATTATTTCTAAGGCAGGTTTAGGAAGAAATGCTGCTGGACTTTCTTTCCTGCAAATTAAAAGAATAGAAAATAATACAACTATGAAGAACCAAGAAAGTTGACAATCTAGTTAGATAAAATTTAATAATCTTGGCTCTGTGTGTGTGTGTGTGTGTGTGTGTGAGTTAAAACTGGTAAACACCATGACTTACCTGATTTTCTTGGGAAAAAGAGAACTTCCAATACCAAAATAAAATTCTCTATTCAAAGTCAAAAGAATTTCATTTTAAACAATGGGTGTTTATACCTAGTACTGCCACCTATAAAATCCACTGGATACATACACATTAGTGCTAGTAGGGATCAATGTCAAGTTGAGAAAATCGTCCCCTAAAAACAACCAACCATTATAGCAAATATTTGTAGGCACAGAGAAATAACCTTAAGAAAACACTCAGCATGACTACACCTGTAGGAGGTAGAGGTACACGTTATGTTTTTCGAATATGTAAAGAACCTTTTACATCTTTCATAAGTGCCTTGAGGCATTGCACCAGTATTCCCAAGCACCTACATGAAGACTATGTGGGAGGAATCCAACCATCTCTCTCCTAGAAATCAAAATCAACTACTACATATAATTATTGTTCATATGTAAGCACCGTGAGAATGTACCCTGTATCTCAAGACTTAAAGTTGCACTTGACACAAGAAGAGTGAAAAATAATGAGTAGCCACTCATAGCAAAAAGAGCACCTAGAAAATTCCCCTCTCCACGCAAACACTGCCCTAGTTCAGCCAGTAGGGATGACACAGATGTCAGGTGGAATTATTTCAAAGTCAAGATGCCCACAACCATTCTATGACTAATCTTTCACATCCATCCCATCACCTACAAGATCAAGTCCAAGTGCCATCACGTGGTACATGTCCCCTCCAGGAGCTGGTCCCAGCCTACCCCCACCCCCCGGCTTCATTTTACATACACCCAACCTGAAACAACCCCACAGCTTCCCAGTTATGCCTGCCCAACGACACCTCTATGCCTTGCTTGTATTGCCCCATGGCTCAGGTTCTTTGCCCCAACACCCTCCCTATCTCCCAGCTAACATCTGTTCATCTTTTCAGAGTCAATGTGGTATCCTTTACCCAGAAGCCTTCTTTGGCCCCTCAGGCTAGGTGGGTTCCCTTCTCTATACTACAAAATACCCCAGCACATTTCTACCATTGCACTTATCACATGCCCTATAAATTTCCGATTTTTTTAGGCCGTTTGAGGGCATGGACTGTGACTCATTCATCTTGTCACTAGAACAGTGTTTCTCACATTGTAAGAAAGTTGCAATAAATATCTGTTGAATGTCTAGGTGGATAAGGTACTTTTCAGATTTAGAGCTGCCCGAGTGCACACTTTAGCACATGGGAAGGAATTTAAAATAAAAAATTGGATATCTTTTAACCTCATTCTTATCCCCAGCTTCCCAAATGGTTTTTGCTGTCCTCCCTCACTCTGTACCTGGGACTGTTTCCCTCCAATTGAGTCCTATATGTGCTAGATAAGGAACGGAGAAGAAGAAGAGAATAATAAATGAAAGTAGTAATAAAAAATTGTATAAACTTCAAAATTTCTATAATATTATTCAAATAATGCAACCCTAAAAAATGATATTAAGAAAACATACTTTTGTTATCCTGATTTTTCAACCATGTGCATAAAGCTCTTGGCAAAGGCTAAGACTAAATAAAACTAAATATTGTCATTTGCTTCTTTAAAATGCACATTTTAAAAAATCCTTGTAATTTTATACCCATTCCATAATTTAACGCTGGTTTTAATTTTATGAATGTCCACCTATCTATACTCACTACAACAGAACCAAAAAAAGAAACATAAAAGCAGTGAAATAGTTTTTTTCCTCCCCACTTCTTTGCAGCTTATGTTACATCCAAATATACTAATGCAATGGACTTTGAAAATAGTATTCTATGCATATTTTTGATTCTTCACATAAATATCAATTCAGATTTACAGGGAATATGCTAAACACAAATGCTCTAAAGGTTAAGAGAATGAGTCTCAACTCCCATCCGTTAAGTTATCAATTATTAAACATTTTACTTACAAAAGTACGGTAAATCCTGAAAAGGTTTCAAGAACACTGGCATGCCCCTACCAAAAAACCCCCAAAAATGTTATTTTTGAGCATATATCCCCAATGTATGCATATTTTTATAAATTATAAGTATTACTATACAAATATGCCCATATAATTTATAATTCATATGATATAAAATATATTAAGAGAAATTAAAAATAGATATCACTGAGTGTTCTAATATGTTCTTCCTCAACTTCAGTATAAGATGCAGAATTTTTTAGACCTTGCTCCTACACAAGGTTTAATTCTCTCTCCATTGTCTCTCCTAGAACCACAGTTAAATTCAGAAAAAACCTGGTGATATTTATGGTAACTAAGGGATACCAAAGAAAATGAAGCCAGGTCTCAGCACAGTGTGCCATTCACCACAATGGGAGCAAATCAAAGTGTGGGAGGAGCAGCACAAATCCATCACATTTGAAACACACATACATGCAGAATTGTGTGTTAAGAGATTTTCAAATCCATCTAGTCCAGTGGTTTTCAAACTATTTTTTTAGCTGAAGAATTTTTGTTATTCCAAATATTCTCCTTAGCAGACAGCCAGTATATCAAACAGATCCAAGCAGAACTGCTCTGGTCACGGCAGCTTCGTAGTCAGATGCTCTAAGCACTCTAGCTCCCCCTTCACTCCTCCTGCTCCAGGGGTGCAGTCCGAAAATCAGTCGCCACTCTTGCCATCTTAGGGATGAAGCTATCAGGAGATGACGATGGAAAGGGAACAGAGCGGCCATTTCAAGACAGCTTGTGATTAAAGCAGCTAACGTTACTAATCCCGGGCACCAGGTCCTCTCAGCTCTCAGCGCCCCTCTCTCATTTCATGGACTGGTTTCCCTTAATATCTCTCTCTGATCTCAGTTGTAAAGATAAAAAGTTAAACTATGAACTGATAGTCTTAAGGTAACTTTTGCTTAGACGGTTTGATAAAATAATTAGTTACTTTGTCTTCCAAATACATACTTTCTAACTTGAAGTTTGTAGCTGCTCAAGTGGTCAACCATCTCTACATGAAAATAGTTTGCATAAAGGAGCAGAGTCCTCTGCAGTGAGGTGAGTGAGACACTAGTTTCAGGGACAAAATTTCAAGGGGTACCCAAAACATCAGGAATCAAAATAAATAATATTTTAATGCAATACTTTAAAAAAATCAAAAGGAATGCAAGAAAATAACTCCACGATGAACAAAATACTAAAATGTTAAAGACAGGATCCAACACTGCACTTGCACAATTTAGACAGACTTGCCTAACGCTAATCTCAGCCCCAGTCCAGTGACTTCTCCAAAAGAATAAAATGTAAATACAAAAATTATTTCATATTACTTGGATTATGTACATCTCTGCCTCTTTAACCACCTAGGATTATAAAAGGAAAAGAAAATGTCATTTGGAGGGCAAAGCCCTGATGGGTCCTGCCATAGGGGCCTTTACACCATACTCTGTAGGACTGGAGATTAGGGTAAATTGTTTGGGAACAAATAAGAAACTGGAGAACTAGAATACACAAGAGATTTAGTCCCAGCTTGCATATGACTATTCTTATAATTTCAATGAGTTACTAAGTCTAGTTGTAGCTGCTTCAATAAGCATTCAATTTCTTGTTTGTTTTCAAAAGTAAATCACAGTTTAAAAAATGTATATAAATCCTGAAAGTTGACGTTTGCCAGTGAACATTATTTTGACTCCAAAAGCAAATTAATCACTTCAACTGCAAGGCCTAGCTACAAAAGGCTGTTCTTAAGAGGATGTATCTAACCTCTTAAGCATTACAAAGGTGGAGGCAACCATGAAAGAGATAAATCATTGTGGCATTCGATGAACATTCAGGAGAATGTTTTCCATCCACAGAATCCAAACGAACTAGCTTAGGAAAATGAATGATTCTATGACTCCATGCCTGAGACGTAGTAGGCACTCACCACAATGAATGATTAAACAAACTAAATGTGTGAAAGTTGAAGAAAGGCTGGAAACAAGGTAGAAAAGGACCAGCTTATAAAGAGCTTTGAAACAGATTTTTGCTGTGGGCTTTTGAGCAGAGGTTTAACAAGAAAAATGAAGGGGGCGGGGCGGTTTCTTTAAAAGAAACAATGGGTGGAAAAACACTAAATCCAGCTCAAAAGCTCTTGAGATAAGCTTGGCAATGGACAATAAAGGCCCACCAGCAGGTGAAGACAGTCAGAATGGGGCAAGGAAGGTGTGGCAGAAACTGCTGGTTGCCCCCAATAGCTCCTTGCTCCTTCATCTATAGAATTAGAAATTTTAGCTGGATCCAGAAGGAAGGACAACATTTCCATGCTTCCCATGCTGCTAGGCATGGCCATGGAGCTGGATTTTGTTATTAAAACATGAGCTATGAGCAGAAGTGATGTGTGCCATTTTCAGGTTACAGCCTGAAAGAGAGGACAGTGTGGCCTCTCCTCTCTTTTTACCTTTTTGAAAACTGGAAAGCATCCGTGGCTGGAGAGCCATCCTCCACCTGGTAGACAGGGACAGTGCCCTAGGGATAGCATTGCAACAGGATGGAAAAAACCTGCGTCCCTAACATGGTCAAGTCACCACACATCAGTCCTGTACCACCCACCTGGACTGTATATGAGTCAGAATTAGGCTTACATAGTGTTTAATCCACTGTTATTTTTGGATTTTGTTACAACTGCCAACCCAATGTCCTAACTAACACAGATGGATATTAAAAAAAAAAATTGCAAAATGGAAAAATCCATGAAATTTGGTGATAGTCTACAGTGAATGAAGGAGAGTGATGAGCTGAACAATTTCAAGGTTTTATGTCTAGGGGACTAGAATAATAATAGAAATATAACAAATTAACAGGTGAAAAGGAGCGCTGCTTGAGCTTAGATAGGAACCATGGGCCTGGAACTCAGGCAAGAGGAAAAAACTGAAAAGGAAAATTTCTGTTATTTTCATATATATATATTTATGAGATACATATATATATATATATATATATCAGAAAATATGAGAATTGATGTAATCTCAGACTAAGAGACACCAGAGAGAGCTAAGGGCTTCACAGAAGACAAGAGGAAGAAGCCATAATCAGCAAAGGAAAGAAAAAGAACGTTATTATCTTATATAGGAGAGGGATAATGACTGAAAACAGGGAATAATAGAATTAACCTGATTTGAGCTGACAAAAAGGAATTTGATGTGGTATGAATGTCTTAAATTCATTTAAAGGTCTCTTTTTTTTTTTTTTTTTTTTAACCAGGAGGTACCAGGGATCAAACCCTGGTCTCTCCATATGGTAGATGGACGCCGAACCTCTCGAGCCACATCCGTTTCCCTTAAAGGTCTCTTGAAAACTCAAAGCAATCATTTCTTGAAACAGAAAAGCATTACTCAGGGTTCTGAACAAGCCAGGCCTCAGCAGTGCCTAAGTTTGAATTGAAATTTCCAGGGTTCCAAGAAAGAAAAGGAAAAAGAATAGGTGCTTATACCATTCTCTACTTCTTATTTATTGTCACAAAAAAGGAGGAAATGAGAGGAATAAAGGGAAAGAAAGTAGAAGTATTTTGCTACTGTCCTTATCCTGTCTAGGAGGCTGATGTTAGTAAGTAGAAATGGCAAATTGAAACAAAAGTCTCCTTGCCAACTTTGATTGTTACATTCAAAGGTAGAGAGGGATCTAAATTTGACTGTAAGACACTTTACATTTAAATATCCCTAATAAAAAGTTTGCAACATGGAAGTCAACTAATACATATAAGGAGCATGAGTTTGGCAATCTATCACTTGTGAGATGCATTCAATTTCCAATTACTGAAAAGTCCCCAGCATTCAGAATATTCAAGCCAAATTGCTCCATGCCCACTAGCAGTCATTCTTTCCCACCTAGTTTTGGCCATCCATCCAGGAGGGAAGAGGCAAACCAAAGACCTAATCAACTCGGAGCTGCTTTCTGACTACCTCTGTGCAGTGACCACAGTTTTCTGTTTTTCATTCCACTCCCCACTTTGGATTCAAGACAGCTCACCATATCAGCTTTTTCTTGAAGATTATTTTCTTTCTAGCTTTAGCCTTCAGGAAGTTCATTATAGCTGCTCAAAGAAGGCAGAGAAGATTCCAGGATTCTGTACCACTATATTTTTATCAAAATCATACTAATTCACTTTGTCTGAGAAATTGATACACCCCTCCCTTCCTTTGAAGAGAAGTCTGTTAGTAATCTTTTCCTCTTCACATGGTGAATGCATTTTCCATGGTTTTCCCAGTTATTTGGGTATAGTTTTGTTGTTGATTCTAGTGTTATCCTTCATAATCAGTCTCCTTTTAAGTTCTTAATACTGCCTCAAAAAAAATTTTTTTTTTTTTTTTTTTACTTAAAGACCAGCCATTGCTTTATATCCCTCCAAATGGATTGGGGCAGTAAGGCTTGCCCTAAAATGACCTTTCCATTCTAAATGGTTGCAAAATACCTAAACAAAGGTTGCTGTACATCATCAACTTAGCAAGAAGAAGAAGAAAAAGGAGATGGAGGAGGAGAAGGGGGACGAAGATGAGGAAGAAGAGGAGGAGGAGGAGGAGAAGGAGAAGGAGGAAATACACTTTTTTTTTTTTTTTCTTTTTTGAATTGGTAATAAGAGAAGGTGGGGAGAAGGACTGTTTTATATGAAACTTATCATTTGATATAAAAAATAAATTTTGTTCCCTGCATCTTCTAAGATGTGGCTCTTGGATCTCTGGAATTTCTGGCATTTAACATATAACCTGAAAGTCACTCAGATCACTCAGGAAAGCTTCTCTCCCAACCCTCTCACCATGTGCCACATAAAAACCAGAGCACCAAAGCACCAGACTCACACTTGGTATAGGGTACTCACTGCTTCTTAATGTTTGCTTGCAAAGCCTCAATAAAGGAAGTAACTTAGAAATTATTCCAACAATATTAAACTTCATAACCTATGTCATTTTCTTGCCTATATCATAATTCTCAAACACTATGAAATTAGCTCATAACCCTCATATGTGTTTCATAATTTTAATGTCAATAACAAAAGGTAATAAATTGAGATCAAGTTGTAAATCTAATGCCAATATTTTATTTCTATACTATCAGATTTGTAGCTTGCTTTCAAACATTTATGTTCACAGAAGAAAGCCTATGAATATGTTAGATATAAAAGTGCATATGCTAACTCTTCAGGAGGGAAGGAGCTTACAATTACTGAGTGCCCATAATTTGCCTGATGCTTTAAACATTCTCTCCCTGAATACAAAAACCCTCAGAAAGAAATATGAACACCATTGGATGAATGAGGGAACCTGAGGTTGTAAGAGAGATAGCATCAAGCATAGCCAAGTTCAAACCCAGGTTTGCCTGAAACAAAGTCAAATTGGCTCAATAATAATAGCAGTGGTTGACTTATGTCAACCCACAGGATTAGCACAGTGGAGCTATATGAGCCATTTTGTCTGACAGCTTACAGCTGAAATCGAGAAGACAGCAGAAAGGTTGAGACTGATACAGGAGGCTTGGAAAGAAACAAGCCCTATGCCAGGAGAGAGGACTACAGGATTACTTAAGCATTAAGTCTAAAGAGGCTGGTCCTACAGAGCTCAAGAGGAAAACAAAGGTTGGACAGGAAGGAGAGATAAGGCAGAGATTGCCCACCATCTTGGTTCAACATGTGTCAGCTGACTTTGGTGAGAAAGCACCTCTTATGGTTCTTTCCACAGCCTTGGGACTGTGAACTTTTACCCCAAATAAAAACCCTTTATAAAAGCCAACAGATTTCTAGAATTTTATATCGGCACCTCTTTGACAGACTAAGACAGAAACTGGTATCAGAAGAGTGCGGTCATGCTGCTTGCAATTACCAAAATGCTGGAACAGTTTTATAAATGGGTGAGGGGTATTTTTTGGAGGAATTGTGAGATGCTTGATAGAAAAGGCCTAGACTGCTTTGAAGAGACTGGTGGTAGGAATATGAATGCTAAAGAGACTTTTGATAGGCCTTAGAAGGAAATGATGCAACTATTATTGGAATCTGGAGGAAAGGCAATCTGTGTTTTAAAGTTGCAGAGAACTTAGCAAGATTAAAGCAGAGTTTGAAAATGACAAGTTTGGACATTTAGCTGAGGAGATTTTCAAAGCAAATGTGGGGAATGGTGCCTGGCTTCTCCTTGCAGCTTACAGCAAAATGCAAGAGGAAAGAGATAAGCTGAGAAGTGAATTGTGGGGCACAAAGAAACCAAAGACTGATTCTGGAAATTCCAAGCTTCTGGAAATCAAGCCCCCATTTGAGGCATTAACTAAACTTGGGACTTCTAAGTCAGGATTGAAAATGCAGTTATCCAGGAAAGACTTGTGGAAAGTCTTACTGTCTGATGGCTTGGACCCCTGTTTCATGCATGCTAAACCAACAAGGTTTTCAAGAGATTTATATGAACGAAACCACTATCAGCCTGGACTTAAGGGGACAGGGAGGGGAGAGATTAAAGGTCAAGTGGCTTTAAAAAGAAAACCATGAAATCTGAGGTCTGGAATTAAGACATCTTCTCCAGCCAAGAGAGGGACCCCACCCACGTGTATAGAGAGGCTGAATTTACCCCAGCATTTGAAGAGAGTGAATGTTGCAGTCCATTGTTCAGAGAGAGTTTTTTGCCGCACCAGGCTACAGAGAGGGTGGAGCGCATTCTCCATTGGTTGGGAATTAGGTCACCACCTCATTTCTCTGAGGGGTGTGGGCCTATTCCCCATAGGTTGGGGAGAGTTAGGTTACCACCCCACTGCTCTGCAGGGGTTAAGCCTAGTCCCCATAGATTAGGGAGGGCGAAGTCGCCCCCACACACTTCTGAGGGTGTTGCGCCTGTATGCCAGAGATTAAGAAGAATGTTGCCACCACTTCACTGTACTAAGGGGGCTGAGACTGTACCCCTGAGATTGGGGAAAGTGTGGTCATCAGTCCAATGTTCTTGGAGGGTGAGGTCTGGAGCTTGGTCGCCACCCAGATGCTTGATGAGGGTGGAACCGAGAAAATGGCCATTGGGCAAGCCTGTGGAAAGGGTAGGCCTCCATGAGGCCCCGAGGAGAAGAAACCATCATTTTAAGGATGACTCTCAGAATTTGAAATTTAATGGAGTATGCCCTGCATGTTTTAGGAAATTTTGAGGACCCATGAAGTGTGTTTCCCTCCCAAATTCTCCTTATGGTAATGAAAATGTTTATCCTATGTCTGTACTCACTTTATATACTGGAAGCAGATAACCTGTTTTG
Organism: Tolypeutes matacus; assembly: GCA_026826555.1. Lineage (NCBI taxonomy): Eukaryota > Metazoa > Chordata > Mammalia > Cingulata > Chlamyphoridae > Tolypeutes > Tolypeutes matacus. The sequence goes on from JAKSZT010053888.1 coordinate 9,452,273, forward strand.
TAAGTTTCACAGGTCTACAGCCAGAGGGGACTTTTGACCCAAGACAAACTGTATTCCTATAAATGATTTTTATATGATTTTGTACTTAGCACTGCTATTGAGATAAGTTTTTTTTTTTTTTTTTTTTTTTAATATTGTAATGTCTTTTTGGGATTCAGAGGGTGGAATGTGGCAGTTTGAGATTATTTTATGAATCCCCAAAAGAGAAAGATTATGTTTGTAAACCGATTTATTCCTCTGGGTGTGATACTCTTTGACTGTATTAAATTCAGTTGAGGGCCCTTTGATTAGATTACCTGTTAAGATTGCTTTTAGGGCTTTTTGATTCAACTATGTCAGTAACGCACTCAGTTTGAATCCCCACCCTCTTGCTGGGTCTGATACAAACAGACACTCACAAAAACACACGGAAAGAGAGAGATCTGTCATTTTTTATCCTGGCATGTGACAGAAAGGAGAAGGTACAAACAGTTGAGGCCCTGGGGAGAGATGAGCCATTTTGCCTGACAGCTTACAGCTGAAATCGAGAAGAGAGCAGAACAGCTGAGACTGACACAGAAGACCCAGAAAGAAATGAGCCCTATGCCAGGAAAGAGAGGACTACAGGATCACTTAAGCATTATGCCTCAAGAGGCTGGTTCCACAGAGCTCAGGAGGAAGAGGAAGCCTGGACAGGAAGAAGAGACCAGGCAGAGATCACCTGGCATCTTGCTTCAACACATGGCAGCTGATTTTGGTGAGAAAGTACCTCTTATGGTACCTTGAATTGGTCTTTCCATGGCCTTGGGACTGTAAGCTTTTACCTCAAATAAATACCCTTTATAAAAGCCAACAGATTTCTGGTATTTTGCATCAGCATCCCTTTGGCGAACTAAGACACAAAGGAAATTTGAAAGCCTGGCAAACTCTACTTTAGAGGACACTTTGGATATGGTCCATAGTTTTCCAAAGTTGTTTTTATAAGACATCCTCTTAGCATTATAATTTAACTCCAGGTGCTCCATCCCTACCTTAGTAAGATCAGAGACCTGTTCAAAAGAGCCCATTCTGTTTAAACAATGTGTCCATGAAAGTAGCTCTGGATTAGCATTTTGTGTCATCTTGTATATCTACAGGAAGGTGATGTGACAGACTCCAAGAGTAAAAGGGGTGAGGGTGGTAGAATGGGACAACAAAACTAGGTTAGATCCCCACTTTTAAAAGCTGTTTTGGAAATAGATAATAATATTATAACTTGGTTTCCTTTGGGATGCTCTTATGAAATAGATAAAATTTTGTTTAGCCTGAATAAAACAAACTCTTTGGATGTCAGTTTCTCCATCTGCCTAGGCAGCCTGTTGGACCTATGAGGGCCTCTGCAATGCTAACTCACTTGAGTCTGGTTGAGAGGCAGTGGCACTGATGAGAACACTGGGCAAAGGAAGCCAGGGGATAATAAAGGTTTGGTCATAGAAGGCTAAACCTAGAAGGGCTCTATACACTAAAGACCATAGAATACTAGAAGCATGAGCTTTGGAAACAGGCTGGCTCCAGAATATAACAGCTGCTTGGACAAGCAGCTTTATTTCAATATTTATTTCAATAATGGGAAAATAAAATTTCTGCATTACAGGATGTTATGAAAATTAAGTGAGATAATGCCTCAAAAGTACTTATAGTTATTAATACTGTTCTTTATACAGCAGGAAAAACTACACTTAGGTTAAGTGACTGGCACAAGTTAACAGACCATTTCTTTATTGGAGGTGGAGGGGTGGTGTATTAGTCAGGGTTCTCTAGAGAAACAGAATCAACAGGAGATATCTGTCAATAATATGAGATTTTAAAAGAGTCCCTCACGTGATGGTGGGGATGCACAAGTCCAGGTTCTGCAGGCAGGCTGCAAACCAGGGGCTCTTATGAAAGTCCAATGAAGGTCCTTGATGAGTTTCAGGGAGATGCTGGCTGTCCAAAGACGAGCTGGGAAATTCTTTCTGAATGCTGAAATCACTTCCCCTTTTAAGGCATTCAACTGATTGGATAAAGTGTCACTCATTGCTGATGGCAATCTCCCTGACTGATGTAGATGTAATCAGCTATTTATGCAGTAAACTCATTGGTGACTAAAGTCCATAAATGTCCTTGAATTACCATTAGCCTAGTGCTTGCTTGACCAAATAACTGGGCACAATTACCTGGCCAAGTTGACACATTAGCCGAACCATCACAGGTGGGATGATAAATTCAGCAGCTTCTAAACTGAAATTGCCTCTAAATAACCAGTTACCACCATAGAACCAGAAAAAGTTTGTACAACTTTAAAATGCATTTTAATTATGTTGTTTTTTCATTAATCAAACTGATTTAATAACCAACATTTCTTCCTTTTCTTTACTTCAGAACTAACTCTTCTTGAATTCCTGGGTGATTTTGATCACAATATTTCTTGGGCTGAAGGTTTCCATCTTGAATCTACTTTGTCTTGACATTCTCAGCAACTGCTATTTACTTTTCCTATAATCTAGGAAAAGCAAACAGAAGGGAAATTATTACAGCAATCTTTTTCAGAAGCAGAGATCTTTGCTATTTATCATGTGGCAGATTTAGATGTTTCTATTTAAATTAGATACCGATTGCCAGCCATTAAAGGGACTTTTGAAGGGAGGGTCTTTTGAAGGGTGACTCTTGGGCACCACCTGTTTGCAAGAACAATCACTGAGAAGTACAATGACCAAATTAAGGTATCATACTAAGCTCAAATGGAAATGCTTATTTCTGGTCTTCTTATCTTTACTAAGGAATGAAGCCTAGTGTTTTAGTTGCTCAGTGCTGAAACAAATACAATGGGTAGGCATCAACAACAGGAATTTGAAGCTTGGGGAAGTCCAAAATGAGGTGTCGGCAAGGCAATGTGTTCTCCCTCAAGAATGTGGCATTCTAGGGCTGGCTGGCTGTGATCCTTGGTCCTTGGCTTTTTCTGTCACATGGCAATGCACATGGCAAAACCTTTCTCCTCCAGGTGCCACTGACTTCCAGCTTCTTCCCATGGCTTTTCTTCCTGTGGCCTTTACCCTAAAGCCTCCAGTAATAGGATTAAAACCCATGCTGATTCAATTTGGCACAATTTCAAAATATCCTCATTAAAAGGCCCTATTTACAATGGAGTCACACCCACAAAAATGGATTAAGATTAAGAACATGTTTTCTGCCATACCCAGCCTAGTTTGTTGTTGTTTGGGGGGGATTTTTTAATCCAGATGTATGGGTCAACTTAAAAGAAAAGCTTAACTTTTCTAATTCAAGATCTTTCTAGAACCCAAGAGGCATTTAGAGCAGATCACTGCGTTAGGCTGTACAGACCATGTACCCCAGGGCCACCACTCACATTGCAGTCTAATTAACACTCATAGCTAAATTTAAAAACTGTTGGTATAATTAAAGTTCAGATTTACAATAAAATAATGTCTTAATATACTTTTACAAAGATGTATTTTCCCCAACATGATGTTACTAGCTATAGTTAATCCTAAATAGTACATTAAATATATTTGGTTTTAGAAGATGAATTAAACTGATTTATATTTAGATATGCTTCACTTTAAATAACTAAACTCGAGGCAAGGACGTTATGGACAGGACAAAGAAACAGACAAAAACTCAAAAAATATATATTTAACATTAAAACTACATCCTTCCTCACATTTTAGAATTTGACAACATATCTCAAACATTCACTACCGGCTGAGTTTTTGCTTGCTATAACAGCACCTTGTTCATGTCGGGATTTATCTACCTCAGATAAAAATGGCAGTTGCAGTGGTGATTCACAAAAACCAATTCTCGATGAAGCAGCTATTGCTGAAAGCTGTGTTTCAGGCTTCAATCATCTGCCGATTGTCACAGCTTGTTCAGTCAAATCATTTGCCTAGTCTATTGATTTTGTGGGTAGTTGACATTTGTAGTGTACTAAAGTTTACTTATTGTTGTCATATCATGCTGAACAAGTTGAAATAAGATCATCTCGTGGCCTTCTCAAGATCAGAAAATCCACATAACCATGAAAATGGTTTTGTGAAGGAGGTGGGGAAAAGAATATTAATTATAAAGGCTAAGAGACTAACTGATTTTTACCAGAATGGACATTCCACCCCCTTCCATGCTTCTCTGAGGGTTGGTCTCAGTCAAGTGCACTCCAGCAGAATCACAGACACCAAATGGTGACAGTGGCAGAGTATCAGCAGCTCCTAAAGGGCATTGACCCAGGGAACCATAGGTACTTCCTGGACTCACCTCACAGGCCAGATTTTCTCAGATTAGAGACTCCATAAATTAGAGGATCCTAAAATATATAGATCATTCTTAGGATAAGCAAAATCAGGAGCAGAGTAATTTATTTTAGACTAAACAAAAATTAAAAACAAAAACAAAAAGCTGAGGTGAATCAAGTATCTTATATCAGCTTGTGTTTCCTGCACTTCCAGGGGCCATCTCAGTATAGATACTCATGCTTGGGGTTCCAACACACTCAAAAGAATCAAGGATGTATTAGAATTTCTAGAGAGCCTCTATCCATGAAGTTTTTCAAAGCAATGGTACAATTAGGTTATGGGAAAACAACTGAATTAGTTCTAAGGAATGGAGCCATTAGACTCAGCCTTCATAATTCTTTTCTCAAACTTTTAGCTTGGATGGCCGCATAACATAGGCTGAAATCAGACACCTTGAATTATACTAGCTCCACCACCAACTAGCTGTTTCTTTGGGCAAGTTAAACACCTTGTCTAAACTTTGGTTCACTCACTAGAAAAATGACACTAATAATTCTACCAACCTCAGAAGCTGTAGTAAAAAAGAATTCAGTAATTGCTAGCAATTATTATTGCCAATCTCGATGTTAAATTGTAACTTCACTCGGGGAATAGATTTTTCTCCATGACTCTGCCTTCTGTTTGTAAACCAGAAAAAAATGAAGCCAGCTGTAAAATGGGTCAACTCTTAAAAAACTATCCATAGTGCTAGAAAAATGACTTCCACAGCATCACTTGGACTATATGCAATTGGAAAACAGCAAAAGTAAAACTTTTCCAGATCTTGTTTCTTAGAAACTTAAATGTTCTAATCTCCTCCTCCTCTCTGACAATGAGAAAATAAGTGACATGGCAGTATCTTTTTGATGATTTGGCCTCTTGCAATTTTTGACAGTCATTATTCTGAATATAAAATATTAGGATGCACTTTATATTACACTTTAAATTATTAAGAGTATCACAATAGCCCATTGTAAATCATGTGCATAATGCTGAATATATCCCCTTATAACATCTTCCTATTCTTTAGCTTCATTTTGTTTTATGAGCCATTCATAGGCTTTGAAATAGCTACAGCAAACTACCATGGCCTAAGTGTTTTCTTCTAGAGCTAAAATGAATATCAACTACACATAATTTTATCGTTTCAAAACCTCTCCAAACTTATCTTGAGCAGGTAAATTTTGGTACCTAAAAATATTTATTTTCTTTTAACACTGATAAATTTCATATTGTTGATTTCTGTTCAGCAATCCAGTCTGGGACAGGGATCAATTCCACCATACGTTACCCTTCCCAGCCTTGTGTCATGAGAAAAGTAGAGAGGAAATCTGCTAATATTACACAGAGCTCCACCAAGAGGAGGTCTACACAGAATGTCATTATAGATTTTCCTATTCACAGAATGATATAATAGGTATAGAAAAGCCCCAAGGAAGCCACAAGAAAGCTACCAGAGTAAATCAACAAATTCAGCAAAGTAGCAGGATACAAGATGAACATGCAAAAATCAGTGTTTCTGTGTACTAGCAATGAACAATCTCAGGGAAATTAAGAAAATAATTGTATTTAAACAGCAACTAAAAGAATCAAATATATAGGAATATATTTAACCAAGGAAATGAAAGACATACACCAAAATACTATAAAACACTGCTGAAAGAAATTAAAGAACTAAATAAATGGCAATACATCCCCGGTTCATTGACTGGAAATCATATTGTTAAGATGTCAATACTACCTAAAGCAATCTACAGATTTATGCAATTCCTATAAAAATTCCAGCAGTCTTTTTTGCAGAATCGGAAAATCTACTCCTCAAATTCATATAGAATTGTAAGGGGACCTGAATAGCCAAAACAATTTTGAAAGAGAACAAAGTTAGAGGACTCACATTCCCTGATTTCAAAACTTACTACAAAGCTACAATCATCCAAAGAGTGTGGAACTGGCATAAGGATAGACATATAAACCACAGGAATTGATTTTAGAGTCCAGAAATAGACCCACATATCTAAGGACAACTGATGTTCAACAAGGGTGCCAAGTACATGGAATAGGGAAAGAATAGTCCAGTCAAGAAATAGTGCTGGGAAAATTCGATTTCTACATGTAAAAGAATGAAGTTAGATCTCTACCTCACAGCATATTCAAAATTAACTCAAAATGGATCAAAGTCCTAAATATAAGAGAAGAAACCATAAAACTCTTAGAATATAATATAGGGACAAATCCTCATGACCTTGGATTTGGCAATGAATTCTTAGATATGGCACCAAAAGCACAAGCAACAAAAGAAACAAGTGTGGTGATAGTTGCAGTATTCTGTGAATATACTAAAAATCACTGAATTTACATTTTAAATTGATGAATTGTATAGTATGTGAATTATATATTAAATAAAGATGCTTTAAAAAGTTAAATAAATTTACTAAAAATGTCCTCAGAGGATGGTAAGGTTCAGTGAAACCTCTGAAGTGGGTATTACAGTATGTAACATGCATATCATGTTTATCCATACAACCATTTATTCTTAAAGAATTTTAGGAAACACAGTGATTGCAGTTCACAACTTGAGCTTGTTTTCTCTATTTCCTAAAAATGGAATTCAGAATTAGGATGCCAGTTAGTTACATTTAATATATTTTGTATACAACCTAAATTTTAAGTCTTCTTCTAAAATAATAAGAAATGTCTAAGTATAAATATCCAGTCTATAAACATAAATGCCTTCTATATGGGAAGGTTTATTAAATGAATGGGTTTTAAAGAATGAGAATACTGATTCCATGAATATGTCAGTCACTGAGGTTGTCTCTTCTATTTACAACTCAGTTTCAAATCCCTTTTCCTGAAGAAACCATATATTTCCATATGAGAACATGCTCCCTTTTGGTCACTGAATAATAAACACAATCATTCTGTAGGCCATAAAATAGAAGGTTACCTCTTCTTATTCTGAACAAGAATCTCTATTTAATGGAACAGCAACTCTTTAGAGTAATCATGTGTTTATTTAACTCCAAAATATTCATGCCTTTCTAAATATTATCATTATAAATATTTAGTAAGTGCTCTTGGCCTTGAAGTCTAAGCAAGGAGGATGCGACTCCATCTGTGGTTTAGTTTGTAAGAGAACAACAGAACACAGAGCTCAGGATGCTGGAGTTGCAAGAGACCTAAGAGGAGAATGTACTTAACTCTTAATTTCAGACGAGATCGGGCGCGTTCAGGGTGGTATGGCCGTAGACAAACTCTTTAATTTCAATCCCCTGATTTCAGAAACTGAGGTCCTATCTGCTTTGGTCCCAAAATACATTGCCAAGAGAAAGAGCAGGGACCGAATTAGACAGACCCTAGGTCTTCTGAGGTCCAGCCCAGTGATCTTTCCTCCACATCATAGTGCCCTCTGATGCATAAAGCAACATGTGCTCTTTTGTTCTTAACCATGCTGCCAACAGCAGTGAATATGCATTATGAGTATGATAAACCCACCATGTTTTGTGGAGCTTTTCTTATACATATCAGAAACCTCCAGGCACCGCTGTGTTCAGAAAACACCTGCAGATGATTCAATGCTTAGCTTTCTCATTCATCTAGAAATTTGTTTGACATTTCCAACTCATTTGTAAAAGCAAACTAAAGTAGATAATTAATTTCCATGCTCTTTCAGAATATTTCACTATCATGCTGAACAGGATACATGTTTCCATTTAAATTCTTTTCCTTTTGTGCAGTTCTTTCTAATGCTGGCTGTCATTCTGTGTCTTTTTATATAAAAGAGCCTTGGGTTGTTTTGTTACCTTTTTCCCTTATATGCGTCCTTTTAAGATAGCATGAGCAGAAATCTATCAGCTAATAATTTTTCAAATTACTTCACTTTTGTACTTATAAATTCCCTTCATGGTACTTCAATAAAGCAATGCTAATCACAAATGCAGGCACTTTTACCAAAAAGAGTTTGAAACAGAGAATTTACAAAATTGGAATTTTATGTTAGTTAAAAATGTCTCCTTTCTCTTGCCATGAGCCTTTAGGATGGCAGAGAATTACTCTCCTTTACTAAGTTAAAGCTTTTTGAGTGCTTGTGTGGGAAAACTAATAGGGTACCTATAGAGAAATCATATAAGAAAGGCCAAGTGGTTTTGCAGACTGAACTCACACAATTAAATTTTGCTATTATCTCTGAAGGAAACAGTCAGCAAGGTAAGGGCTGAATATTCCTGATGCCAACTAATTAAAAAATATTTTCCTGAAGATTATTCCCATTTACACTCTATAGTCAGAGTGTAATTTAAATTTAAATTTAGTTTAAATTTAAAAATATAATCTTTGGTATTTTATGGGTATATAAGGCTTCATTAATTCTACTAAGTAAATTAATAGAGTAAACAAAACTCTAATTTTATTGCAATTCATTTAGGTAGGGATCTTTAAACTTCTCAAGAAATCAAATCATTACAAAGTATTTAGAATCATCCATTTCCATGTAAATAAATGCAAATGACTGTCTTCATTCATTCATTTAAAAAGTCCAGATGATTTTGGTAAAGACTAGTTTTTGTTCCTCATGAAAAAAAGTGCTTTGATTGAAAATATTAAATAATTCAAGCCTACTCTTTAATATTATTACAAAATGTAAGTTCCATTAAGCTGTAGTTCTGGTTTGTTCACCACTGTATCCTCAGTATCCAGAAGAGTTCCTAGCAGACGATAAATAGGTGCTAAATTAAAAATCAAATGAATAATTAAACAGATGAATAAATGAATTTCCAAATGCTTAGAGTATGCCAAGACCTATGCTAAACTCTCTACCTACGTTGCTACTTTTCAGCCTCAGTTTCATAGGCTAGGGACCACTGTCATCTCCACTTTATGTATGAAGACACCCAGCTCAGAGAGGTCAAGTGAAACACCCCACATGGGCCATTTAGAAAGATTAGGGATTGAAACCCAGTTTCCTGCCTGACTGCAGAGGCTGAGCTTAATCCTTACTCTACAGTAACAGTAAGACTACTACTAATACTAACAATGATATAATAATAGTAGCAATAATAATAGGCAATTCTTATGGGCTAGCCAGTTTCACCACGTCAAAGATGTTCGTGCATCTAATCCTTACAACAACTTTATAAGGCAGATTCCATTATTATCATCTCCATTTTTATAAATGAATACATAGACTATGTTGTTCTGGTTTCTCCTCAATTAATCCCAATCATTGTCCTTTTTGAGAGTAACAAACCAAAGAAGAAAGGTGTACTTTATGGACTTCCCCAATAAACTTTATCCCAAGCCCTGCTTTTGGTGGGACCTGGGCTAAGGGGTACACATATAATGACAAAAATTAACTTCTACTGAACAACTGACATATGTTAGACAATTAACACGCATTATCAATAGTTCTCCTAACATTCTCAAGATAAACAAAATTATCACCAATTCCTCAATGAGAAAACTGAGTCTGGGAGAGGCTTACCAAGCCACAAGCTAGTAAACACCAGGGTCAAGATTCAAACTCAGGTCTAAGTCAAACCCAAAACACACCCACCAATTATTACCTATTCTCTGAAGTTTTGCAAAAGCTTTGGCAAACTAAACTTGGTCCTTTCCTGAACCTGCTCCCCAAAAGCAACTTCTCAGTAAGCCTCACCACTGTGGTTTCAAAGATACCTCAAAGCAATGAAGAAAGAAGGGGAATATGGCACGGGGATTCTTTTCAATAGAAGACCCAGAGTAGTTCCCAGACAAGAAATGTGTTTATGGCTACTGTAGTTCTTCCACTCCACTTTCTCACAGAATATAAACTCTTCCATTTGCTTTTTTTATTATTATTATTTTTTTTTTTTTATTGTGGGTAAAAATCAAAATTTTCACAATACATACCAACTTTTGCAAAATGATATATAAATATATATGCATATATGTGCATTTGCTTACAAAAATTTATTTATGTATATATATAAATATATTTTAAGAGGTGCTTAGATTACCCAAAATATTACATGGAACCCTCTAGGATTCCCATGTTGCCCACCTCGCACACCTCCCACCACATCCCACACAAACATCTCCCACAAGTGTGGCCCACCACCCTCAATGGACTTACAAATCCTGGGGCCTTGCCACCAACCAAAGACCACAGTTCACACCATCCTGAGTACCGTTGTGGCAATGGATGTAGGCCATTTTAAATCAGCACACACTACTCAGAACTGTGTGGGAGAGAGTGTGGTCTACGGTGTGAACTTCCATTTGCTTTTAACATTTGAAGGGCTTTGTGTTTGTGATGCTGCATTTTTCATGTTCTATCATGTCCAAAGGTGACAAATCCATTCACAGGAACATCTCACTAATTATCACAACTCTGCTGAGATAACAATACAGTTTATTAATTGTGTGATGAAGTGTAGAGGCAAAGGGAACAATGAGAACTAATGCAGAGACATTTCCTATTGAAGAGATCCACGTTTCCTCAGACCAATATCTTCTGACATCTGATTTAGATTTAAGATGTAATGGTCCTAGTAAGATCTGCTCTTCCCAAGGCTACGAGGCTCCCCCAGTTCTTCATTCAGAGGGATTTCTGCAAAGAGACAGCCCCTAATACTAAAGAAAAGGCAAGCTTGAACTTCAACCCTGTGAAACTTCCCTAGTGATGTGTGCATTATAGCAGAATGATAGTGATAACTCCAAGCTTGCAAACAGGAAAAGTGAGTGTATAATGAATAAAGGCAATTGGTGAAAAGTTAAATGTTAGGCAGCTGGATTTATTAGCACCTCAAGGATCAGTATTTAGGTTGTAATTGTAAAGTGCTCCACAATACATTTCCTACTCTGGTACAGTAAGGTATAGCCAAAGCTTATGTGTACCATTGCTATTCTGAATTTGCAAATCAAATCTGACTTATTATTTAGTATCATTCAATTATCATAATTATATAGTAACTAATCCAGTACCGAAGTGTGCGTGGTGTTGTCAAGGCATAAAATAACTAGCTTTAAGCAACCCATTGCTGCACATGCTACAACATATTTAACATTTCCTACTGGTTATTCCAAAAGTAGCACAAAACCAACCTACTTCAAAAACATTTTAGACAGAAGATAAAATGTATGTAATACTTTCAATTATTCTCAATTAACAAACTAAGGTCTCAGGCAGGTTTTTCTCTGAAATTCACATGACAGATTAGTAAATTTAATTTTAGTGTAAATCCTAATCAACATGACATAAGCATTTAATCCAGCTATTCAGGACAACAGCAGAGAATTAGAATTTATGAGTGTTTAGTGAAGGCTGCAATACATGCCAGCCAATACATGGTATTCGACAAAATCCCTTATCTTTAGTTATGTACTTTAATTGCTTGAGCAAGAGCTAAATGGTTCTTCATCTGTGAAGGTGAACTGAGAGAACTTTCACTGGTTGGATGAGTACATTGAGAAGTGGCTGAAAGCCAGTGTTTAAGTTGAATTACTCTCTAATCTTTCAAAGTTTAGAAACAGACAGTTGAAAAAGAACTCAATAAATATCAATCAATACTGTTTGCTGGAAACATCAATGTAAGAAAGATTCCAAGCAGCTCTTGCTTCACTGTGAAAAAGGAAACAGCATTGCAGATATTCCAAGAGCAAGGAACAATCCAAATACTTCTGTAATCATTCACTCATAAATCCCCCTCACTACCGATTTCTACAATAAAAACCAAAGCCAAATGAGCTCCAAAATATCAACTTAACATCAGTCATTGTTATCAATAAAAATAATGAACACCACCAACATACATTGTGATATGAGGCTAAGATGAATAGCTGCATTTTTGGTGTAGAGAATCAACAATATCTATTGTAAGCCAAATGAATGCACAACATAAGGGTTCAGGTTTCACTTGAAAATCCACTATGTGAAAAAAATGTGAACATTCCCAAGCATTTTGATGTTGCCCATGAGAGCTCCAAATGAATACATATCCTAGAGTAGCAATTTTAGCCTCAAGTCATGTTGGATAAAGGGGTAAGCTGAGAGCAGCCAATTGAATGCTTTGTCATTCAACAAATATTTATCGAGCTAGTGGAGGGTAACATTGCAAACTTGAAAGACAAGGTCTTAAAGACTAAAGGAGAATATAGGAAATCAAACACACAAATTTACAGTTTTGATAAGGACTATGAAGGGGAAAATAGGTTGTTAGAGAATAATGACAACTTGAAGAGGGTCTAAATTTAGGGAGCTCAGAGACAACCAATCTGAGGAGAGGAAAGAGGTGGAACTATATGTGGCAAATAAACCAAGCATGCCATGAAGCAAACATACAGACTTCCAGTGACCTTGTCTTCATGGACAAAATGGTTTAATTTAATTATCTCCATGCTTGTTCTGCCTCAACACTCTTCAGGTACCACATCTAAATTTAGGGAACCCTTTGTTCCCCCCCCTTCTCCACTCACAAGTATCCCCACTCTTCCACCAAACGTCTGGCCCCCTCACTGCTCCCAGAGGGGCAAACAGGCTGTCTGGCTGCATATCTAAAGCTATCAATCAGGGGTCCTGTCACACTGTAGGGCCAGAATCAGAGCAGTAAAATTTGTGGCGAACAAGACCTGAGAACCAGCCAGGTAGCATATATGGGGACAAATCTCAGCACTGATCAATCCGTTTTGTTAAAAACCTTTTTTTTTTTTATGTTATGGAAGCATTTTCTTGAATTGCTTCTTTTTCTCAAATCCAAGCACTGCATTTAAAATCTATTTAAGTAAACAAATTTCATTTAATTCCCCTATGAACTCATTCTTTCCAATTTTATAGGAATATGCTTAAAGTCTTAGTACACAGTTTGTCTAAAATACAAATGAGACCTATGCTATTGTTACTATCCCCTAAAATACCATTTAAAATTTGACAATATAATGTTTACAACACAATATACTTTTACTTCATGGATTTACTGGATCTTTTATTTAATGGAAGTTAATGATTACCCTGGTCAGATTCTGCAGGCACATACAATAGCTCCACAGCCAATTCCTATTTTTTGGTAAAATCATTTGCAGGGGCTAAAACTAAAGATTTCCTACAGACAGAAAGAGAGAGAGAGAGAGAGATAAAGAGAGAGAGAGAACACTTAGAATATTATATATCCAAGCAAATAAAACTCACAATACCATGAAAGATAAATTATGATCGATGGAAAAAAAAAAATTATGATCGATGGTAGAAAAAAAATTACAAAAATATAACACTGCTGTGATTAAGCTCCAATTTTGCAATTTTAAGCACCTTCTAATAAGTTTTTTAACTTTCAAAGCTCTACAGCTGGAGAGAACATAAAAATTGTTTCTTTCTCAGTGTTTTATAGAGGAAAACAACCTAAAATGACTATTTTCCTATGAACTGTCTTATAGGAGGTTAATTAAAATAAATTATTAGCACTATAAAGATTAAGGCTATTCTCTCTAGCAATCTACTTTTTTTTTTTCATTGAACTCATCACAATGAGTAGCTATCTATTTGGATGTTTTTTATATTTGTTTTCTCTTCTCAACTGTTACCTTCATGAAGGCAGATACCAGGTCTATTTTTTGTTCATGTCATCAAGTCTTAGCAGGCCTTCACTAAATTTTTACTGAATGAAAGAATACTTATAATGATAGACAATATGGTAATCTATAAGACTAAAATTCCTGAATATGAACTGAAACCCAGGAGAGAAAACATTAAGATCAAATATAATTTAGGAAGGCAGATGTGGCTCAAGCAATTGGAATTCCGCCTACCACATAGGAGGTCCCAGGTTTGGTTCCTGGTGCCTCCTGGAGAGGACAAGCTGGCACGGCATGCTAACACAACAAGATGATGCAACAAAAGAGACACAAAGGAAAGACCATGAGAAACACAACAAACAAGGGAGCTGAGGTGGCTCAGGTGATTTAATGCCTCTCTTTCACATGGGAGGCCCGGGTTCGGTTCCCGGTGCCTCCTAAAGAGAAGACGAGCAGACACAGACAGCACACAGCAAATGGACACAGAGAGCAGACAGCTACCGCAAACAACAAGGGGGTAGGATAAATAAATAAAATAAATATTAAAAAAAATATATAGATAGATATAATTTAATGATGTTACTAACCAAATCAGTAGTATTAAACAAAGAAGTGAACTGACATGTTCAAGTTCATGTTTTTCTCATACATGAAAAATAAATAAATCCAAAGACTTTAGAACATGTCAGAACTTCTCTTCCCAATACTAAAATTGAGAAAGATTATGGAAATAAAAAGAAGAGGAGAATATAATGTTTTCCAACAGGTTATGAGTAAATGAAGATGGAAAAATATATCAACTGATGATTGGGAATAAGGCTCGTATCTGTTTTTAAAGTTTGAGGATTAAAATTACCAAAATGTGGGTTATATTAAAATCTACAATCACTCAACAATGCTGTTTGGCATTTATGACCTTTCTTGGCCTTGGTTCAGATCCCTAAACATAGCAGATAAGTAAATGATCATTATTCATATAAACAATATTCTAGAGGTAAATGCTAACTAGTGAGTTTACCTTTAGAATGTAGGCTATGGAGCCAAAGTTGTAGGATTTGAGGAAATGGCAGGAACCACAGGTAGGCAACTCTCATCTAAATTCTGTTTACATATTTTTATAATCAGGAAGCAAGAAGTGGAGAGCATGGAAAATATAACTTGTTAAGCGCCTACCCAGTACCACGCAATTTACACAAACAAGAACTTATTCCAGTCCTCACAACAACGCTTTGAATTAGCTGTATTTTATTTTTGAGGTAATTGATATTCAGAAATTTTAATTAACCTCTTTTAAGAATTCAAAGCCTGGTCTAACTAACTCCAAAGCCTACATTCATCTTACTATATCACACTGCCAGGGAGAACAGAAAGATTAGGGTTTGGGAGAAACGGGGAGAGGTATCAGAGGGAATGTAGTTGGCCTCAAGGACTAAGACTATTTGGTCTAAAATGAGACAGGTGATGCGCTGATCACAGGAAGGGGTAAGCAGTGGAAGTGAGAGCTGCTGATTGCCAGGAAGCTTCCCATCCTCCATAATTCTTTTTTTCCCCCAGTTTCAAATAATCCTTTCAAGTTATACAAAAGAGAATGCAGGGAGTTTAATATAGAGGGAAAATTAAATGTTTTGGAACCAGACCCCACCATCCCCACCAAGTTTTGAATTGTAAAGCATCAGATGAGCTGTCCTACAGGCATCCCATGAAATCTCTCTCACAGCCACAGAGTGTACCTGAAATCCTGCCTGGGAAACTTAGGTCTTGAATGTTGGCCACGAGAGCACACATGTAAGAGAGAAGAGCCTGACACACACACCATTATCCCTCAAACCAAGTCCCATGAGCGCACCTAAAGGTGGTAGTCACATGGAAAAGCAGTCCAGGAAGGTCTGATGCCTTGTTTTGTGATCATTAATCAAATGTTCAGTCAGGTAAGTGATCATTTCACTCAACAGAAATATCACTCTAGTCATATGTCAGCCTAACCTCTTTCTCTGAAGAATATTTTAAACAACATACTGACAAAACTCAGCTTTGCCGAGACCAGCTTTCCAGAATTTGCAAATTCTAGAACACTTCCTGGTTAAACCTGATAACACAATAAGCCTCTGAATAGGCAGCAATAAATGAGCATAAAAAAAAGACTCCTGGACCCAAAGACCAAGACTGACCCTCTGTGTTATGGGTGTGTTGAACAGAATGTCAATTCAAAGGACACAGATAACCATGGATAAGGTAAGTTCCAGAGAACAAGAAAATCTCTTATGAAAAGGCCATTTTAGCCAACTCTTTTTATAAAACCATGAGGCACATCATGCTACCAAAGAGCATTCTGGAGCTTCATACTTCATTCTATTTTAAAGTTGTTTTAAAAAAAAAAAAAAAGACAGATTACTTAAAAGCAAAACTTTTCTAGAGCTTTTTAAAAAAAGTTCCTGGGACACTATCCAAAATCTTTGTGGCCACCTCATCTACATCTGCCTATATATGTGATGACCATGAATCATCAAATACAAAATAGAACTACTGTAATGGTCAGTTTTATGTGTAAACTTAGCTGGGCTACTGTCCCCAGCTATTCAATCAAACACTCATCCAGGTGTTGATGTGAAGGAATTTTGTAGATGTGACTGCCATCTACAGTGGATTTAAATAAAAGCCATTAGCTTTGATAACCTGGGTGGGCTTGATCCCAATCATTTGAAATTCCTTCTGAGCAGCACTGAAGCTTCTATGAGGAAAAAGAAATTCCACCTGTAGACTGCAGTGTCTGCTCCTGCTTCACTGTTTCAAGCCTGCCCTCCATGACTGCCTGGCCTCCAGGTTTCAGACTCCCCTAGCCAGCCCCAACAACCACATAAGCAAATTGCTTGCATGTGTATGTATACTTGTGTGTGTGTATGTATGTATACCCTATTGGTTCCCTATCTCAGATGGAACCCTGACTGATACAACTGTATCAGTTTTATATGAGGACATATGGAGTTGGGCACATTAAAATGATTTCTGCTAAAAATTTTCTATTAAAATTCTATTAAAGAGTGGAATTCTATTAAAGAGTGGAAACTCTGCTAATCATTGTGATTCCCAAGAGTGTGTGGCAGAAATACAGTATTTCTATGACAAAGGTAGAAAGTGAGCTATGAAACTAAACCACAGTGTGGTAAATAATTTGCCCAAACTAAATTTCATGACAACCAAGTTTATCCAATCTAAATTAAATTAACTGCCAATTGATGAATGAATGCTTAATTTCTCTACTACAACATTCACCATTACAAAGAAAGTCTATCAGAAAATAGTACTTAGAGAAACAAACAAAGCTTTGGAATTTCATAATAACTTAGGTAAAATAAAAAGTGGGAATCTGCCTAAGACATAACTTAAAATATAGGACAAAGTAATGCCTGGATTGTTTTATTTGAGGGATTTTCTCTTTAATCACAAACATGTCAGTAAGCATACTGAACAGATGACTAGAAGAAAGCTGTTAAAATTGAAGATTCAGGCAAAAGTGTCAATGTCCAATTTTCCCTCTTAATTCTTGGAATTGGAGGTCCTGGTTAGACACAGTGCATTCCTGAATAAAGTAATTGGGCCTGATACTCCCCACATGATTGTCAGAGAAAGGGCAAGTTAACACTCCCTGCCACTGTGAGGAAACTAATTTCAGCAACTTCCACACCATTTCCTACTCCATTTCGATAAAGCTTCACTCAGAAACAACGAGCTGCCTTCTAATCCTTTTATTTATACTCCTTTCTCTGAATGTGGGATTCTTCTGATCTTTACTTCTTTTATTGTTTGTTTGTTTTTTCTTCATGATTTAGATTTTTATTATTCATCAAAAAATCATATAGCAATCATCTTATATTAGAATCAAGCATATCATCCACTCATGCGTATCATACGCTCAGAAAAGACTTTACATTATAAAGAAATTTAATAGACAAGATAAAATTAAATGAAAGCAATTTGCAATGTGTTACTATATTATGCTGTACACCAAAGCAGTTAGGCAAGATTCTGATCTATGACAGCAATATTCCTATTTCTTTTTAAAAAAAAAAACAATTTATTGATGTATATCATTCATACATGAACATACATGAACCATAAGTGTTCACTAAACATCGTGAACTTACAAAACAAACATGCATAACATCATACAGGGCTCCCACACATCACCCCCCCCATAAACACCCTGCATTGCTGTGAAACATTTGTTAAATCATGAAAGAGCATCGTCAAAGTATTACTAACTATAGTCCATATCTTCCTCCCCTATACATTTTTTGAAGGATTTATTTATTTATTTACTTTTATGCATTTTTTTATCCCCCCCCCCATTTTTGCTGTTTCTGTGTCCATTCACTGGGCAACTCTCTGTGTCCGTTTCCTGCCCTCTCTTCTCCTCCTTCCCTCCTGTCTTCACTGGGATTAGATCCTCGGAATCTCTGATGTGGGAGAGAGGCGTCCTACCACCTGCACCACCTTAGTTCCTGGTTTTTCAGTGTGTCTCGTCTTGGCTCTCCCTTGTGTCACTCTCCTGTTATGTCACCATTTTACTGCATGGCTCATGGGGCCTGGTGGCACACCTGCGCACAGGGCCTATTGACCCATGCACCTTCTATATTTTCCTTTTTTAAATTTTTACCGGGAGGTCCCGGGGATCTAACCCATGTCCCTCCATATGGGAGACAGATGGCCAACCACCCGAGCCACACATGTCCCCCTGCTATATCTCTTAAAGTTGACCAAAGACAACCAAAGTTACAGTCTTTTCCTACACACGATGGTCATATAATAAATCAGGCTTAGTTTATCACCAGCATTCCAAAAACCAGACCTAGGGAGAAAAACTAGGTCTGGGGACACACGCATGGTTTCTAATATAGCGAATGTTTAGCCTACCCTGATTATCACGAAATCAGAACAGCGAGAATATTCGCAGTGATCTTTATTTCTAAGAAATAGTTTAGAGGCCTGCTCCCCTGCCCACGCAGGGAAGTCAGCACTCTTGGTCTGTTCAGTTAATAAGTTAACCAAAACCTTCGCCTCCACCTTATCTTTAACGTAAGCCACTATATGTCTTCATTATCTTTCTGCTTGGATTGCTTGTGATGTTTTAAAGACCCCTCACATACACACTGCCTACCTGCCCCTTCTCGCGGACACCCTGACCTTTACTGTGAAAAAAATTCTGAATAAATTCATGCTGGGGATCAGCTCGAGAGAAGAGATTCTTTAGCTGTTCTCCCCCTCATCTCTCTCAACCACTGCGTTCAGAGTAATTCTTTGCGCCGTCTCGGGCTCTGCTGGACAGATCCCCGCAAGACTTTGCAGAACGGGTTCCTGCACAGAAACAGAGCGAGCTGCCTTCTTATCCTTGTACTTATACTCCTTTCTCCGAGACATGACCCCTTCCTAAGGATAAATCCATGAGGAACAGAAAATGAAAATGCCTCTCTAGTGTGGGCTTCACTTAGCCTGGGCCCCAGGTGCAGTTCCGACCACGCAGAATTCAGTGTGATCCGAAGATTACAGCTACCTTTACCAAGAAAGGGCAGGACTGGTTACACTCAAGTTGCCTTCTAATCTTCCTCATTAGCAATAAAGCAGAGTTTTGTTTAACATAATCTACAAAATGCTAAGGTGTTTAACATAATTAACATACTTCAGTTTTTCAACTTTCAAAAGATAGGCACATGAGTGTATACTAAGGAATATCAAAATCGGCGTCTGTAAAGACCTGCCTAGCTCGCAAATTCACACAACCCCAAACCTGAGGGCAACCGTCCCAAGTGTTCTTTGATATGTGAACCCACCTACAAGGGTCTCTGCCTTTATCACCTGGACAGCCCCCCACTCTCTCTAAAACTGGGCTTCTGGTTGGATTTGAGGCCCAGTGCCAGCCCCCCACTCTGGGGCCCCATTCTCTGTGATCAGACCTCTGTTTATCTGACTGGATATCACCTGTTTGCAGACTCTTTGTCACCGCAGCCCGCCCACCTGCTGGGACACCATCTGTCGTACCTTGCTAGTCCTCCCGTACTCTGATTCCTGAGCCAGGACCGTCTCCTCTTGCCATCATCATTCTCTCAGGATGAGCCCACAGGCTTGGCTGGACTTTCTCCCATCGGTTGAAACTAGCTTCAACTTCGATGGTCTCTTCACCTTGGTGGGCATGCCCTATTTAAAAATAAGCTAATCCATCCCTCTACCACCTGGCTCTTAGTCTGACAACTTTACACTGCCCTACCTCCTGCAAAAATATTCCAATTGAACAGGTTTTAAGCATAATTAAAAGAGACAGTGGTCTGTTTAACAAAGAGTTAGGGGTATGTGATAAGCCTCAAAAAGAGAGAGGTCATGAAGCAACCTACACTGAAGAAACCTGATAAACGGTGGAATATTTTCACTACCAATACAGAGGTGAAAAGCAATCATCAAATTCAGTTTTCCAAACAGCCTGCCATCTGCAGCACATTTATAAAGACAGAAATTGAAAAATTAAATAAATCACAATAACCTTTTAGAACATAAACTAAATGGCTACACAGTGCAGGCCCAGTTACAGGGGTTGTCAGTCCATAGAACTATGAGATGTGTATACCTTTTTGTCTAGCTTTTAAAGCAATTCTCTACAAATGTGTCTTGATTTAAAACAAATGACCCAAAAAGGAATCATCAACATTAGATTATATAACCATTAGTATTTTGCTTTCAAACAATGTTTTCACCAGCATAAGTTTATTAAATATGTGCTACAAACAAAGGCAAGAAACAGACTTACAATGGTGCAATCTTCAAACTGGAAATATATGGAAAGATATCAAATCTAATGAAGTCCAATTACATTAAATTCTTTTTGATCAGTTTATGTAAGGATGATTCCAAATGCTTTACCAATATCAACTAATTTATAAATCTTAAAAATCCTATGAGAAAAGTACTTTTTATCATTCCCATTTTACAAATGACACTGAGAAGGGGGTAATATGCCAAAGGCCATGCAGTTTATCAATACCACAAGTGGGATTCAACCCCAGCAATTAATGATTTGATCCACTACACTGTGCTGTATCTCTAAATTGAGACTCACAGAGCTGGATGGTGGGAAAGCAAAGTTTAAAACAGAGATTTGACTTCCAACACTCAGTGCTCTTTCCACCAAATTTTTGTGCAGTTCAAATGAAAGACAGTGAAAATTCCTTATGGTGGGCTAGTAGTTTGCCAGAAGCAAAAGCAGCAAAAGAAATATGGTAAAGTACCATTGATACAACTTTATGTGTAGTGATTAAACCATGGTATGCCTTTTAATACTAACGACAGACCCCCCAAACTAATGCCTATAATAATTTTAAACAACGCAGCTCATTTTGGGTGGTCCCTTAGCAGTCAGCTCACAAAGCTGAGCCATATTCTACATGATATACAAATAACAATGTAACTATAACCAAAGAACAGCCTTTACAGATATGCACTTTGGAAATGGCTTTGAGAGACACATTGTCCTTTTTAGCCACACTGCCCCATGACACCAGCAGAAGCAGCCATGTCCACGCATATGAGACTGCGATACACAGACTTTAATTCTGGGCAGGTAAAATATTCATGACATCTTCCAGCAATTTGAGGATACATCATCTGAGACAATAACTCTTGTGCAACTTCTGGATGATGATTTCTTTTCAAAAGTTATTTCCTTGACCTTTTAGCATTGTGTTTAAAAACAACCATAAGCAGTTATACTTTCCTCCCAATGGAATTTGATTTTTGATGCCTCCAGTTATTAACGTGTATGATGCTTAAAATGTAAATGATAGGTAGACATTAAATTAATCAAAAAATATATGTTCTCAAGCATCTGTAAATTAGGATTCTCCACACTGGACTTACTTGTAAAAAATCAAATGCTCATAATTTTAAGAAGAACATAATTAGGTGAGACTTGATACTGAACACATGACAAATCTTCATTTTCAAAGTATCATTTGACTTATACAGAATACTTGAGCAATTGCATTTTTATCTCCAGTAGGTAGTCAGGAATATTGATTTTATTTATCTTATAGATATATAAAATGGCTTGAAGGAAAATAATTGAAATGAATAAAATTTAAAAGCTAGGTGCAAGCCTTTTAATCCTAGGACTTGTAATAATTTAGAAATTTAAAATAAAAATAGGCAAGGAATTATTTGTCCTAATATTATGTGTCTAGAATGAGACAAGAGCAAAATTACTTTACTATGAAGAACACTTGAGACTGGGTCAGGTAAAAGGAAACTGCAGACCAAAATTGGAACGGAAAACCCCTGGTTTAGGCTACAGGTTAGTGAGTCACCTCTGTCTCCAGCACCACCTTGCCACACCCAAACCTTGCACAGACTGCCGGCCACATTCATGAACTAGCCAGAAATCGAGCCAACGCAAGGGTGAGCTAAGCAGACAAGTAGTTAGAAAAGTGACCACTTCTGATCACTAGTAGAACCTGATTTACCTGCCCACATTCACCTACCTTACGGGGCAAATGGGACAGAGTACTTTACCCAGTGCAAACAGGCAATAGTTTACCTGGTCAGGGAAGAGAGAAATCATAAGGAGAAAATGATAGATTCAAGCCTTTCTGAAGGTAAGGAATCCAGCATTCTCCTGTTCAGGTGGCCCGAAGAATCCATTATCTTACCTCCCTACATCGTTTTTAAACATAAGCAGCATGATGGGATGAACTACGGACTGGAAAGCTTTCCACAGCAGGCACCATGCTATTGTTTGCTTTTTAAATTCGGGCTGGGGATTTCCAGGACTGCCAGTAACTAGCTGTGTAAATCAGAAAGCCATTTAACCTCTCATGGCCTTGTTTTTCTCACATGCAGGCAGATCCTCCACTCTGGTTTGCCTGGGAAAGTCCTCATTTATTCATGTTTTCCTGACTTTCCATCCAGCTTAGCTTTTGTCATTTCAAAAGACCCCACTGTGCACAATATATAAGGACATAAATTAAAAAGCTACGTTTTCTCATAACTTTTCGAGCAATAACATCCTGCCATCCACAGGCCCTATTTGGGAGTAAGGAGGCCCACTACATTGACAGCAAATGCCTCATCAAATGAAACACAAATTTCACAAGGGAAAATAGCAGCTAAAACTATATATAACTTCATGGATCTCAAAACATAGTGTTGCTAAAAATCAGTAAGATAACTATTTTTGTAAACTTTAAAAACACAAATCAGGGATAAATATTGGTAATGGTTCCACAAATTCATTTGTGAAAGTATGAAGTAAAATGGAAGGATATATACTAACGAATAGATGCTTTCAAGAAAAGACAATTAATTAGAGTGTTTTATTTCCTTAAAAAGGAAAAGAAGCAAATATTACAAAGCAATAATGTGTCAATTCTGGGTGGGAGTTGATTTTATTCTTTGTTCTTCTCTGCTTTCTTTTAAATGTCCCAATCTATAAATTATAATAATAAAAAAAAGGATGAAAAAGAGGCTGTTGGGACTACCAAAACAAAAAGAAGATGGAGCTAATCAAAGATAGACCTGGAAAAGTGAGCACAGCATACTGAAACGGCTCATTTACTGCAGCTGGTAAGTGTACCGTGTAATCAACCACAGTCTGTTGAGTTGATGTCAGACAGGGGATCACTAATTGCTTTCTTTGGTTCATGTTGGCATAATCTGGCTATAAAAAATCACCTTAGTCCTTTTGGCCTTCTAAATGACTAATTACAATCACTCAGTGGTTAATAACAACAATATGATTGAAACACAAACAGAAATTGATTGTAACACAGATTCTTCATTACAACCAAAGCCCCAAAAACTTTCAAACTCATCCAAATTATATGAGCAGGCTCTCTTTGAACAGGTCACAACACATTGTCCAAGATTCCTTTTGATATGACCAACCGAGGTTGGCAATGTGGGTCATTTAGCATAGTAAAATAAAAACAGCTAGAAAATAAGCTTTAAAAGTATCTCCAGCATCACTGAACAGATAAATAATAAGTAAACATTAACAAAATAGAACAACTGGCGTGATGGATTTTCTAATACTGCACATTTCCTATTCTTGACCGCATATTTTAGCAAGAAATCCCTGTATCATTTCTACAAATCCCAGGGTAGGGAGAGGGACTTTCTACATTAATGAGTATCCTTTTAACTTTCTGGATTGCTTAAGGCAGCCCAAGTGCTTCCCAAGATGAGACTTCAGTTCCCCATAATAATAGTACCATTTAATGAGTGACTACTACATGCCAAATGTTGAAAATCAGTTCATTTGCACTCATTTATCTACTCAGTCCTCACCATAGTCCTGTGAGATATACACTATTACTATCTTCATTTCTCTAACATAGGAACTAAGGCTCAGAGAGCAGTGATTTGGCCAAGGTCTGAGAATTAAGAGGCGAAGCTATTGGGTCTGACCCCAGGCAGCCTTGCAGCCCTCACAGTATTGTCTTCAAGGGGAGCCCCTTACTCCCCACTGATTTAATAACCAATCTTGGAACTCTGGTCTTCAGAGTTGAGTTAATTACTTATCCTCCCCCCCCGCCCCCCCCCCCACTATCCCATGCACGAATCTCTTGTTCCTAAATCCCTCCCTGCCAAGCTTCTGGAACCACTTCAGGAAGAAGGGGTAGCTCATTATAATGTCAGGCAATCTTTCCCTTGATTGGGCAAAAATGTGCTTTCCTCTGATGCCCATTCATTCGATCTCATTTTGCCTTCTCTGTCACATTGAACAGACTGAATTCCTGCTGTACATGCCATTCCTCAGACAACTGAAGAAAGTCAACACATCATCCCTAGGACCTCCCTACGTGAAGCACCTGCCACTCCTGATATGATGAGTCTCCTCACTGCCCTCTAGTCAATTTTTCTCTCGATTCCCATTTTCAATCTGGTGGTTCACAAACCCTGGGAAACTGCAAAGTGTCTTCAATTCTGCATCCCTGGTGCTTACAACAGTGCTTGAAGCAGGGCAGATGGGATAAATGAGCAATAAATACTTATTGAATGAAGGAATCAGAAAATGAGTTTTGCAAACACTACCAACATCACATGGAAATTATCTTGATCGCTAGGAAGAGGAAACTGTCACTGACCACCTACATTCTTTGTACCATATTCCTTTTAGGTAATCTGGCTCCTCCCAAGGATGTCTGTTTGTTCTGTTCTTTTGCTTGCTGGCATTTTTGTTTGTTTTTTTGCCATTTTACCCTCCACAATTCACTGCTTACAATCAGCTTTTAATAGTCTTCAAAAGTGACAGTCTTGCAAGATGAAAAGTAACAAGATTTATTTCTAAGTTTGCATTTTATTTTTTTATTTTTTTGTTTCAAACAAAATAGCTAACTTTCTCTTTTGCTTTCAATACCCATAAGATGAAAATATTTTGTATATTTTTTTTTTACTAAGTCCAAGGCCTTTTTTTGATGGACTATTTATATATATATGTATATCAAAGCACATGTGCATATCCATGAACATGTTACATGTTTAAAAACCAATATCTGTTTATCAAGCATCCTAAAGCTAAGGTCTAAACTGCATTCTTTTTTGATTCGGACAAATACAAGCATGTCTCAGGAGCCAGCAGGATAGATCTGCCAGGGATATAACTCCATGAGTACCTACGGATCTTTGGTATATTGAATCAAGAACCCCAACATAAATATATTCTTAATCTTAATGCACATTGCTGTGGGTGTGAACCCATTGTAATCAGGACCCCTTGTCGGGGATTTTTAGTTAAGGTGTGACTCAACTAAAGCAGGGTACTCTTTAGTCCCTATATTACTGGAGGCCTTATAAAGAGAAAAAACCAGAAGGCAAAAGTTGGAGGAAACTTCAGGGAGAAGCTGGAAG
Source organism: Tolypeutes matacus (assembly GCA_026826555.1). Classification (NCBI taxonomy): domain Eukaryota; kingdom Metazoa; phylum Chordata; class Mammalia; order Cingulata; family Chlamyphoridae; genus Tolypeutes; species Tolypeutes matacus. Next base: position 9,477,988 of record JAKSZT010053888.1, read on the forward strand.
TCAGAGGAAAACCAGAAGCGCAGACAAAAGGAGAGGGTGTCGCCACTTGAGGAGAAGCAGAGGTACAGCCCAAGAACCCAAGGATTGTCAGCAGCCAACACCAGAACACCACAGACTCCAGGGGAAAAGCAAGCCTTGCTGATATTTTAATTCTGGGCTTCTACCTCCAAACAGTAAGCCAATCAATTCTTGTTGTTTAAGCCAACCCATTGTGTGCTGTTTGTCACAGCAGCCTGGCCAACTAAGACAGGATCCTCACAGGAAGGACACTGATGGTGGCTGCCGGCCAACCCCCAGGACCAACTAAAGTGTTAGGGAAAAGCCAGCTATGAGCAGCCCCAATCCTTGAGTAAGAGAGAGACGAAATTCTTTAGAATTGGTGGCTCAAGAATGTTGAAGTAACAAACATGATTCAGGTACCATGGTCAGGGTCAGAAAGGAGGGCTGGGGCTGAATGCAGAGCATTGGGCTCCTTGGGTCTGGACACAAAAGGACAACACAGATGGGGGTCCATCTCAGCTGCAAGACTGCTGACAGAAAGGCACAAACCAGGAATAGCAGCGGTCAGGAACCAGATACACGGAGAGGGAGTGGGTGTGAAAAAAAGACAAGCAAGCTCATGAGCCCATGGCTTACTTTTTCCCGTGAGACAGTTGGGGCTGGGAGTCCAGCAACTGTGCTGGTATGGCCAGGGACCGAAAATTGTGACTGTCAGTGTGAACTGATTGTTGTAGTACAGGCTGAGATTTTTACATAAATTAAAACTTTTTTTTCCCTTTATTTCATTGTTCATTGATCATTATCACATGTACAGCACTTGCTCTGGGGCCCCAACCTTGAAGGAAGAAACAACTCTGGAGGGAGGTAAAGAAAAATAATCTTTCACTCATCATTCACTTTAATAAAACAGGAAGTTTCTCTTGCAAATATCATTGCGTCACTCTTCTCCAAGTATCCACTGCATAATTCAAAACAGGAAACTGGAATTATTTCACTTTTATTAGAGATGACTTACGTTGTAACACATTGTAAAAAGTCAGTCATTACTCACGGGTGTTGCTTTTGTTGAAATAAAATGCCCTGGCACATGTAAGAATTATAAAACTGTCTAACTTTAAATCCCCTGCTCTCTTAGATACTGTAACTCAAATTTAGTTACTCTTTTTAGGTGGAGCAGTTCTACTTTCCATGTTATCATCTTGTATTTTCTAGAACTCCACCTTTATTTTTAGTTAAGACATAGTATATTTTCACCCTACAAAATTTTCTGATTCTCTATATGGGCAAAGTGCAGGGGGTACAACACCAAATTAGTACTATGCTGGGCCAGTGCCTGAAATATCCACCATTTGTTTTCATCCAGTTCTATTCTCATTACTTATATCTTATAAATTTTATATTTATTGGTATATTCTATGAATAAAGGATTCAACTTTACATTTATCCCCTAACATTAACCAATTATTGCAGTTGTGTTCATTGGAATAGTCAACACCTTTACCGACATGAAATGTTGGCTTTATTATATATTACTTTTATATTCTTAAATCTGCTTGGGGATTTTTAAAGCTGATTTCACTAATCTAAGTCTCTATTTTGGTAAAAAAAAAAATAAGAATACTATACTGTGTGAAAAATTGTAATTTTATGATATGTTTTTATAACTTGAAAAAGAAAGTTTCTTCTTCATCTTTCTCCTTTTTCTATAATTTGCTTTTCCCAGGGTGTTCATTTTTCCAGATGGAATTTAAATTTTTCCCAAGTCCTCCCCCCAAATCTCTCCAGGGTTTGAAATGGAATCACATTAACTTTACCATAATTCAGGAAAGCTAACCTCTTTACAACATTTACTCTTCTCTTGCAGGGAATAGGACATGAACCTCCATTAATGCTAACCTTATTTTGTGTTCCACAATAAAAGTTATTTTCTTCATTTAAGTCTTGAACATTTCTTGGATGGGTTATTCATAGATATATGATATTTCATTGTTATCGTGAATGGGATTTTTCAATCATATTTGCCACTTATTATTGCTATGGAAAAAACAACTGATTTATAAACATTCATCTCTAACATGGCCACTTAACAGTACTTCAGTAGATTCTACTGGGATTTGTAGTAAAAATATTTTTTAAGGAAAAATGATGTCTCCTATCTAATAATTATAACCTTCGAGAGAGCATTATATAGTGTTAAGATTAAAGACTCATGAGTTACACTGTCTGCATTCTAATTCTATTCTGCCACTTATTAGCTGTGTGGCCTTGGGCAAGTTATTTAGCCTCTCTGGGCCTCAACTTCCTCATTTATAAAATGAGAATATAGTAGTCCACATTTTTTTGTTGTTTTTGTTTTTTTGTTCTTTTATTCCATATTTTTGATAGTCTTATTTTTTCACATATTGGCCAGAATTTATAGAACAATATTAACAATAAGTGATGAGATTTGGGCATAGGTTACTCAAGTTTTTTCTTAAACTCATTCTTCTTTACATTTTAATGACAGTTCATTCTATTCTTAATTTAATATGTTGTATCTGTGGGTTTTCTAAAAGAAATAAGTTGCATTTTGTCAAATGCCTGTTGGAATCTACAAAGAAGAAAAACAGGGCTTTATTCTTTTGTGGTTGGCTATGAAATTATTTTAATAAATTCCATATTACTGAACCACTTTCACATTCCTCAAATAAACATGATTTGTTGTATGGAAAAATAAAACAAATATTTTTTTTACTTCTACATTCATTTAGCTAGTATTTCAAAGAGTTTTTTGTTGGTTTTTTTAACTTTTAATTTTGAAATACATTCAAATGTACAGGACAGTTTCAAAAATAATACAAATGCTAGACAAAGATTTCCAACATAGCCCTACTTGCCAGAAACCCAGATCTATCAATTTTAACATTTTGCCACATTTTCTGTGTGATTCTATCCATCTGTCTACCTGTCTGACCATCAGTCCATTTTCCAAACACTTGAGTATAGGTTGAATACATCATGCTCCTTGAATACTGCCATTTACTTTCCTAAGAACAAGGATATTCATTTATGTAATCACCTTAGGTGCAGTTATCAAGTTCAAGAAATTTAACACTGATATAAAGCTTACAGTGTATATCTCAACTTTTTTTATATGTTCCAGTAATGTCCCTTTTCTCTTCCCTTCCTAGATCCCATCCAGGATCATGTATTACATTTCATTGTCATTATCTCTTTATTTGCCCTTTTTTAAAAAGATTATGGGAACATATATACAGCAAACTTTCTCATCCCAACCACTCCAAAGCATTCAATGGGATTAATCACATGTTGCAGTACCTTTCCCACTTTCCATTTCTAAAACTTTTCTAACTCCCCAAACAGAAACCCTACACCCATTATGCCTTAACTCCCCATTCCCCCTACCCCGATGACCTGGCAACCTGAACTCTAATTTCTGTCTCTACGAGTTTGCATATTCTCCAATATTTTCTTTGTACTTACCATGGGGTTTAAATTTAACATCCTAAATCTCTAACAATCTCGTTTGCTTGATACCAATTCAATTTCAATAATATACACAAACTATATTCCTATACCTCTCTATCCACCCACCTTTATGCATTTATCACAGTTCACATGTTTATACTTTATGAGTCCAAAACCACTGATACATCATTATATTTCATGCACTTGCCTTTAGATTCTGTAGAAAGTAAAAAGTGGAGTTACAAACCAAAAATATAATAGTATAGGCATTTATATTTACCCATGTCATTACTCTCACTGGAGATCTTTCTTTCTTCACACAGCTTTGATGTATTTTCTACTGTCCTTTCCTTTCAACCTGCAGAACTCTCTTGAGCATCTCTTGTAGGGCTAGTCTAGTGGTGACGAACTCCCTAAGCTTTTGTTTAACTGTGAATGTCTTAATCTCTCCCCCAATTTTTGAAAGACAGTTTTGCCAGATATAGAATTCTTTGTTGGCAGCTGTTTTCTTTCAGCACTTTAAATATGCTGTCCTACTGCCTTCTTGACTCCATGGCTTCCAAGGAGAAATAGGCATGTAATCATATTGAGGGTCCCTTGAACGTAACACATTGCTTCTCTCTTGTGGCTTTCAGAATTCTCTATTTATTGGTCACAGCGTGGGAATAATTAGGTTTACCCCATTTGGAGTTCATCGAGCATTTCAGATTTGTGTATTCATGTCTTTCGTTAAATTTGGATGTTTTCAGCAATTATTCCATGAATATTCTCTCTGCCCTTTCTCACTTCCTTCTCCTTCTGGGACTCCCATAACATATGTAGAGTGGTACGCTTGGTGGTGTCCCTCAGGTTCCTCAGGTTCTGTTCACTTTTCTTCATTCCATCTTCTTTCTGCTCCTCAGACTGAATGAATCCTATTGTCTTATTTTCAAGTTGCTGATTCTTTCTTCTGCCAGCTCCAATCTGCTGTTACACCCCTCAAGGGAATTTTAAATGTCTGTTACTGTGGTCTTCAGCTCTATTTGGTTCCTTTTCATAATTTGTATCTCTCTTAGATATTCTCTTTGTTTTCATCTATTGTTTTTCCTGATTTCCTTTAGTTCTTTTTCCAAGTTTTCCTTTAGCTGTTTGAGCATACTTAGGACTGTTTTAGTTTCCTAGGCTGCTGAAAGCAGATACCATGAAATGGATTAGCTTAAATAACTTAGTTATTTGGCCTAAACAACTTATTAACTTACAGTTTGAGGCTGAAAAAATGTCCAAATCAAGGCATCATCAAGGTGATGCTTTCTTTCCAAAGACTGGCTGCCGGCAATTCTCGATCCTCGGTCACATGACAAGGCACACAGCGGAGTCTGCTGGTCTGTTGCTTCTCTACCAGTTTCATTGCTTTCAGCTTCTTCCCTCCATGGCTCCCCACCCCCCCCCCATTATAAAGGACTCCAGTAATAATATTAAGAGCCATCCTGAATGAGGTGGGTCACGCATTAACAAAAGCAGACTCATCAAAAGGTCCTACTTACAATGGATTTATACCCACAGGAATGGATTACATTTCCAGTACACACAGCTTCAAACCACCACAAGGACCAATATTTTTAAGTCTTTAGTATGTTCCAGATCTCATCCTCTTCATTGATGGTTTCTAATGTTTTAATCTCCTCCTTTGCATAGGCCATTTCTTTGTATGTATCGAAGCCTTTTGTTCAAATCTGAATATCTTGGTATTTTAATGTGCTAACACTGGAACTTAGAATCTGAGGCATCTGTTTCTTAAGTTTGTGCCCAGTTAGGATTATGACAGAGCTTACTCTAAAAGCCAGGAACCAACAGGAAAAAAAAAAAAGGGAAAACAAAACACCTTTCCCAATCTTTGCAGATTGACCTGTGTAAATGCTCTCCTTCAGGGATTATCCATACAATGAGTTTCAAGAATATTTGAGGGTCAAAGCATAGAAGCCTCTCTCATACTTTGTCTTGGTTATGTGTGTGTAGCCCTTGGGATTTCCCCATCTAGAGGGATACAAATGGCCCCTCTTCCCTAGGAAATTGTTTCCTTGCGTTCCCAGGTACTGTACTCTATGTACTAAGGGCCAGCAATCCCTTGCCCCTGAGAGTACAACTTGACTGCTTTCCCACAGTGTTCTACAGGAGAACTTGGTGATGTGGTTTTCTTTTTTGTGCTACCATTATTAGTTTTTATTTTTTGGCTTTTTAGTTTTTCTTCTTAGTAGTATTGTTCTTTATTAAATGAATGAGAAAGACGTTTTATCTTCTTTGTTCAAAGAACAAAAGAGTTCAAGGAACATGTGGATAATACATTCCTGAAAATGTATATTTTAAACAACTGATTTTAAATACCTGATGAAAACAAGATACTTTTCTCATCCATGAAGGGAGTATTTTAGGTCCTGCTAAACATTCCAAGCTGATCAAAGACATAGGCTTAAGCATTAGACAGAATTAAGTCCAAATGCTAATTTTACCACCCACTAGCAAAATGTATGCATTTGGCAAGATACACTTTCAGCACAGGGAATAATCATACTTTTTTTCTTACCTTCCTCACAAGTTATGAGAACATAGTGATATCCTATTAATAAATCAATGAACACCCAGCCCTTATTAATAAAGATAAATTAGGTATTATATATTAGTTTTTATTTTAAGTACAAAATTAATATTTATAATTCTACTTGCTATTCTTTCCTAGTATGAATATTTTGGTTGTTTATTTGGAAATATAAATGCCTTTGATAAAATTATTTTTGTGAAATTACTTTATAATAAAAGGTGAATTTCAATGAAGACATGTAGTTCTCTGTTAATAAATTTAAAGTTTAAACTCTGAAGAAAAATGCTCTGAGACATGAAAACGAATCCATCACCAATGTCTAATTGAAATCACAGTGCATTAATAGGAAAGTTGTGCTCGTTTAGGGAAAAAACACAGGCAATAAGCTTAAACCAAATTTAATCTCTTCCACTCTTTCCTGTCCCTCAGAGCTTTGTTCTCATGGGAATCCAAGAGTAGGAGGAGTATGATAGAGCCTTCAGGCAGGCCAAGCCTTTCTCCGCCTTCTACTGGTCTAATCTAAACTGCAACAGGGAAGTGTGGCTCTCACTGCCACTGGGAAGAGGGGCCCTAAGGGATTGAGGTGGCACATATACAAATTCTACCTAAAAAAAGTTTGTGAAATATTAATAACATTGCTACAGATGTGTCCTCAATTTTCAAAGATATTCTATTTGTGTAGGTAAATATGAATATATACAAGATTCCATATATACTCATAATCACCTACACACAAACGGTGTGTGCTTTGGAGGAAAATATATCTCTTTCTATATATATATAAATACATATATATATTTATATTTATATAAACATCAAGCCATGGAAACCTGTTTATTTCTTAAGAGAGTATTAATTTGAAGTTTATTTCTACCAATCAGTGTCATCAAGAATACTTACTTGTATGCTTTGATTATAAATCTATATGTCTATAAATCTGTACTCTCTGAAAGACCTGATTGGTAACACTATGAGTTTCTCTTCTGAGTTTAAAGGCTATAAAGTTAAAACATATCCTGTTTGGCTAGCTGCCTCTACTGAGAACAATTTAAAATAACCACAGCTGTGCACGGAAATATCTAGCCAAGCTCAGTCTCTCTACTTATCACTGCTCCCTGACCAACACAGACAAGGAATGCACACACACACATCTCTCAGTACATATTATGTGCTATTAATTTGAAATTAACAAATGATTCCATCAAGCTTATATTGAAGTATATTGGTTTTTTTTTTTTTTTTTAATGTAGACCTCCCACCATACCTTTTCTTTGCTGTCCTCTAATTTTAAAACAAGACAATTTCAAGGACATCCTCAACACCAGGTTCAGTAACACAAAAGTTTACCTACCTTTACTGTTTTTGTCCCTTGCGTGTCCTCAATAACTTGATGGTTTCAAGCTTCCCTCAGATTTCTCTTGTTTGAGTGCCTTTTCAGTATACCATGTTCTCTGAAGGAAACAGAGGGGGAAAAAGGATTTATTAAGATAAACATCTTTAGTTCCTTATCTCTTGCCGAAAAGAACAAATGGTTCCTTGGACAAGCACATCTAATTTAATGATTGAATGCCACACAATTTAAAAAACAATGTTCATTGTTATTTTTTTTTCAGTCCTAAACCCATATTTTTTTCTTTTGGACTTCTCTGATTTAAAGCAGGAACAGTGCAAATTCCCTTAACTCAACAGCACAATACTCCCTTTTAAATGAGTGAGTTTCTTTTTATTATTTTGTTTACCACTCAAACCCATTAATTGTTTTCTGAACAATCTTTCTTGTGTTCTCTAAAACTATGAACATGAGAAGTCAGAGACATTCTTAGTAAACAATAAATATAGCAAGACATATATTTTTTCTCCAATGTTCTTTAAATTTTTATTGATTGCTGAATGACACCTTTCTCAGATGTGTCAATTTAAAAAACCATATATCCCTGCATTTCATCTTTTAATTCCAATGCCAAGGAGTAAGGACATTATTTTCCACAACCACATGATAGTGTGAGCAGAATTCTGGAAAAGAAAATGAATCCAACGAAATCCAGCCCACATATAATGCCTCTGTATCAAGAGGTAACCTGGAAATTTGCCATGAAAAGGCATCAACCCAGTTGTATGTTTTCCTGCCTTTATGTCTTTATATAACAAAAGTTCACATTATAAATCTATTAATACAATTATTTTCATCTCCATATATACTCTGAAAGAGGTGGTTACAACTGATCACTGGATCAACCAGGCCACCTTTCACCTGGGCAGTCTGTGTATTTGAAGAGACAACATAGTAAATGTTAACCTGGACTAGATGGGAGAGGCATGTTTCTTTATAGAGATCACCTGTTCCTTGTCCTCTAAGTATTCGACTCATAATATCAATATCTCTGTTATACGCTCTGTCTAGCTCAGCTATTCAAGCAAAAGAAGATCCAGTTTTATACTATGTATTCAGGGAGCAATACCATCTTTTTCCTCTCGCTTTTTCCTTTCTAATCAATCACCAAATTCTGTCTATTCCAGGCTCAGAATGTGGCTCAGCTCCTTCTCCTTCCAAACCCATTTCCACAGTCACAATCTAGCTTGACCCAACCACCTACACCTTCCTCCAGTCCATTAGTTCTTACAAGGATTAGTACATGTCTCACTGGTCTCCCTGGTTTGTGGACACTCCCCTTCCAATCCATCCTCCATAGAACATTCACTTTGGTACAGTAACTGTATTAGTCAGCCAAAGGGGTGCTGATGCAAAATACCAGAAATCGGTTGGTCTTTATAAAGAGTATTTATTTGGGGTAGAAGTCCACAGTTACCATGCCATAAAGCATAAGTTTCTTCCCTCACCAAAGTCCATTGCCACATGTTGGAGCAAGACAGCTGCCAATGTTTGCCAGGGTTCAGGCTTCTTGGGTTCCTCTCTTCCCAGGGATGCATTTCTCTCCAGGCTCAGCTCCTCTGGTTCCTCCACAAGGTCAGCTGTAGACTATGAGGCTCTCTAGGCTTTGTGCCTCTCCACAAGGCCAGCTGTAGACTATCAGGAGAAAGGCTTGTCTCTATCCTGGGGCCTTCTCTCCTTCCTCACGACCAAGCTCTCTTACTTCCTGGGGCTCCAGCTCAAAACTCCAACATCATAACTTCTCCCTCCGTCCTTTGCCTTGCCTTTTATATTCGATTCCCCCACTCACCAAGGGATGGGGCTCAATGCCCTACTGACGTGGCCCAGTCAACATCCTAATCGTAACTTAATCATGCCCAGATTAACAGACCAGTTTTCAAGCATAATCCAATATCTATTTTTGGAATTCATAATTACATCAAACTTCCAAACTGCTGCAGTAACTGATATCTTCACTTGTATAAATAACAAGAGTTAAATGTGGTGGAAATACTTCATCATGTTTCAGAAATAAAATATCTTTTGTCCCAAATACAAAGAGCATTGTGCTAGCCACTCTTTTCATTCATTTTCAAATAATTTAATTATGCTTTGCTTTGTTTCCCACATTTTCTCACAGCTCACAAGCAAAGCAGTCAAAGAAAGTCCTAAGGGCACTAGAGTTTAGAGAGAGAAGCACTGAACTTAGTTCAAGTTCCAGCTCATCATTTATCAGTTGTTGACTCTGGGTAGTCATTTTCCTTCTGGTGGGCAAATGACAGCCTTGCTCATCAAATGGGGGTGATAATATTTATCCTGCTTATCTCTCCAGGTTGCTCTGCAAATCTAGGAAGGTCACACACAGTAAAATACTGACTGTATAGTACTGCTACTACTTTCCTTGAAGAACTGCAAAAATAAAAATTGTGCATCTTGGGTTTAACACAGATGATTCAGATTGGGATCCCAGAAAAGTAGCTGTGATTCCACTCCTAAGTCTTACAGCTTCCTTTTGAGAATTTGATGTTCTAAAGAGTTTTACTTTGGCCTCCAAAGAGAAAGAAAACCAAAGGAATCATACTCTAATATATCTGGACTTAGAGGGCATTTTGAATCTCAAAGAGAAAGGGGCTGAAAAGAGGAACAAATCTTAAAAGGCTGAACCTGCATTAATGAAAATAACCCACCTGTCATTTGTTGCAAAAATATTTAAGCAATCTCCTTGAAACCCAGCTACTGGACAATTTCTATTAGGAAATGTGTCCCTAGGGCAATTAATATGGAAATAAAAGTCCTGTATGACCTCATAGCAGGTTTTTAGTTGAAGAATATGGAACATGTATAATAGAATGAATTTCTTTGTTTTGCTTCTAAAGAGGAAATAGAAGGTATCAACCCAAATATTACTTCATGTATAATTAGCACTGTAACCTCAGCTCTAGCAAGGTTTTATTTTAGAATAAAAGAAAACAAAAATGCTGCCAGGCCCTGTTTTCTTTCATCAAGCCCCTGAGTTTCTCATGAACCTTCTTTGCTGCCAGCTTTCAGGCAATTTTTATATGGAAAATATTTAAGAAGACAAAAATTTACCTACTCTTTTAACCTCTCAGCTGCCTTATGACACTGTTAGAACATAGGGCCAATTAACACACAGGATAACAGAGATTGGAAAGTGAAAGGAAAAGACAGAGGACATCAGTGTAGTATTGATTCCACTAGGCTAATGGAATAAAAGAGGTCATTTTGATAATACTACCCTTTTAAAATAAACCTTTTATTTAGAATAGTTTTAGACTTACAGAAAAACTGCAAAGATAGTATAGAAAGTTCCTATATATGCCACACACAGTTTTCTGTTTTTATTAAACATCTTATATTAGTATGGTACATTTGTCACAGTTATTACTAAAGTCCATAGTTCAAGATTTCCTGTTTCTAAGTAATGTCCTTTTTGTGTTGCAGGTTCCCATCCTGGATACCATGCTATATTTAGTGGTCATGTCACATGTCTTCCTAGATTTTTCTTCTTGGTGGCAACAGTTTATCAGACTTTCCTTATTTTTGATGCCCTTAGCAGTTTGTATGTGTGGTCATTTCATTTCATTTATTTTTATTTGTAAAATAAAACCTCTAATTTGCTTTCTATCTGTGCATATTTGTTATTTCTAGTCATCTCTTGTAAGGGATATCATGGAAATTTTGTCCTTATGTATCTTGTTTAATTCCCTGAGCACAACGTTTTCAATGTTCTTCCATATTGCAACATGTCTCATAACCTCATTTCTTCTTATGGCTAAATAATATTCTATTGTGTGTATGTATCATAGGGTATAATCCACCACTATTTTCTTTTGGTTCTCAAATTGTTCCAGCTTAGATCATTGGCAGTCCTTCCAGTTGGCTCCTGTAGCACTCATCCTTTTAATGCAATATGCATGTATCACACCCAATATCTCAACCTTTTCATACACTCTCTGAGGAAGGGTTTATTCAGGTGCAAAGGAAAAGGGAGAATGTTGTGAGGCAGATGCAATGGACACTGTGGTGTGTCACCTGAGGCCCCCATCAAAATTGAGCCACTCATTTCCCACCTGGGAGGAGTGTTGGTGGCCCTCAGGTATGCCCTTCTCCAAGAATTGCACTCAGCCCCAAAAAAGTTCACATTCTCTGACTGGCCAACACTGGATATAAAGAGCTGGCCTGTGCCTCCATTTGGGCTGATTCCAAGGTACATCCCAGGTGCAGAGTTCATTATGGAATCAGCTTTACCTTCTGCCCAATCCGGTTTCCCTCATGCCTTGCAGGGATTGTTCCAGGAAGCCTGCTCCTCTGAGCACAGCCTTCAGGAAAAGCTCAGAATCTTCTACACCGTTTGCTAGCTGCACAACCAACCACTCTGAGTAGCATCAAGTAATGCAGCTGAGATGAGAAGAAGCATAATGTGAACAGGGAACTGTAAAGAAACAGGCGACCCTGAGAGGAGAGAAGTGAAACTGTGAAAAGTGTCTTTCAATCAGCTCAGGCCAGATTACAAAGAAACCTGAAATTTAGGAAGTAAGGGTGAAGATTCAGTTGGTAAGCAATGGTAAGTCTAAATGGAGATGGAGTCTAATAAAATATGGTGTATCTGCAGGAAAAAAATACCGCATGAAAATTTAATAGCTAGCATTTATGCCTTACTATGTGCTAGGCATACCTGACATATATTAGGTCATTAAACCTTCACTACAACTCTTAAGATCTCCATTTTACAGATGACAAAACCTAAGCTCAGAAATATGCAGTAACTTCCCCAAAACACAGCTAGGAAGCCAACTGTAGGCATTCAAACTTCAGTTAGCATTACTCTTAAATGCTATGCTATCCTGCAATTTGAGAAGAAACCTTAAAGAATATTTAATGATTGGGCATAGATATTTTTTATAAAATGTTACATGAAAGAGCTAGATATACTATATACATATAACAATCACAATTTTATTTTTTAAAAGTGTATGTTTGGGGAAGGGGCAAGATGGCAGCAGAGTAAGGAACTCCAAGAGTCAGCTCTTCCTACAGGGCAGTTAGTAATCACCCAGAGCTATCTAAAGCACCTGTTTTGGGGACCCAGGAGACCAGAAGAGCATCCTGCAACATCCTTGAAAGAATGGAGAGAGGAGACTGCTCATCTGCAGTAAAGGTTCGTAAGTAGAGCACTCCACACTGCGAAGGCTGTTGCCCATCCTCCACTGGTGGCAAGGCTGCATCAAGAACTGTTCCATGGCTGGGATTGGAAGCTCCATTTCCCAAAAATGGGAGAGGAAGAGACATTTGAGTACTGACATCAGTTACTATTAGTAAATTTGGCTAGCTAAGGTATAATCCTAAAAGCAGCTAATTTTGAACCTGTCCAAGTCAGAAAGAGGCCATTAGCTGCCATTTTAACTTGTCCCCAGCATGAGGGGAAGCCAGGCCAATTGAAAATCACAGACACTGCAGGTACTGGCTTCTTTCAAACCAGGATGGGGCTATGGACTAGAGTGGACTTACTGGTATTCTACTATAGACATATTGTGACTCTAGCAATGGAAGAAATTACAACATTGATATGGAGCCAGGGGCCACTGGAGCCTCTGGGGGCAGGGAGAGGGAAAAACAGTTGTGATACGGGGGCTTTTTTGGGATTTGGGAATCACCCTGAGTGATGTCGCAATGACAGACATAGGCCATTTTATATCATCATATAACATGCAGAACTGTGTGGGGGAGAGTGTAGACTATAATGTGAACTATGGTCCATGCTCAATGGCAAAGCCCTAGGGTGCGTTTATCAACTGCAATGAATATGCCACACTAATGAAGGATGTTTATGTGGGAGGGTGTGGGAGGTGTGGGGAGTGGGGCATATGGGAACCCCTGTATTTTTTTGTGTAAAATTTATTTAATCTAATTATCTTTTTTTAAAAATGAAGAAATTAAAAAAAAAAAAACCTGGTAAATCAAGAGGGGTATGGTATCTCCTCAGCCTCTCTTGGCAAGTGCAGGTGCTTTTGGCCCACACAGACTGAATAGTCAGAAAACTATGCTCCATCCCTGCCCTCCAATAAGATAGGAGGGGAGCTGTGTTTCCTCGGCCACTCTGGGCAACGACAGGCACTTTTGGCCTAAACAGACTGGACTGCTGGGCGCCTGAGGATCCACTCCCACCCCACAATAGGAGGGGGCTGGTGTTTCCTCAGTCTCTCTGGGCAACTAGAGACCATCTTGGTCTGCACGGCTGTGACCCCATCCCTACCCCTGACAGAGGAGAAAGGTGGGAGAAGCTACATCAGTTCCTGGGGCAACGTGGGCAGCATCAGCCTCCACAGCTTACAGTATCAACTATATCCTTGGCTCCTACTACACAACCAACAAGGAAGAAAGGGAAAGAAAGCCCTAAATTAAAGAGAGAAACTGCACCCAGAATAAATATATCTAGTAAGTCAAATGCCAAGACACCAACAAAAAATTACAATCCACACCAAGAAAAATGAAGCTATGGCCCAGTCAAAGGAATAAGATAAGCCTCCAGATGACATAAAGGAGTTGAGAAAACTAATCATAGATGTTCAAACAAATCTCCTTAATAAATTCAATGAGATGGCTAAAGAGATTAAGGATATTAAGAAGACAATGGGTGAGCACATAGAAGAATTTGAAAGCATACATAGAAAAACAGCAGATCTTATGAAAATGGAAGGCACAATAAATAAAATTAAAAATACACTGGAGGCATATAACAGCAGATCTGAGGAGGCAGAAGAAAGTATCAGTATGGTTGAAGACATGGCCTCTGAAAGTGAACATATAAAAGAACAGATAAAAAAAAGAATGGAAAAAATTGAACAGGGTCTTAGGGAACTAAATGATGGCAAAAGACTCCCAAACATATGTATCATGGGTGTCCCAGAAGGAGAAGAGAAGGGAAAAGGGGCAGAAGGAATATATGAAGAAATAATGGTTGAAAACTTCCCAACATTACTGAAGGACAAAGATATCCATGTCCAAGAAGCACAGTGTACTCCCATCTAAATGAATCTGAATAGACCTACTCTAAGACACTTACTAATCAAAATGTGAAATGCCAAAGACAAAGAGAGAATACTTAGATCAGCAAGAGAAAAGTGATGCAACACATACATGAGATAATAAGATTAAGTGCTGATTTATCATCAGAAACCATGGAAGCGAGAAGGTAGTCATATGATATATTTAAGATTGTCTTTCAAAAATAAGTCTAAGTTTAGAATATTTACAGATAAACAGAAACTGAGAGAGCTCGTAACCAAGAGACAAGCTTTGCAGAAAATTGTAAAGGGAGTGCTACAACCTGAAAAGAAGAAACAGGACAGAGAGGCTTTGAAGACAGCCTAGAAATAAAGATTATATCAGTAAAAGTAACTAAAAGTGTAAAAAGAGCAGTGAAAATAAAATATGGCAGATAAAACACAAAGGTCAAAATGGGTGAAGAACTGCCTTTACAGTAATGACATTGAAAGTTACTGGATTAAACTCCCCAATAATAAGCCACAGACTGACAGAATGGATAAGAAAATATGAGCCATCTATATGCTGTCTATAAGAAACTCACCTTAGACCCTAGGATACAAATAGCTTGAAAGCAAAAGGCTGGAAAAAGATATTCCATGCAAGCAGTAACCAAAAAAAAAAAAAAAAAGCTTGAGTAACTATACTTGGATTGGAAGAAATAGACCTTAAAAGCAAAATTGTTATTAGAGACAAGGAAGGACATTATATATTAATAAAAGGGGCAATTCACCAGGAAGAAATACCAATCACCTAACCAGGGTGCCCCAAATTACATGAAGCAAACACTGGCAAAATTGAAAGGAGAAATGGATATATCTGCAATAACAGTGGGAGACTTCAATACACCATTTCCAGCATTGGATCGAACAACTGGATAGAACATTGGATAGATGAATAAAGAAACAGAGAGGTTGAATAATATGATAAATGGACTAAACCTAATAAATATATACAGAACACTGTACTCCAAAACAGGGGGATATACATTCTTCTCAAGTGCGCATGGATTTTATCCAGGATAGACCATATGCTGGGTCACAAAGCAAATCTCAATAAATTCAACAAGATAGAAATTATACAAAGCACATTCACTGATTATAATGGATTAAAGCTGGAAATCTACACAGCCAGAAAAAGGGAAAATTCACAAATACATGGAGATTAAACAACATTCTCTTAAATAATCAGTGGATCAAAGAAGAAATTGGGAGAGACATCAAGAAATATGTCAAGAAGGATGAAAAATGAGAACACAATATATCAGAACCTTTGGAATGCAGCAAAGGCAGTGCTGAGAGAGAAATTTATAGCCCTCAATGCTTACATTAAAAAAGAAGAAAGAGCTAAAATCAATGACCTAACTACACAGCTGGAGGAACTACAAAAAGAACAGCAAACTATTCTCAAAGCAAGCAGAAGGAATGAAGAAACAAATGTCCAAGCAAAAATAAAGGAAACTGAGAAAAAAATAGAATCAACAAAACCAAAAGTTGCTTTTTCAAGAACATTAACAAAATTGACAAACTGTTAGCTAGACTGACAAAGAAAAAAAGGAGAGAAGGGACAATAAATAAAATAAAAAATAAAAATGGTGACATTTTCTATTACAGACCCAACAGAAATAGAAGAGATTACAAGAGGATGCTATGAAAAACTGTACACCAACAAACTAGACAATGTAGATGAAATGGAAAAATGCCTAGGAACATTCAAACAACCTACACTGACCCAAGAAGAAATAGAAGACCTCAAAAAACCAATCACAAGTAAAGAGATTGAAACAGTCATCAAAGAACTCCCCAAAGTGAAAAGCCCAGGACCAGATGATTTCACAGGTGAGTTCTACTAAGCATTCAAAGGAGATTTAATAACTATCTTCCTCAAACTTTTCCAAAAAAAATTGAACAAGAAGAAATGCTACCAAACTCATTCTATGGAGCCAATATTACTCTAAAACAAAGCCAGATGAAACAGAAAATTGCAGACCGATTTCCCTAATGAATATGGATACAAATATCATTAACAAAACATACTTGCTAATCGAATCCAACAACACATTAAAAGAAATATTCATCATGATCAAGTGGGTTTTATACCAGGCATGCAAGGGTGGTTCAACAAAAGAAACTCAGCATAATCCATCAGGATTAATAAATGAAAGAAGAAAATCATATGAGCCTGATGATTAATGCAGCAAAAGCATTTGACAAAATAGAGCATTCTTTCTTGATAAAAATACTAAAAAAGGTAGGATGAAGGAAACTTTCTCAACGTGAAGGCCATATATGAAACATGCGCAGCCACCAATGTACTCAATGGTGAAAGATTGAAAGCTTCCCCATTGAGATTGGGAACAAGACAAGGATGCCCACTGTCACTACTGTTGTTCAATATAGTGCTAGAGGTTTTAGCCAGAGCAATAAGGCAAGAAAAAGATATAAAAGGCATCCAAATAAAAAAGATTCACAGATGATTTTATCCTATACCTAGAAAATCCCAAAAAATCTACAACAAAGCTGCAAAAGCTAATAAATGATTTCAGCAGAGTGGCAGGATACAAGATTATTATGCAAAAATCAGTAGTGTTTCTATTCACTAGTAATGCACAATCTGAGGAGGAATTCATGGGAAAAAATTCCAATTACAATAGTGATTTAAAAATCATATATTTAGGAATAAGCTTAACCAAGGACGTAAAGCACTTGTATTCAGAAAACTACAGTGCATTGCTAAAAGAAATAAAAAAGACCTAAATAAATGGAAGAACATTCCGTGTTCATGGATTGGAAGACCAAATATCATTAAGATGTAAATTCTACCCAAATTGATTTACAGATTCAATGCAATTCTGATAAAAATTTCACCAGCATTTTTAAAAATAAATGGAAAACATAATTATCAAATTTATTTGGAAGGGTAAGGGGCCCAAATAGCCAGAAACATCATAAAAGAGAAGCGTGAAGTTGGAGGACTTTCACTTCTGAACTTTAAATCATATTACCTAACTACGGTGGTAAAGACAGCAAGGTACTGGCATAAAGATAGACACACAGACCAATGTAAATGAACTGATGGTTCTGAAACAAACCCTCACATCTATGATCAAGTGATTTTTGACAAGACTATCAAAACGACCCAGCTGGGGCAGAACACTCTATTCAACAATGAGAACTGGATATCCATAGCCCAAAGAAAGAATGAGGAACCCTATCTCACACATTACACAAAAATTAACTCAAAATGGATCAAAGACTTAACTATAAAATCTACAAGCATAAAGCTCATAGAAAAAAATGTAGGGAAACATCTTCAAAACCTGGTGATAGGTGGTACATTCTTAAACCTTACACTGAAAGCATGAGCAATGAATGAAAACATGGATAAATGGGAACTCCTCAAACAAACACTTTTGTGATTCAAAGCACTTCTCCAAGAAGGTGAAAAGGCAGCCCATTTAATGGGAGAAAATATTCAGAAACCACATATCCAATAAGGGTTTGTTTTCCATTCCATATAAAGAGATCATACAACTCAACTATAAAAGTGCAAACAAGCCAATTAAAAAATGGGCAAAAGACTTAAATAGACATTTTTCCATGGTGGAAATACAAATGGCCAAAAAGCACATGAAAAACATTTCTTCTCTGGGCTCAGTTGCAGCTGTTGACTATGAGGCTCATTCTCTTCCCAGGGCCTCTGCTGTGTCTATGGAGCTATGTTTATTCCTCTGTGTTCTTCTACTATGCATTTATTTCCCGGGGCTACAGCATCAAAATTCTAACTTTCTCCTCTGCCGTGTTGTTTTCTCTGTGAGTCCCCACCCACCAAGGGCAGGGACTCGTTCATTGTCCTACTGATGTGGCTGAGTCAAAACCCTAATCATAATTTAATCAAGTAAAAGTGAAACCTCTGAATTTAATACAATCTAATATACCCAGAGGAATGGACCAGTTTACAAACACAACCCAATATCTATTTTTGGAATTCAGAAACAATACCAAACTGCTACACTCCACTCTCTGAATTCCAAAAAGACATTACAATTTTCAAAAGAACCTTTTTTCAGTAGCAATACAAAGTACAAAATCACATCACAATCAGTTTATAGAAATACAGTTGGTCTTGAGGCAAAATCCCATCTGGCTGTACACCTGTGAAACTTACAAAACAATTTATCTGCTTCCAATACACAAATGGACAGACAAAGGATAAACATTTGCATTACCATAAGGAGAAATTGGGAGGAAAGCAAGAGTCATGGGTCTAGAACAGTTCTGAAAACATGCAGGGCATACTCCATTAGATTTCAAAGTCTGAGAGTCATTCTCAAGATGATGGTTGCTTCTCCCTAGGGCCTTGTGGGGACCCACGCTTTCCACAGGCTTGCTCAATGGCCATTTTCTTGGTTCCATCCTCATCAAGCATCTGGGTGGCAACTGAGCTCCAGACCTCACCCTCCAAGAGCATTGCAGTGATGGCCACACTTTACCCAAACTCTGGGGTGGATTCTCAAACCCCTAGTACAGTGAAGTGAAGACAACATCTTCCCTAACCTTTGGCATACAGGCCCAATCTTCTCTGAGCAACAAGTTGGTGACCTGGCCTTCCCTAATCCATGGAGAACATGCCCACCCCTCTCAAACCTATGGGGTGTCAATCTTAACTTCCCTAATCCTTGGGGAATGTGCTCCACCTTCTCTGTATCCTGGGGTGGCAACACTCTCCCTGAACATAGGGCAGAAACATCCACCCTCTTAACTGCTGGGGCAAACTCACCCACTCTGTACACATAGGTGGGGTTCCTCTCTTGGCCCAAGGAGATGTCTTAATTCCAGATCTCAGCTTCCATGGTTTTCCTCTTAAAGCCATTTTCCCTTCCATATTTCCCATTGAAGTCCCTTTTAGTCCAAGCTGACAGTGGTTTTGTTCATACAGCTCTCTCAAAAAGCTTGTAGGTTTAGCATGCAGGAAGCAGGGGTCCAAGCCATCAAACAGTAAGACTTTCCTGGATAACTGCATTTCCAATCCTGATTTACAAGTTCCATGTTTAGTCAATTCCTCAAATGGGGCACTATCATCTGGGGGTTTAATTTCCAGAGACTTGGAATTTCCAGAATCAGTTACTATTTTATTTGTGCACAACAATTCAGTTTTCAGCTTATCACTCTCGGCTAGCATTTTACGCAAAGAGAAGCCAAGCCACATTCTCCAAGTTTACTTTGGAAAGTTCTTCAGCTAATTGCCCAGGCTCGCCATTTTCAAGTTCTGCCTTCCATAAAGCATCAGGAGTTAATCTTGCTAAGTTCTCTGCAGCTTCAAATCATGGATCGCCTTTCCTCCAGTTTCCAATAATAGTTTCATCATTTATTATGTTGGTACAAAAGTAACTGCGGTTTTGCATTGTTGAAATTTGCTGTTTGATATTGGAATACATTCTTAATAAATGTGGTTATGTTATATATCATTAAAATGATATATAAAATGTGCATTTCTTGCTTTATGTTTTTTTGCTAATGACTTATTACTTATTTATTTTATATTTATTTTAGACTATGGAAATGATGTTAGACAAAAATCAAATTCGAGCAATTTTCTTATTTCAGTTCAAAATAGGTAGTAAAGCAACAGAGACAACTCGCAACCTCAACAACACATTTGGCCAGGAACTGCTAATGAAAGTACAGTAAACTGGTGGTTCAAGAAGTTTTGCAAAGGAGACCAAGAGCCTTGAAGATGAGGAGCATAGTGGCCAGCCATCGGAAGTGGACAATGACCAAAGGAGAGCAATCATTGAAGCTGATCCTCTTACAACTACGTGAGAAGTTGCTGAAAACCTTGACGACCATTCTATGGTCATTCAGCATTTGAAGCAAATTGGAATGGTGACAAAGCTCAATAAGTGGGTGCCTCATGAGCTGACTGAAAATCAAAAAAATCGTCCTTTTGAAGTATCTTCTATACAACAACGAACCATTTCTAGGTCGGATTGTGATGTGCAATGAAAAGTGGATTTTATACAACAAATCCACTCAGTGGCTGAACCGAGAAGAAGCTCCAAAGCACTTCCCGAAGCCAAACTTGCACCAAAAAAAGGTCATGGTCACTGTTTGGTGGTCTGATCCACTACAGCTTTCTGAATCCAGGCAAAACCATTACATCTGAGAAGTATGCTCAGCAAAATCGGTGAGATGCACTGAAAACTGCAACGCCTGCAGCCAGCATTGGTAAACAGAAAGGGCCCAATTCTCAAGACAACGGCCGACCACACGTTGCACAACCAACACTTCAAAAGTTGAAAAAATTGGGCTATGAAATTTTGCCTCATTCACCATATTCACCTGACCTCGCCAACAGACTACCACTTCTTCAAGCATCTTGACAACTTTTTGCAGGGAAAACACTTCCACAACCAGCAGGAAGCAGAAAACGCTTCCCAAGAGTTAGTTGATTTCCAAAGCACAGATTTTTATGCTACAGGAATAAACAAACTTATTTCTCGTTGGCAAAAATGTGTTGATTGTAATGGTTCTTATTTTGATTAATAAAGATGTGTTTGAGCCTAGTTATAATGATTTAAAATTCACAGTCCAAAACCTCAATTACTTTTCTACAAACCTAATACTTCTAAGGCCTCATAAATAGTCTCTTTAGCATCCATATTCCTACCAACAGTCTCTTCAAAGCACTCTAGGCCTTTTCTACCAAGCATCTGAAAATTTCTACAAAAAATAAATCTTACCCATTTATAAAACCATTCCAACATTTTGGTAATTGCAAAAGCACCACCACACTTCTGGTACCAAAGTCTCTATTAGTCAGCCAAAGAGGTGCTGATGCAAAGTACCAGAATGCTGCTGGCTTTTGTATTATCAGGGTTCTCTCAGGAAACAGAATCAACAGGAGATATCTGTCAATAATATGAGATTTTATAAGTCTCTCACGCGACCATGGGGATGCACAAGTCCAGGTACCACAGCAGGCTGCAAGTCAGGGGCTCTGATCAAAGTCTGATGAAAGGTCCTTAATGAGTTTCTGGGAGAAGTTGGCTGTCCAGTGACGAGCTGGGATATCCTCTCTGAATGTTGAAATCACTTCCTCTTTTAAGGCATTCAACTGAGTGGATAAAGCATCACCCATTGATGATGCAATTTCCCTGATTGGTGCAGATGTAATCAGCCATCCACGCAGTAAACTCACTGGTGATCGAAGTCCATAAATGCTCTTGTATTACAATTAGCCCAGTGCTTGCTGGACCAAATACCTGGACACAATTACCTGGCCAAGTTGACACATTAGCCTAACCATCACAGCTTTTATAAAGGGTATTTACTTGGGGTAGAAGCTCACAGTCACAAGGCCCTAATGAGTCCAACTCAAGGTACCTTCTCACCCAAAGTCATTGGCCACATGTTGGAGCAAGATGGTGGGTGATGTCTACGAGGGTTCAGCGTTCCTTCTTTCTCTTAAGGCTCCATGGTCTCAGCTTCTTCCAATCTCAGCTGTTGACTCTATACGGCTTGTCTCTCTCCCTGGAGCTCATTTCTCTCCTGGCTCAGCTGCAGCTATAAGCTATTTATTAGGCTCATCTCTCTTCCTGGGGCCTCTGCTGTTTCTATGGAGCTGTCTTTATTCCTCTGTGATCTTCTCCAGTGTATTTACTTCTGGGGCTCCAGCATCAAAACTCAAACTCTCCCCTCTGCCAAGGAGGCGGGGACTCAATGTCCTAGTGATGTGGCCGAATCAACACCCTAATAATTTAATCAAGTAAAAGTGAAACTTCTGAATTTAATACAATCTAATATGTCCAGAGGAATGGACCAGTTTACAAACACAATCCATTATCTATATTTGGAATTCATACACAATACCAAACTGCTACACATGGTCTCACTAATATGAACTAAATACAAAGAATAAATGCATGGAGGTAAAACCTAGAGTATAGGTTATTAGGAGATAAGAGGAGGGCTGAGAAGGACTACTGATGCTTAATACATGTAGAATTTTTAATTAACTTGACTGTAAAAGTGTGGAAATGGATAGAGTTGATGGTACTACATTATAGTGAGTAGAACTAATGCAGCTGGTATAAAGGGGATTGTGGCTGAACAGGGTAGTCTAGGAATGTAAATATCAATTGAAAGAAAGCTAGAGAATAATCTAGAAACTGAATTACATAGTGAATCCAGAGGTGGATGAGAATGTGGTTAATAGCACAAATACAAGAATGTCCTTCTATGAACTAGAACAAATCTACATCACTATTGCAAGGTGGTAAGAATGTGGAGAAGCATGGGAAAAATACAATTACTGTAACCTAATATTACAGCAAGACTGTAATATTCTTGCATCAATGCCAAAGATGTACTGTGTTAATAATAGGGGAGTATGGAAAAAAATATACCAAATGTACATTATAGAACATAGTTAGTGGTAATAGTATAATATTATCTCATTATCTGTAACAAATGTTCAACAACAATGTAGTCTATTGGTGTAAGGGTGTAGTATGGGAATTCCCCATGGGAATCGCACACATGTGCATAATTGTTTTATAAGTTCATAATCTCTCTAATTAAAATAATATTTTTTAAAAGTATATGTTAATCCCATAACAAAATGTTAATAGTTCTCTCAAATTATAAGATTATTGGTGATTATTTTGTAAAGTTTTTGTTAGAGAAGGTCTAGGTTTACAAAAAATTCATGCATAAAATACAGAGTTTCCATATACTATCCACCCTATTATAAACACCTTGCATTAGTGTGGTACATTTGTTACAATTAAAGAACATTTTCATAATTGTACTATAAACTATAGTCCATGATTTACAAAAGTGTTCACTGTGTTGTAAAGCCCTATGTTAGCAATTAATTTTATTGATACATATTAATAAAGCATAAATCTATCCAAAGGGTACAATCAATGGTATTTGGTATAATCACATAGTTGTGCATTCATCACTTCAATCATTTTTAGAGCATTTTCATTATTCTGATAATAATAATAATAAAAACTCATCACCTCTCAATCTCTCTATGCTTCCCCTGCCACATATAGTTGCTATTGTTTCCATCTCTCTCGTTTTTTTGTATTTATATTTTTTAAAAACAGTCATATATGCATTATCACCCATTTTCATATTTAACATGTGGTTTCATTTTGTTATACAGTCCCATGTTACATTTTTTAGCTTTCCTTCTAGTAATATACACGACCTTAGACTTTCCCTTTCAACCATTGTCATACCCATATAATAGCTCTGCTAGTTACAAACACTATGGTATGCTCTCACCATTTCTATTTATTTCCAAAGATTTACAAACAACCTTTTTTACCAGTTCTGCATAGATTAAACCTCAGCTTTCCATTCTCTACCCTCATTCTACTTTCTGGTGACTTATATTCTAATTATTAACTCCATGAATTTACACAGCATATTTAGCTCCTAATAGTGCAATCATACAGTATTTGTCCTTTTTGTATCTGGCTTGCTTCACTCAACATAATGTCCTCCAGGTTCATCCATTTGTCATATGCCTCACGACTTTATTTTTTCTTACCACTGCATAGTATTCCATTGTTGTCTATACACTACAATTTGTTTATCCATTCATCAGTTGGTGGACACCTGAGTTGTTCCCAACGTTTGGCTATCGTGAATAATGCCGCTATGAACATTGGAGTGCAGATGTCTCTTCATGTAACTGCTCTTTTTTTATACATCCTCCCGTTTTGAACTGCAGCCCTTTAACTGTTTTCCATGGTTTTGAGGACTCTTACTGTCTTTTAAGATTCCTCTGCCACTTTCATCTGAGGGAAATGACCATCCTCAGAGCCAGCCCCCAGAAGTCTGAAATAGCTGATCAAAAGCAGAGATCAGTGATCAGACCACATACCCCTGGAATTTGAAGGACTAGGTCTTTATGTCCCACCCTGGCACCAGCAAGCTGTGCCAGGGGCGCAAGTCGCAGTCCCCACTGCTGCCCCCACCAAGAAGCTGGGGGAGGGCGGATGGTAGCCACAGGGAGGGTGACACTCAGGGTATTTATTGCAATTTACCAGCCACTTCCTCCTGCTCCTTCTTGAATGCTGCACAGTCCTTCCCCAGACTCCAGAGTTTCAAAGTGGTTGATTCAGATAGTTCATGTCAGTTCAATGGCTGTTTTGGTGGAGGGACTGATTCCTGGAACTGCCTATTCTGCCATCTTCCAAATCCTCTCTTGTGATTTTTACTTTTTATTTTCTGTTTTCTTATTTCCTGAAATAACAGCATATTCTTTTCCATTAAAATTATTTTATAAAAAGAAGGTGTAGTTTCTCGAACAATGAATGACCATCATAATGAAAGTGTTTTAGAATGTTGGACAATTGCAAGACTGAAGAAAAATGAATAAAGGTTACTTGGGATAATAAGCCTTGCATTGCAATTTGTGACTCAAGTCTGATAAGAAAGAAATATATCAAAAGAATAAATATCATGACTTGATTGGAAATTTGGGTAAAAGGGGATAGGAGGAGAGGAGTCAAATATACACCAGAATTTTCTATTGAAAACAGCAGCCAGAAAGGAAATAAGTTGAGGAGAATTGAAAGGGACATTGTGAATTCAAGTTAGGATATTCAGTTATCAGTGAACAAAAAGATGATGAATACTAAATAAAATCAACTGATCGAATTCAGGGAATAAATGAGGGAATTATTATAAAGGAGTATATTTGAACTCATGCATCTAAACAAGCTAATTGAGATATCAAGTTTAGAAAGAGAAACACAGAGGGCTAAAAATAAAGACCACAACTATATTTGTTTTAATTACGTGAAATGAATGTTTAAAAAGCCACAGAGTTTAAACTTTCCTTTGAATTGCATAAGTACAATGGGTAAAGAAAAACAACTCTCAATCAAGCATTTTTTTAAACTTGAATGTCATTGTCCTATAATAAGAAGGATTTGTAAATTAGTTCATTCATACATTCATACATTCAAACAACCAATATTTCTGAGTACCTCCTATCCTGGAGACCTTGAATAAGATGTGATAAGAAATGCTCGTTTGGTCCACATGGGGTTAACAATATGCCAAAAATACAGCACAAATAGGACACATAAAAAATAGCTTGCTTCATCTGCCTAGAATGCATATTTCCCTTTGCTCTCACAAGTAGGCTCTAGGTCATCCTTGAAGGCCCAATTCATACACTGCCTCTTCTGCAAAGCTTTGGAATTTCTACAGTTTGGAATTCATCATGTCATAATTCCTGTCCCTAAATCACTTTGTTCACAACTCTCCGATGCACTTACGTACTTTGTATTATAAATGTGTGCGACCATCTTCCCCAGCAACCTATGACCATCTTGAATGGCAATGTCATTCTTTTATCTCCAGAGCTTAGCACAATATACTATAGGTTCTCAATAAGTGCTTATTAAATGGAAAATTCCTACATCTTTACCTGCATGACCAAAAGGTATATCATAACTTTAACACAAGGAAGATTTACAAATGTATTTTACATACTTGCTCCATCTAGTTCCAGCAAGATGAACGTATATCTTTGCAAAAATATAGAAAACCTGGAAGCATTTGCTGATAAGTGGTCACAACAAAATTAGCATTATTCTCTTCCATTTTTCTTATTTACTTATTCTTAAATCTCCCCTGTTGACACTTATCCTTTCTGGACTATTTTCTTCTTGATTTCTACAACTGTGACAGTTTTAAAACCTACTAACCAAATCCTTGGCAATCACTACATTTTCAAAAGTTTTCATAGCTATTGCAGGCACATAAAATTGCAAACAATCTTTTCCCTCCACCATTCATTCATTCAGCAAATATCACTAATTGTCTTTCATGTGGTAAACACCATGGAGGAAATAGAGACCCTGCTTCTGGCCAGATTACAGATAGACCTAGTTGTTAAGAAATATACACATATTAGCAAAATCAAAATTGTATTACAGTCTTACCTCTAATTTATCTGAAATTTTAATTCAAATACTAAAGCTTCAGTAGCTGAAGAATTAATTACAAAGAAATGATAAAAATGACTAAGAATCAGATATTTTCATGTTTCAGAAATTATTTAATACAGATAGCTAAACATCCAGGCTAAATGTTTTCTTTGATTCAAATCAATACTGTAAACATTTACAGTAGACAAAATAAAATCAGTTTTCCCAATTAAAAAGGTAACGTTTGCATTATAGAACTGCTTTTATATAGCAATTTGGCAAAGTAGATCCAGAGTCTCAAAAACGTTGACAAACTTTGACCTTGTAAACCCACTGAGAAACTTCCTTTAGCCTTTGGGTCCCCAGGATACTTTTTTGCTGTTGTTGCTATTGGAAGGGAGAGGAGATTAATGGATTTTAACATTTACTAAACACCTGCTCTGTCCTTGACACTTAACATTTTTATTTTTCTCCATGTAACCATCACAATTAATCCATCACATTTTCAAAGCTTAAAAGATAGTGAGATATCACAACTAAGATATAAACAAGTAATAAGTCACAGAGTCAGGATTCAAACTCAGCCCTGTCTTACTCTAAACCCTGCAAATGATCAACCATACACCATGATAACTCACAAATTCTTGGACCACTGCAGCTTTTATATGTAACTATTCCCCTATATGCTTTCTATCTTATGATCAAATGGTGGTTCCCCAATACTTATTATCACAACTCTAAGATACATTAATCAAATGAATTTGTTGGAGAATTGGTTCAAAAGCAGTTCACAAACTTATACTTTCTCTCTTTTTTTTAAAACCATTTCCCCTTTCTCTGTGACAAAATATATTTCCATATCTCATACAAAGTAAAACAAACTGGAAATGCTAAAAGCCTGCTATATTTATTTTTCATTTTCATAGAATTTGGATGGACATAAAGAACTTGATAAGAAAGGCTTCTGCTGAGGACTAGAGGCCAAGGAATAAAATAAAAGCAAGCCTAGTTACCTGAAGAATTTTGTAATCTGTACTCTCATTACATCATCGTAATTTTTTAAAAAAACAATTTGTCATGAGTACCGAGTGTCCCTCATAATATGGCACTTACAGTATAGTGTAATGATTAAAACCAGGAACTCTGCAGACAGACTTTCTGGTTGTAATTCCTTGCTGTGTATACTTGGCTAAATTACTTAACATTTCTGGGCAGGCCTAGGCTTCCCCAAATGTAAAAGATTCATAATAACAGTAGTTGTTGCATAGGGTTGTTGGGAGGTTTAAATGCCATACTGAGTTTAAATCATGTAGAGCAATGACCCATACTGTGCTTAATAATAAGTTTCAGTTTTATTGATACTCTTATATAACAAAGATAAACAGAAGGTTCCTTCCAAAGACATACATGATAAAAACAGTAACAAGATTACTTTGAAAAGTTAACTAACTTTAAAGCATCTTAGAAAAAGTCTTAATTATTCTATTACTATTGTTATAATAACTTAGTAGCATTCTAATTGAATGGCCTTAGACACATTAGTTGTGTGTGTGTGTGTGTGTGTGTGTGTGTGTGTGTGAAACAAACATTTGTGTGCTAGGCTTGGGAGGAATTTTTACGTTTTTATTTTTAAAGAGGATTTAGGTCCCAAAGAGAGTACAGACCCCAAAACCAACAAAGAGGCTTCCGCTTTGGACCCAAAACAAAACCCTGCTTCCTGAACTCTTTAAATCAGTAGGCAAACAGTTACAGCTCAAGGCCAGAAGTACGGGGTGAAAATGCAGTGGGAGGGAAGGAGATAAGGAAGGTTTATATCACTTCTTTCTTGCTGGCTAATGTTAATTGTTTCTTAAATCTGATGGTTGCACATTCCTATATTCACACTTTAGCCTCTGATGCAATTGTGTTATATTACAAGATACTGAAAGAGCTATGTCTTGGCCTTTAAAATATGTGCCTGGATCTGGAAGAAAAGTAATTGCTCAACACAGGTAACTTTAAATCCTAAAAGAAGAACTCAATCTTCTGATGAGATAAAATGTGTCAACATTTTATCAACTCCTCTGTATAAAATATTAAAAGTGAAGTAAAATAAGATGTGGTCTTGGTGAATTGTTATTTTTCTGACATTTCTATTCAGGAAGTATACTTAAGGCATCTCAAATAGTAGTGGCAAGTTCTTTCACTGATAATGAGACAAATATTTTGCTGTCCAGACCTACTTAGCCAGAGCAGAGAAAGTTAGCTTGTTGGATTTTCTCAAATGTAAATATTTGCTTTGGCTAAATAATTTAATTAGAAAGTTACCCAAAAAAAATCACTGCATATTCCATAGACAAAAAAGAAAAATTATCATCCATTGACCCAGAAAACTCACCTCGCAATTCTGCCTTGAAAGAGAAAGAAATGAGAATGAGAGTATTTGAAAGGAGAACTTTAGCTGCCACACCACCCCCTTGCCCAAGTTCATGTTTAATTAAATGTACATCATAATTCCACAAATTACTTGCATAAGGACATAAGTTATCTTCTTTGATTATAAGGTCAAATACTTACTGCTAACAACTCTCTCGTCTCTGAGGGAGGACTGGCCCCCTGCCAGACTGTTCTGCTTCACCCCTGAGGGCAGGCCCACCCACTGCTGTAAAACTGGGTGGCCAATGCGCCACCACGGAGCCCCTCCTCCTCGGGCCTCCCCCGTTGCCTAGCAACAGCCCCTTATGACGGCACCACCAGGACCCTGGGCAACAGCGCTGAGTCTCACCCAGCAGCTCCCAGGGCGCTCCCAGCTGGCTGCTTCTCAAGAGCGTCGGGTTAGCAGGAGGCCAGGGTCCCTAAGTGACTAGTTACACACACACATTTCCTTGAACTCTCTCCAGCTGCCTCTAAATAAAAATCAGAGAAGAGCTAGTTCCTACGCTGAAGGGATACCCTTGACTATATCCTTACATTTAAATTCTATCTGTGGATCTTTCCAGTAACAGAGAAAAGCCAAAGCATCAGAGCTGCTACTTGCAGTGAAAGAAAATCCCAAGTAGTTTAAATTAAAAAAAAAAAAAAAAAAAAATCTCATTGCCAACATTTGTAGAAAGAAAAGACTAAGTTGGGGAGCTGAGGTGGCTCAGTGGTTTAAGCCCTGACTTCCCACATACAATGTCCTGGGTTCAATTCCCCACCCTGATACCTTAAATAAATAAATAAAAGTCTAAGTAGTAAAAGGCAAAAAGCAAAAATCTCACATTTATAGGACCTGTTTTCTTTTTAAATGGCATGCAAAATATAACTTGCAGAACTTCAAAGAATTTTGCTATTTAGTTATTTTCCAATAACAGTCAAAAAACTGGGGAAAAATATAACAAGAGTTAAACCACATTACCCTTATGGCAAGCCTGTTCCTAAAATGTTTTAACATACAATTAACTAATTCAGTATAAAAATTTCTAGAAAAGGCTTTCTTGTCTTACCTAGTTAAACCCACATTTACATCTTCAAGTCTCAATGGCTCCTGAGTTCCAAACCCTTCATTCAAACTTAACAAAAGCTAAATTATGAGTCACATGTTTCCATCCATATCTGACCTACCTCTTAAGACAACAGCACCCACCCAGTCAACCAGGCTAGTGACTTAACCACACATGGAAATATGAATCCAGCCTTGCCCATATTTGCTCTAACTTCCTTTGCTTCTATGTTGTGGAGAAACAAGCATGTGCTCCTAGAGATAAGGTTTTGCAGCCAGTATACCATATACAATAGGGTCCCATTACTTCCCTAATTCAATACCCTCAATCAAGTGAAAGCTATTTAGCATGGTGGCAAGACACTTCAGAATCCATTTCTGGTCCACTAACTTCCCAGCCACACCACATCTCCTGCTGCTGCCCTATTGTCT
Source organism: Tolypeutes matacus (assembly GCA_026826555.1). Lineage (NCBI taxonomy): Eukaryota > Metazoa > Chordata > Mammalia > Cingulata > Chlamyphoridae > Tolypeutes > Tolypeutes matacus. Next base: position 9,508,319 of record JAKSZT010053888.1, read on the forward strand.
TCACACTCCACTATTTTGAATTGAATATAGTTCCCTAATTTCCCTTTGCGTGGCAAACTATTGGCTCTTTCAAGATCTAGCCAGAATAACACTCTCTGAGAAACATCCCTGGTTTTAGAATTATTCATAGGGCCCTCTAAGTTTCTTTATACTTCATTCATACTGCTGCTACAGCTTTAGTAACAATGTTTTTCAGTTGTTTTCCTGCCCCAAATTGAGTGTTCTTCAAGAGTTAAGGCCTTGTTCTCTTCAATCTGGCTTCCTCAGTGCCGACCATATTCCTTAGCATTTAGGTGTTTATACAATTTTTTTTTTAAGGAGGCACCGGGGTTTGGACCCAGGACCTCGTATATGGAAAGCAGGCACTCAGCTAACTGAGCTATACCCGCTCCCCTATACAATAATTTATAATGATTAGAAAACAGTACTCCTAGGCAAAACTGCAAAATACATGAGGATTGGGCATCCTTCCATTTTTAAGCTCTTCAATCTCCCATGAGGCCGCTGACCTATAAGATCAGGGATGGGTAATAAAGGAATTGACCAAAAAATAAAATGAATTATCTATCTCCTGCCTTGTGGTTTGGGCTTTTTCCCCACTGAACTGTAAGGAATCACTGTATGGCAAACAAGCAGATACCCCTGCAGTAGTCCAATCCATCCAGTAATATGGCTAAAATAATCAGATTGCCTATGCCCCTTCTATTGTAATCAGAAAAACAAATTCAAGGGAGTTGACGCCCAAATAACCAAATCACCAATAGCTGGTCCAGGTCTGGTTTCAGGGATGATAATTTGACATTCAGATTAGCAACTCAAAGTAGTTTATGGAGGAATCGTTGGTGCTACTAAAATGGGGAAAAGACTACAAAACAAAAAATCAGCAATTTAGGGCTAAAAAATAAAACAAGAAAAAGTTATTCTAATTTTAAAGCCTCTTAAATATTAGCTCACAAAATAACTCAATATATGCCTCTCTCAGAGCACTAATTGAAAAAAATGAATAGGAATACGAACAAACAATGCACAAAAGCCCCCAAATGCAGCTGCCAAATGTAATATCAAGATGCTGCTCTCCCCATTTTTAAATATAGAAATGCTTTTATACTTTCTCTGTAACTTCTTAATTTCTTATGCTTATGCAACCAAATTGCCAAATATTTTTATATTAGCAGTAAGATGATTGCCTAAATTAAACCAAACAATGCAAGTTATAATAATGGGAATCTGAACTGTTAGCCTATTTATGTTAAGAAACTGAGAGAGAACTTCAGGATATTAGAACCTTGTGAGTTCTATATACTGCTAAGTTTGTGCTTCTTCAACTAGGAAACTTAAACTTTTGGGGATACTTGACTATCTCACAAACCACATGACACGTTTTGTACTGCTAGGCAATTTTACTTGATGGTATATAGCTTAAAGCATGATTTATATAATGAAACACGATAAAGCACAATGCAAAATTTATATGAATTTGTAAGACAATATGGAATTTCAGAGAAACTTTGTGCTTTCTATGGAACACTTTATTATGCCTCTAGATTTCTGGCAATTGTTTGATAGAGAAAAGGGAGATACCTTTTCTTGGGAAATCTCTCCTAGAATTGTGTTGAGGGGAAGATTTCTTCACTCTTATGTCTAAGATAGATAGAGGCTTGGCTCTAGTCCACCACCACCACCCCCCACTCAATTCAGAACACTATCCCCACTAAAACAAGCCATTATTTTTTGCTTCAGCTTAAACCTTTTTAGCATCTTTTTTATTTCGGTAAAAGTCTTTCTCTCTCCAATATTAGTCCTAAATCTTCTGTAGATACCTTACAGGATCAGTCTAAACACCGACATATTTAAGATAGTCCTTCAAGCAATAATAATGGCCACGAATAATAGAGGTATACTGGGTATCAGGAAATGTGCTGGACACTTGACAATCATTAATCATCACAATGAAATTGCAAGTAAATAGTATCATCTTTACATTACAAAAAAAAAAACCTGATACTGCAATAAGTTAAGTGACTTGCCCAAAATAATAATCCTAATAAGTAGGAGAGCTGAGATTTAAACCCAGATCTAATTCCAAAGCCTGTGCTTGTTTCTCTCTTTTTTCCCTTTTTTGTACATCATGTAATGCTACATTCCCACGCCGTCTTCTAACTACGTGTTCATTTCTCCTAGCTAAATATCTCCATTTTATGATTATTCCTACCGTCACTTCTGCAACAACTCACCATCCTGATCACTGTGGATAGATAGATGAATTGGATGGGTGGATGGATGGATGGATCCATCCATCCATCCATCCATCCATACATGATAGACAGAGATAGAGGATAGGTATGTGTGTGTGTGTGTGTGTGTATTATAGAGAGACAGAGCGAGAGAGAGAAGAGATTTGTAGGAGTAGAGCATTCAGAACATTTTTTCCTGGGCACAATTGAGTTGAACCATCACCTCCCTTGTTCAGAATAATCTACTACTATTACTATAGTTTAAAAATATACTAGCTCTCTTGAGCAACTTGACATTACCAACTCTTATTGGATCATCTGTAAGCCAAAATCTTCTAGCATTTTCTAATAGATGTTATCACTAACCATTTTCTCTGTCTTGTTTCTTTAAAAACATGTATATGACTCTTGGATTTATCCACATATAAACCACCTGCCAAAATAAGTTTGTCACTAAGTCCAGCACTGATTATATGGCTCCCTAATGTAAAACTTTCCAGGATGCCCATTAGTTACAAATTTAAATCCAAATTCTTCATCCTGGCATTTAAGACTCTCCACTAGAGCCACAACCTATCTTTCTATGCTGTCTCCTTCCAGCCTCCAAACTTCTACACAGCCCTGCCTTATTCTCATCTGTCACTGTACTTTTGCTCATGCTCCTCTCAGTCAGGAATGTTCTGCCCACTTGTTGAAATTCCAACAGTCTCTTCAAGGACCATCCTGCTTATTTCATCCTCTCTAAAGCCTTTCTGATTAGTCTCAATTTTCATCTTTCTCTTCTTTGATACCCTACAACTTGTTTTAGTTCTTTCATGGCATCTAACACCATCTGCTTCGCAGTACAGTTGTGTGTTATCTTTCCTCACCTCTCCCAAACGTGGTATTCCATGCTTCTTGTAGAAAGAACAGTCTCACTCATTCCTGTATGTGCTACAGCACTAAAAACAAGTACCCTGCATCCAGGAAGGTGTTTTGTTTGTTTTTTTTTAAATAGATATTTGTTTAAATTGAGTTAAACTATTTATCTCAGTGGCACATGTATTAAGTTCCAGAGTTCATTACAAATGTAAACAAAGGGCATCTACTAACTATCCTCAGACATCAACCTGAAAATGAATGGGCATATGTGGCATTAAAATATGGAATTTAAGAATCTGTTTAGAATAACAAAAGTATTTTTTCAATGTACTCATGAAGAACTAATTAATATTTGATTAATATCCATGTAATCATTTTGGATTTCAAGCTTCTCCAAGGTCCCATAACTAATTAAAAGTTGAGTTGAGTTGGCGCTACCAATAAAACTTTTTTCTACTATAGTGATTTTCTCACTTTTATCACCCAATTCATCTGTCAATATCTTTTCCTTAACATTAGCTATGAAAATGATTATGTAAAGAGAAAAAAAACTCTTCTTCCTTATTATTTCTCTTCAAAATATTAGTTGAAGAGGCAGAGTTTATTTTAAAAATCTATTAATGATGGCTAGATTATATAAAATAAAATTGATTTATACAAAGCTCATTTATTTTGCAACTTCAACTAATAAAAAGAGAATGAGGGTATTAAAAATACTACTGTTTAGCAAAAACAAATGTCATAAAACCCTATACACCAATAATATTCATGGTTTTTACTCATAAGACAGTCTTTCAGGTTTAATCAGAGCCTGTTTATGCTTCTTTTTTTTCTTTTTCACACCTGTATGCCACCAGATTTGAGGACAGTAAATAATTTGCCTGCCCAACATCCATTTCACCTTTGAGTAGCTTTCCCTCCTGTACTCTCAGCTGGTGTGGTTCAGCTGTTTCCAGCAACGACAATGAGACCCAGACTACAAAAATAGGAGCGCCAAAAGTCCCCAGTCAAATGACTGATTCAAAAGTGGCACATGACTCAAATCTGCCCAGCAGGCTTATTACATTTTCCCAACCAGAGTGATTGCTTCAAGAATGGGCCTTTGAAAAGTTTTGATAATGGATGGTGCTGACAGTAGCACAACATTGGAAATGTAATTAACACCACTGAGTTATATATCTGAATGTGGTTACAAGTGGAAATTTTAGGTGGTATATATGTTACTAAGATAAAAACAAAAATTTTAAAGCACCATAGGACTGTACAACACAGTGAACCCTGATATAAACTATCTACTATAGTTAATAGTACATTTATAAACAATATTCTCTCATCAATTGTAACAAAGTGCAGCAGTTTGAGATTATTTTATGGATCCCAAAAAGATAAAGATTATGTTTGTAAACTAATCTGTTCCTCTGAGTGTGATACCCTTTGATTGTATTAAATTCAGTTGAGGGACCTTTGGTTAGATTACCTGTTAATATTGCTTTAGGGCTTCCAATTCCACTAAGTCAGTAAGGCGTGATTCTGAGTCCCCACCCCTGTGCTGCGTCCGATATAAATGGACACTCACTCAGATGGACACCACAAGAAGAGAGAGAGCTCTGTCGTTTTTGATCCTATCATGTGACAGAAAGAAGAAGGTCCAAACAGCTGAGGCCCCTGGGGAGAGATGAGCCATTTGCCTGAGCTTACAGCTTGGTCAGAGAGTGGAACAGCAGAGACAGATATAAGAGGCCCAGAAAGAAACAAGCCCTATTCCGGAAGAGAGAGGACTCCAGGATCACTTAAGCAAGAAGTCTCAAGAGGCTGGGCCCCCAGAGCTTAAGAGGAAAGGGTGAACCCAGAGGGGAAGGCAGAGACCAGACAGAGATTGGTGGCCATCTTTCTTCAACACATGGCAACTGACTTGGTGATAAAGTACTCTTATGGTGCCTTGAGTTGGACTATTTACAGCTTTGGAATTGTAAGCTTTTACCCCAAATAAACCCCCTTTATAAAAGCTAACAGATTTCTGGTACTTGGCATTGGCACCCCATTGGCAGACTAATACACAAAGATACCACACTAATACAAAATATTAATAATTAGGGAACTCCTACTTTTCGGCATGATTTTCTGTAAACCTACAATTTCTTTAATAATATTAATAAAAAGAATGGGCCTTTGATCCAAGTTGGTCCATCTTAGGACTTGGGCTAAAGTACTGAGTAGACACTTTTTTCCCTTTGAATTTAAATTTTAGCAGTTATGACTGGAGTTGTTGATAGCCATTTTGACACCAAACAGAGCCTGAAAATGAAGCCAAGTTGAAGGAAAGCAGAGCCAAAAGGTAGAAAGAGTCTAGGTCCTTACAAAATAACTGAGTTCTGGATCAACGTATGACTGAATGCTGAGTGTTTCAGTTACATAAAAGTGCTAAGTTTACCTTTATCCATAAGCCAGTTTGACGTGGATTTTCTATCATAGGCATTATAACTGTCCTAACTATGTACTTAGTTATCTGAGTTTCTCCACCCACAAGAGTTTAAAAGGATGATAGAGAGACAGAACAGTAAGAGCCAGCAAATACTTTTACACAAAATAACAGCTTATAGCTTGATACTGAAGATAAAGATAGATGACATTTTAAAAAAATTAAAAATTAAAAAAATTTCACAAGTGTAGTGTCTAAGTCAAAGCCTTAGCATCCCACATCACATCCTGGGAAGCCCCTTAGTTCTAGGCAAACCAGGACGGTTGGTCATTTTACTTGGGAATATATGGCTTCTTAAATAATATGCATAAACAAGAAGAGAGGGCATAATTAAGCCCTGGTGGACTCAAGGTAGGTGGTGGTAATGAGGTTCTGAGGTTCCTGAGGCCGTAGAGGAGGCAGTGATAGGGGACTAGCCAGAAGCATACAGCGTTCTTAGGTTCTCTCCTGACTTCTGCTGATGGGAGCTGGAATCACTGAGAAAGAGGCATCTGACTCCAAGCCCTGAAAGCATGGAGAGTGAAAATAGATGAGTCAAAGAAGCAGTCATCCCGATGAAGCCAAAGGACAAGTGAAGAAGTGAATCCTTAAATAGGTGTAAAAATAATGTAGGAATGCCAAGTCCAGAGAGTTTAGGAAAGGTACAGTTTCATCTAATAACCAGCACAGGATGTGGCTACAGAAATGGTTAGATGAGAAGGGATAAGAGAGAAGTTGTAGAGGTCAAGGAACGTGAGTTTCTGGTGTTGGCTGTAGATATGAAGTCATCCAGAATGAGGAGAAGGTTGCAGATGATTACGCCATTTGCCAGAATGTTCAGGCGGTTGTTCAGGTGAGGGTAGATGTTAGGAATGAGCAATGGTATAGGATGGTATAGCCAGTGGCTCTAAGGATCAGGAAAGAGGGTGAAAAAATAATGGTCTAGGGGAGTCGATGTGGCTCAAGCAATTGAGTCCCTGCCTCCAACATGGGAGGTCCCGGGTTGGGTTTCCAGTGCCTCCTAAAAGAAAAAACAAACAGAAAATGTGCAGACAAGAAGCAGGTATGGAGTAGACAACGAGCAAAAAATAATGATCGGACAATAAGCAAAAACAACAAGCAGACAACAAGCACAATGAGAGCAAAAAACAACAACAGATGAGGGAGCCATCTCGGGAGGGGTGGGGAGGGGGAATAATGGTCTAGGACTGGGCCTGGAACATAATTTGAGCCCATCAATCTCAGGGCAGCCTACTTCCCTGCCCTGAGATTGATGGACTGTGGAAGAGCAAACAGCCTCCAATAGGGTGGATTCAATGGAAAATGGGACTCCCAGGGCAGAACCAAGTTTCATAGTAGGGAAAAAGTGAAAGTTAATGATACAGGGAAGTTTGTTATGATGAAACAAGAGCTCCAGAGGGCAGGATGGAATGCATGATTTTGAAGGAAGAAGAAAAATGAGGCACTGGGTCACGTGAGAGGCGGCACTGGCCATAATAAAGTTAGAAGATAAAGAGAGGAAAAATGGCCAGGGACCTAATTGGGTGGTCCATGATAAAAGCAGAGATTTGAAGCATTATAAAATTAGCTGTTTTGCAGGACTAATAAAATTGGATGTTCTAAAACTCATAAATTGGAAATTTAGGAAGAGCTGTCAGCTATGATGTGGAACATGGAATTCCTTTTCATTCTAGGACTCTGATGGCAAGTGATAGATATGGATGGATGTAGCCAGCCATGAGTGGGAATGGTGGCCAGCAAAGTATGTATGGAAAGTCTTGGGACCTCATAATGGTGAGCACACATGTGAGGGAGCCAGGAGCCAAAGCAGATGCAGGGATGAAGAGGCATGGGTAGTTATTCCGAATTAATGGAGAATCAATTACAGAACAAATGTTATTCAAGACAGTGAACCAGCACTAAAAAAAAAAAAAAAACCCTATTTCATATCCTACTAAAATAACTTCAAATGGATTAAAATTTAAATAGAGATAAGAGACACTAAAAGGCATTATGAAATGTAAAGGAATATTTAAAATGGGCTTCTCAAACTTAAAAAAATCAGAAACTGTGGCGAAAAATTGATAGCTTTGACATCCACTACAATTTAAAGATTTTACAAAGCAATGCAGTATAAATAGGAATGACAAACAAGAAGCTGGTAAAAAAAAATTCAACATAAGTATATAAAGAGTTAATATCTTCATGAATAAAAAATCCTTGCAAATAAAAAAGGAATTGCAAAATAAGCAAAGAATATAAAGAACTCAATTAATAAAAATAAATCCAAAATAGCCAATAAACATCCTAAAAATATTCAGCCTCACTAGCAAAGAAATGCAAACATGAGCTATTTTTTTAATCAATCCTTACATTTTAAAATTTTCAAATGATGTTAATATGTTAGTAAAATGTGGTAAAATTAGAATTTTCAAAAATGTTATTTTGAATACAAATTGCTACAGGCTTTCTGGGAAAAAAAACTTGCAAAATACATCAAAAGTCCTAAAAGAATGAATATCCCCTGGCCCAGAAATTCCATTCTTAGAAATGTATCCAAAGGAACTAATCAGATATATGGATACAGTGTGTTAAATTAGTCAGTCAAAGGGGTGCTGATGCAAAATATCAGAAATCTGTTGGCTTTTATAAAGGGTATTTATTTAGGGTAGAAGCTTACAGTTACCAGGCCATAAAGCATAAGTTACTTCCCTCACCAAAGTCTGTTCCCACGTGTTACAGCAAGATGGCTGCCAACATCTGCCAAGAGTTCAGGCCTCCTGGGTTTCTCTCTTCCCAGGGCTCTATTCTCTCCAGGCTCAGCTGCTCTGCTCCTTTGTATGCTTACTTCCCAGGCTCTAGCTCAAAACTCCAGCATCAAAACTCCAACCTCCCTTCTCTGCAGTACAGTTTCTCTGTGAGTCCCTGCCCACCAAGGGGGTGGGGATGCAACGTCTTATTGACGTGGCCCAATCAAAGCTTTAATCATTATTTAATCAAGTAAAAGTAAAACCTCTGAATCCAATACACTCTAATACACCCAGAGGAAAAGACCAGTTTATAAACATAATCCAATATTTCTTTTTGGAATTCATCAATAATATTAAGCTGCTACACAGTGTATAAAGATTTGTGATGTATGTTATCCACTATGATATTGCTTATAAAGCAAAACTGAGGAACATTCTGCATATCCAAAAATAGGGGATTATTAATAAATATTTTAGTAGAACATTATGCAATCATTAAAAATTTTGTTTATTGTCTTGGAAAGATTTATGAAGATGACTTATTAAGTGGGAAACAAGATATATGGTGTGATTTCATAGTTGCTATCACTGTTGTTTAAAAAAAAGCTATATACATATATAAAGAATAACTTTAGAGTAATTACCTCTAGTTTGAAAGACTGATGGTCCTATTTTCTTAATACTATTCTGAAATTTCTGATTTTTTTGAAATGTACTCAAAAATACTATTTCAAAATTTTAATGTTTAAAAATTTGTGGTATTTTAAAGTGGCAAACTTTTCTTGCCCAGAAAGTAACAAGTGGAACAACTCATTTAATGTAATGATGGAGAGTTGAGAGATATAACTTCACAAAAGGATGAGATTAAAAGAAAAAAAAACACTTTATTATATTTTCACATCTGTGTTTCTTGATGAAGAATTTATAATAGCAAGCATCTACTGTCCTTAAAAAAAAAAACCTTAATTCTACACTTAAACATTGCTAATGTTTAAAACAATATATTCCAATGATTTGCACAGGTTTTTCTTTTATTTCCCATTTCTGTGTTAAATCAATGACCTACCAGAGGGTGCACTGAAATTAGAATGAAGCCTTTCAGAAAACTCAAAAATACTGTTTCATATCCTCAAGATCGAAATTTCATCTACCAAAAACTATTTCATGGGTGACTTTACATCATACATTTTCATTACATCATAATGAAAAATGTTATTTGTTTTATATGCTGTTCCTACTTATTTTCTTTCTGGCAATAGTAATTCCAAGAGGAAAAGTAAGATACAAACTGAATTGTATACCATTATTACATTTAGGTAAAAGTATATCTTACAAGTGTACAAAAACTGGAAGATACCCAATAGTGAAACAACTATGATTATTAGAATTGAAATGAAAAACATTTAAATACTCTTTACTAATGTGATAGTGCTATGATTTAAAAAAATATTGAAAGAAAAAAGCTATCAAATAAAGTAAACCTTTGGCAATCCTTATGTAAAGTAACTTGAGATGTCCTTAGAAATAATCTAAACTGCTGTCCTTAGATTAAATCCTATTTCAGGTGGATCACATTAAGACAAAACCTACAAAGTGAAGAATGAAATCAAATGACTATTAAGACTGGTAAGAATTACTAACAGATAATATGAAGCTTTCAACAAATTGGGATAAATTAAAACTCTTAAGAAAGTTGATAAAAATAAAACCAACAAGTAAAAAATGCTTTGTTTCCTCCCATTTTTCAATTAAAACAGAAAAGTTTATTTTTCCTTTCAAATCATTCAAACCCAGAACCCAAAATATGGACTTCTCAGAGTTGGAACAAACTATGCTGGTTTTACACGTGGAGCTTACTATTCTTTGGCAAAAGTCCACAAAGATCCCTGATCACTGAGCCAGATCTTATCCAGTCAAGAAAATATTTCTCACTTCCCCATCCTTCCACGAGGTAAACAAATCAAATCCCTTCCATTGTCATACACTGGTCTCATTTCTCCATTGTCAAATGCATATGGTACAAATAAATGGTAAACCTGAAATAACCTGGTTAATTTCAGTGCTATAGGACTTTGACCATATCAGGATACTATAGCCACATTGCTCAAATCATCACATTGTTGTCTTTGTAAGTGACACTGAGGTGGAGCACTGGGTCTACACCATGCTCCGCAGAGACTGTCAAGAATGCCCAATATGAGCGAATCAGCTGGGCATTTTATTCAGTTCAGATAAAAACGGCAGACTGTGGCTTTAGACACCAATCAGAACTGGTTTCCAATCTCATCTTTGCCACTTTCAACAAATGACTTTAGGTAGTTGCTCTCTATGCCGACTCATCTGGGAAATGGAGCCACACCACCAACTCCACAGGTTGAAGAATAAATGAAATATGTGAAAGCATCTAACTTTGGACTTGCCATATAGTTGAGGTTCAGTAAAACGCAGTTTCCCTTCTCTTAACACATACAGTCATTTCCAGGGAGAGAAAAAAATAACTACTATCCCTTAGAATATTTTAAAGCTTCTACTACAAATCGAAAATTGTAAAAGATGTTTAAGGTCTCCACTTTAGCCTTAATCCCATCTCCTCCTTTGGAAATCAGCTCCATAAATGATCTCCCATCTTTTCCGTACCTAAGCCTCTCCCACACTTAATGGCTCCTTTATGATGGCTCAAGAGAAGAGGAAGGTTCTCTTTGAAATATTAAATAAAAATTCATTTGACTCTGTGTCCTGATCCCTCAATTTCCCAAACTTTCTTTTCTTTCACCAGTAATCAAGTTAACACTTGCTCACCTCATTTCCTAACTTTCTATTTCCTCTCATCCCAGAAAACCTGGCTTCCACCTCCCAATTATAAAACCATTAATCTTCCTTTCTACTTGTCAAATCAAAAGTCTTGGGGAGCGGGTGTAGTTCAGTGTTTAAGTGCCTGCTTCTCATGTACGAGGTCCCGAGTTCAAGCCCTGATACCGCCTTTAAAAAAAAAGACTTTTCAGCCCTTCTCCTACTAGGCCTTCTGATGCCTCTGACCTGTTTATCATGCCACATATTTTGAAGCTGCACATACTCCTTGTTGCTAGGAGAATGCTCTTTCCAACTTCTCTTCTTGGGCTCCCAGAGGAACTCCTCTTACTCCCTAGGCTTCCATTCTCTTCCCATTCCCCTTCTTACTCTAAGTACTCTCCATAGGAGGCCTCATCACTTTTTTCCTCTCTTGGATGCCAATGTCTATTAAATCTATGTTTCTTGAATTTGTTGCAACAACAGTCTTTTGGATATGTTGGATATCTTCACCTCTGATTCATCTTTTACCAACATCATCTTCCTCCATACCCACCAAATCTGCCTCCATTTTTATATTCCCCAACTACCAAACTCAAATCAAGAACCTGAGAAGCACTCTTCATTACCCCTCTTCCTATTCCAAATCAAAATAACATCAAGCCCAATCATTTCTGGATTCTAATATATTTAGACCCTGAATACTCTTCTTCATCTCTAATTCTACTGCCCTGACTTATTTTTCAGCATCTCCTGCTGGGACTACAAAAACAGTCTTCCAATACCCCTCCATCCAACGTCCTCAGAGCTACAATAGTATATATACATACATACGTACATACATACACCTTCATAGCATGTTAGAAAGACATACATAGTTAGAACTGTTTTTTTCCTAACCTTTTACATCTATGACAAGTTCTGCTTCTTTACCGCAATATATACAATTATGATAGATGTCCTTCTTCAGGAATGGAGGATATGAGAGTCAAGTGGTTTCTGTGGAAGTTCTTGCATGTGAAACTTCTTCTTTTGGCTTCTCAGACTTTTTGCAAACCTTCAGTATGAGACAGAGTCTATCATATCTAAAAACTACCTTTTTTATTAGGTTTCAAGGACTCTTGGGGGAAAGGCAGACAAGAGGGGTACAATTCCAGGTTATGAGATTTAGTAGTACACCTGACTCCAAAGGGGCTTAGCAATTGAAATACTTGTTCTCATTTTTAAAATAAACAAACATAATAGGCTAATGTAATTGCATGAATTGCAAGACATCCTTATTTAATCACAAACACTGATTTTAAGAATAATGTTTCCATTGGAGACATATTAGTCCAGCCCATAAATATTAGACCAGTAATAAATTATTTTATAATCGTTAAAACATAACAATGCTTGGGAAGACTGTTAAACTCTTTCCTGTCTTACAGAGAATGATGGTTAGGCTCATATGTCAATTTTGGCCAGGTAATGCTGCCCAGCAGTTTGGTCAAGTAAGCACTGGCCTATTTGTTACTGTGATGACATTTTGTGGACTTAAATCATTAGTAAGTTGATTGCATCTATGGCTGATTACATCTATAATCAACTGAGGAGATTGTCTTCAACCATGAGATATGTCTCATCCAATCAGGTGAATGCCTTAAAAGAAAAAGTACTCATTTTAGCCGTCAGAAGAGAGAATTTTCATCTCTACTTCACCCAGCCAGCTCTTCCTGGGAAATTCATGGAGGACCCTCATCGGAGTTCCTGGTTTGCCTTAAAAAATTTGGACTTGCGCACCCCCACAGTCATGTGAGATAATCTTATAAAATTTCATAGTATTTACAGATATCTTCTATTTGTTCTGTTTCCCTAGAGAACCCTGACTAATACACATGATTTTATTCCTGAAGCTTTTCTGGACCTCAGTTTTCCCCTTTAGCTCACCAAAACATGAAAACCTAGAGTTAACGTTGCTGATTTCCAGACTCTAGAAGAGTTTTGTCTTTCATCAGCATAACAGATTTTTTTTTTAATTAGAGAAGCTGTGAGTTTAAAGAACAATCATGCATCTCTTATGGAATTCCCATACATGTCCTACCACCAACACCTTACATTGTTGTGACACATTTGTTACAAATGATTAAAGAATATAATCATACTATTACTGCTACCTATAGTCCATAGCTTATTCTTGGTGTATTTTTCCCACAAACCATCCTATTATTAATACCATGCATTAGTACTGTATATTTATTATATTTCCTGAGAGAATGTTCTCATATTTGTACTGTTAACCACACACCATCATCCATCACGGGATTCACTGAGTTATACAGTCTCCTGTTTTGTACAATCCAACAAAAGTGTACACTCAGTGGTTCTCAGTTTCATCACAGAGTTGTCAGCATAACAGACTTTAAGGCCAAGAAGGAAGTTGGGACAAGAAGGGCAACCCCAGGAAGTGGAGGAAAGCATTTAGCTCCATTTCTATGGAGATTCCTCTGCTGCTGCTCCCCAAGCAGTATTCAAGTTGTCTGCTGTCCAGACTCCAGGGTCTTAAAATGTCTCTGCACCCTTGACCCTCTTTCTGGTCTGAACAATCACATTCTATTTGATCCAGGACTCTAGGTGAGATTATCTCCTCCTGTTCAGAATATAATTAAATCTGAAAATCATTTTATTCTCATCTAGAATACCCCCAATTTTCTTCTCCAACCAAGCACCGAATGCCTGGACACCATCACATTTTCAGAAGAGGAGGACACGAATTCACTCTGCTTTAAAAAGTCCTTGGTATGCACCATTCCTGGGCAGATACATAAAACTTCTACTTGTCAGTACAAGCTAGAACGAAACACTTCTCGCTCACTTGGGTAAAAAGTACAGTACCTATCTGATCTCTGGAAATCAGCTGCACTGCTTATAACAAGAAAGAAAGTAGCCACTTTTGGTTTTCTAGGTATGCTCAAATGCTTAAACTGGTGTTCTTTTTATGTAATGTCACTAACTGATAATGACTTATAAAATTACATTGAGAATAATAACATGCAAATGTCTTAGAACAAGAGGATTTAGAAAAGCATATACTAAAGGGAGAAGTTTCAAAACAAGAAAAGAGGAGCCCTGGATTTTTCCTTAACATGTGATTTGTGTACATGTAAATCACTTAATCTCAGGCCTTCTATCTCCACAATAACAGAATATTTCATGGTTATTTAAAAATAATTACGTGACATCATACATAAGGAAGTTTATTTTATCATAGGATTAGTGCTCTGCTTTTGATATTAAAAAAGGAATGATTTTTTCTCACTCAATTAAAATCTTGCATTGAAGGAATGGACAACCACTGAATTTACTGTCAAGGCAAATACTCCTTGCAAACTCTTTTTCTTCTCATTTTCAGTGGATATTGAAGGAAATTTAGTCTTGATTAAGCCTAATTTATTCTCATTTACCATATGTTACAAGCCAACTCCTGCAGGGCACGAGTTGGTGCAGCCGCAAGACCAAAGAATGCACCTGGAACTGAGCCAGGCGTAAGCTTTATTTCGACTTTTGGACAGGAAAAGCTCTCTGATGGCGGCATTTCAGAGAATGAAGATAGCACTCCACAATGAGATGGGAAATTTAGAGGTGATATAAGGGGTAACAAGGACTTCCTTAGGATATGAGAACAGAATTCCTGTTAGGGTCCCATGACGGTGGGGGTACATGGGGTCTGGTGATGTTTTCACTGTGCTTGTAGGAAGGACATTTACTGCTTTGGGACTATTATAGTTTTTGATACCATATATACATTCTCTCCCTAATAACCTTTAACTTATGTCTAGGTGATGCAGGCGGCTACATGCTGAGGACTTGGGGGGGGGGGGGGCGGGGTCCCCACACCAAAAAAAAACTCTTTTAAGCAAGAAATCCTTTATTTCTGAGAAATATTGTAACAGTTTTTTCAAAATTGTTGGTTGTACTTAAGATTAAATCTGAAAGGAAGCAAAGTGTTTCCTCCCCCAAACCTGTCTACATATATGAAATCATATATAATCCATTAAGAAGTATTTCTCCAGAATTTTCTACATTTTGTAAATGTATAACCTCTATAATAAAAGCCATTCAATGTGATCTTTCAAAAATTAAACATAAATTTATTCATCCAACCCAGCAAGTCCACTGCTACTTATCTAGCCAAGGGAAATAAAACATAAGTACTTACAAAAACATATGAATATTCATAACAGCTTTATTCATAACAGCCAAAAAGTAAAAACAATTCAAATGTCCAGCAACTGGTGAATGGAGAGACAAAATGTGGTATATCCATACAACAGAAAACTACTCAGTAATAAAAAGGAATGAAATACTAATAATACTATGAAATATAATGAAATACTAAGTAAAAGAAGCTGTAAACAAAAGAACACATAATGTATGATTCCATTTACATGAAATGTACAGAAAAGGCAAATCTAAAGAGATAGAAAGTAGATTAGTGGTTGTCTGGGCCAGGGAATGGGAACAAAGATTAACTGTAAATAGGCATGAGGGATCTCTTTGGGGTGATGAAAATGTTTGAAAACTAGATTATTGATGATGATTGTACAATTTAGTAAATTTCCAAAAAAAATCACTGAAAAATCATCCAAAGGACTAATTATCTAAAAATCTTACCCTTGAAAGTGTTAAATTTTGTGATATGTAAATTATATCTCAATGAATTGTTTTAAAAAACCATTCTATAATGCAAACCGGAGAGGGATTTAAATAATTGGAAGAATTATGAGGACAATGAAATTGATCCATCATTGACAGAAAAAATTGACTAAAGAAAGCATTCTTAGCCATTTTACATTTACTTTCTACATTTTGTGGTAGAAAACATTCTACAACAAAAATGAAATTTGACACATTTTTTTAATATTCTGCCCAAAGTAGGCCATTAGCTGTTGATTAATTTAAATCATTTTAATGATTATTTAAAGTTGTGGTAAAGTTAAGACTAAAAAAAGTCAATTACTAAAAACTTTTTCCAAATTTTTTTTCTTCCAAAGTATAACTTTGATTCAAAATTGAATCACTTAAAATGCCAAAACATGTTTTTAGAAAAGGAACTCTCTTAAGGTAGTGTCAGTAGACCCGAGTGAGGATATTGACCAGCACAGGATATTCTGACAGGGAACAGGGGAGGTTGTCAAAATGCTGGTCTAACCAACGTTGATGCATTAAACAGCTTCCTGTGAGCCGTATGGACATCAGCTCTCATTTTAAAACCCAAGTCCTGAGCTTTCTGAATATTAAATCCTAAAGGGAATTTTAAAAATAATAATAACAGTGTGTGGCAATGTCAATAAAGAAGGCCTCTTGAGACGATAAAGCGGACAGATGGATTTTTGAATCTCTGTACACAGAGAAAGTAATTCTAATTCAATACAGTTTTAGCTGGATTGGAGTGTTTTAGTTTTTAGTGTTTTCCAGAAGAACTCTGAAGTGGGTAAATGCCTTCTATCTCCACTTCCCCGCCCAGCGCAGACTCCAGCTAATAATAACAGATCCTTCCGTTTATTTTGTGCTTCCCAAGCGCCAAGCGCGTTTCAAGCGCTTTTCCAAAGAAGCGAGTTGGCTCCGCTCCCTGGGAAGAGCTTCGCGAAGATGGGACTGGCCAGGCCACCTCAGCCTCACTTGGCGCTGGCCCCCAGGCCACCGACCCGGTAGCCGACCAGGCAGCGACATGTGCCCATGAGCGCATTTCTGGGGCTCCCCCAAGGGGCTGCAGCAGCAGCTGCCTGCACCCAGGCTCTCCGCTCCTCCCAGCCTAAGCCCGGCCGACCACCTCGCCCTCAGGTCGTGCCCTGGCTGCCGGCCGAGTCCTAAGTGCCAAGGAAAATACAATAGCTAAACGTGACCCTTGGGGTCATTCGGGCCACCCATTCCCATTTTTTACCAAAGAATGGACGGAAACCTGAGAAGTGAGGTGATTTTGCTAAAACCCCACAGCTCGACCCGGGCAGAGCCGGTTAGCCCTTGGGTCTCGGCTGACCCTGTGGCCGCGAGCGACTGCCTGGGGCTTGGAAAGCGCCGCCCAAGGAAAACGAGCAGGCACTGGTGGCGCGAGAGGCGATGCGCTCAGCAACTTGTGACAGGAGGTCACCAATGCCCATCTTCACGGCAGAGTGGGCAAAAAGCAGGTGAACGTATCTCCCGCTTGACGCCCGCTGACCTGAGCGCCCCCTTTCGCACTGAGAGTGCCCATTTTAGCCTGAGGAGGTGAGGAGGTGGACCCACGCAAAAGGAGCATCCGCTTGCAATTCCGCTCCACCCCCGGCATGAGCAGACACGCCGGAAAATGGGAAAGTTGCACTTACCACCTCTTTGTTCGTTCAGTCTCCCCCAACTCCCCAAGTCTTTTCCCTGCATCCGCGCGCCGGGGACCCCCGCCGCCGCTCACCCTCCACTAGGTACGTACCAGGCGCGCGCACAGCTGCCCGCGCAGCCCGGGCCAGGTCCCCGCGCTCCGGCTCGCCCAGCCCCTGTGCGGCCCCGAGCTGCGCCGCCGGCTCGGGATCGCTGCCGCCTCTGCCGTCCACGAGGATGCCGCGGCGTCTGAGCTGCCTGAGTGGGGCGCAGCCGGGCGCTGGAGGCGACGCGGCGGGGCGGAGGGAGCGGCCGCAGGGACCCGCCCCCGGGCGCAGAGCTCGGCTCCCCAGCCGTGCCCCGATCTCGCAGCCTCCGGGCCGCAGCTGAGCGCCCCCCAGCTAGCGCGACTGCGGCTCTTTCCCGCCCGCGCCCTGGGAGGGCTTTCTTGCCTACGTGCGCGCTAACAGGCAACTAATCTTCGGCGATCGTCACGGGGCCCGTGTCCTCCCCACCTGCCACTCCCAGTTCCCGTGGGTGACTGTTCAGGTGCTGTGCAGAATGTGCTGATTAGGGCTGCGGGAAATTCACTCCCATCCCCCCAATTCGCGCACGCAGCATCTTATTTTCCGTGCGGTCAGTCTGTGCGCGCCTGGAAGGTTTTTGCTCCAAGAGTCATAACATTGCCCTTTGAGCTAAGCGTGCCTGTTTGGAGAAGATAGGAAAGTTGTCTTATCTGATCCCGGGATCTGGGTCTTAGCGTTTATTGGGAAGCAACATGCAACGCAGACAACTTATTGTGCAAAGGAAAAGGGCAAAAGCACAAAACTATGCTTATTGAGTTCACGAGCAGGTCCTCACTAAGGAGAGCGAGATCCTTACTAGTAAGGTCCCATTGTGTCCTTCAGAAAACCGCATTAAATGGTGATGGTACCGCTGATAGCTTTAAGGAGCGTCTTCTGTTTCGTCAGATGGTTTCTCCTCAGGACCTAGAATAGTACAAACACGTAGTAAGTGCCTAATAAGTAGTTTTTAAATGAATTAATATTCATTTTCTTCAATTAAGATGAAAATAATGACTCAAGAAACTATTTATAGAAGATTTTGTCCATTTAGAGTAGACGGAAGGTTTTTGATGGCCTCTCATTTATACTAAGAAAATAAGGGAGGCAGGTAGCTGGCCTGACAGTTTGCAGTAGCTGCTGTTGGAAATGGTATGGAGAACCTCACTGTGAATCCAGAGAAGTATTTTTGAAGCCAGGAGTTGATGGTAGCAATAGTTTCACACATTTGTGTGAATTTGTAAAATGTATGACTAAATGCAGAAAGTCGAACTAATCCAAGTATGTGGTTTTGCCAAGTGACTTGATGGAAAGACGAGTGATTGGAAGACTAGGCTTTAAGGTCAGCTTAAGACTAGATGGGAAAATAGGTGAAGAAATAAAAGGAGAGAGGAAAAGAAGTCAAGGAACTACAAATCTCAGCCAAATGAGAATGATAGTAAGATAAATAAGTTGTAGTCAGGAGGTGGGAAATTTTCTTTAAAGTTGCAGTAGTAGAGTGCTGGCATGGTTTCTGGAGTAGTTGTGGGTGGGCTTGGTGACATGGAATGGAGATCAGGAAATTTGAGGCTAAGGTACTGCAGAGGCCATTCACATGGACAGTGAAGCTACCAACAGTGATTCCAGGACATGGGGTAGAGACGGAGGCTGTGAGTCAGATACCAAAGGCCTTCCATGAATGTGGAATGATCCAGAACTGAATGAATGGCTGGGAGAGTTGGGGCAGAGGATACATATCCAGGGAACAAGAGCCTAAATAGACCAAGGACTGGTATAGGAGGGGGTTAGGAATTTGGAAACAATATTGGGGAGCTGCAAGGATACCAGCACTGCCTCACGTGGACTGAGAGTGTGTGCTGAGTAGACTACACTGAAGAGAAATCTAGGGGGACCTATTCTCTGGAGAAAGCTGATCTTTACTTAAAGGCCCAACTCTTGGCTTAATGCTCCATTGTCTCCACCTTGAGAGTCTTAATAATTTTTTAACGAGGCCCCACCTTTTTATTTTGCATTAAGCCCTTCAAATTATGTAGACAGTCCCCTTAAGAGGGAGTGGAGAAATGAAAGCATGAGTGAAGCAAGAAGCAGCAAAAACACTCTGGGAATTCAAGTATGGGAGAGGCAAAGTGGAAGAGATTATAAAGAAGAGGAGGAGATTATTTATGAGGGAGATGAAGCATGGCAGGGAGAAGGGCTGTGGCTGCAAGGTTTCAAGTGAAATCTTAGAGCGAGCCTGGCTAGACCTGGGCATGAGAGAACAGGTTTCACCGTCAACCTACTCCACGTTTCTGTGGACCACTTTGGCCGAGGCCACAGAAAGAGCCCAACTGTATGACACTGGCCAGCAATTGCTTTTCAGGTCTTTTTGGCAAACTAAGATATCTATAAAAATGTGAAACCTACCAATATTTCTAAAACTTTCCAACCATGAAATTTAATACATATAGAATTCCAAATTTTAAAACTGCCCAGAGAGATTTTGCATCTGTATCTATCTGCCCTTGGGAACAAAAGACAATGGATGTAAAGTTGTGTGTCTGGGACAGTGCCAACTCTGATTATTGAGGAGATGGGATTCTGCACTCCTTTCACCCCACCCTCCATTCTAGAGGACATGTGGGGTTCCTCCATATGAATAGAGGGTCTATAGGATGACCATATTTTATCCATCCCTAAAAGTATGAAACTTGGGAGGGCTAAGGGAGTAACCTTGTGCATTTGTGGTAAGGGCTGAGCTAGTTTCCCAAGCTGTGCCTTATAGAGGACAATCTTTAAAACCCTTAGAAAGGGGAGAAGAAAATGCTAAGGGTGCTACCCCATCTCCTACCCCAGCTAACAGACACTAAATAGTCGAGTAGCTGGCAGAGCCAAAAGGAACGCTCTTTAAAAAGCATAACACTCTTGGGTCCTTTCTCCCTTCCGTTCAAGGCAGAACAGGTGCTATAAATTCCATCAAAGGTTCCCTCCATCATTCACTCAATAAGGACAGTGAGAGGATCCTAAATTGTGACAATGGGGCAGGAGCATAGCTGGGCCAAGGTTTGGAGCAGGTATAAGGAGCATCCATCTTTGAGTGGCCCCAAAGGAGGCAGAGACCAAGCTTGGATGATGTAGTGACTTAAGGCAGAAGGGACAGAGCTCGAGCCTCCAGGTAGTGACCCTGCTCCTGCTGTGCAGCAGAAACATTGCCACATATACACAAGCACGAAGGGAGAGGTTGCGTGAAAGGATTGGGGCAGGATGGGCTTTTAGATCAGAGGCTGTAGAGTGAAAGACAGAAGGAAGAGCCAGAAAGAGACTGGTTTCCTTTCAGTATTTAAGGTACACATTTCCTAAGAAGATATTCTTATATTACCATTGTACTCCTGCGGCTCTCCTGCTCCTGGTCAATCAGGCATCATTTTGCAGAGTAGCAGGGAGTATGAAAAGAACACTGAAAACAGGGAATCTTGGACTTTGATCCAGGCAGTGCCACTCATGGTTGTGTAATCTCGGTCAGGTTAGTTTCCTTGTGACTGAAAGGCTGGCGTAGAGCTCAATGATTGTCCTGCTCTAGAATTCTTTTTCTCTGAATTGGCCTCCCTAATTAAATTCCAACTTCTCAGGCCAAATTTAGAATATTTTACCCACCCACCTCTCTCTCATGTTTGGTCTTATTTCCCATCGCAAATCCTGTTTTCCAGATCAGCTGATCACTTTGCCACTCCATGGGACTTCCTTATTCCAGCATTCATAATTGGTGCAAGGCAATGTGCTTTTTAAACCTACCTTCTGCTCTCAAGCAATGCTCCTTACTTTCTTCAAAATCTGTTCATAAATCATCTATTTTTGGAACACTACTTGTTGCTATTTTCCATCTCTGATCAATTCATCTAAACATATGACATGTTGTTATCCAAATTTTATAGACCCTCTTTCATGTGTTTGGGATGTACAGAGATTTTAATTCAAAAGAAAAATATTGTTCTCTTAAGTTTGGAGCATGCTCTTAAGAGCTTTTCATGTGCATTGTCTCGTAAGCATACTGTAAATTTCTTAGCACAAAGTTCTTATATTCTTTAGGAGTGTTTTCTAACTTCTTCCAGTAAATGAAAGAACTGTTTTAGGAGCAATAAAAAAGTAGCTAAACATCTAGCCATCAGTTGATATAGCATCAGCAAAGTGCTTGGCACTGAGTAAGCATTCAATAAATATTTTTGCATGAATATATTTAAATTAACCCATACCTTCCTTCCTAACCATAATTACATATATGTATGTATGCACATATATATATGCACATATAGATACACATTCACACATATACAAAAATATAAACCCCAACCATTGTCCCTCTGATATTCAATATGATAATCTTAATATCTGATAAACACAAAGAAATTAAAGAAATCCAAAACATAACAAAAGATACCTTTTGATTCACCAATATGTGTTAATTCATTTGCCCAAATAAGCTTTATTTTTAATATCATACATATATATAAGAAATACCTGAAAAATTTCAGTATACTTTTATATGAATTGCTTCTGTACAGAGATTAATAAAATCATAGATGAGCACTCTAAGGTTAGATAATCATCATAATTAAAAAGCCAATTTGCAACTTCTAACACAGGGGATCTTGTTGTCTCTAGAGGTTTTTTTTTTGTTGTTATATTAGAAAATTGAAATTTTATCAGAAAATAGTATCATTTTTATGATATTTATTGTATTAGTTATAGTGGACATTTATTATGATCCTGAATGACTCAATAAGTAGATAAATATAATGAATGCTAAGTTGTCTTACAAAATTAGTTAGGTCTTTGGATTTGGGACAAACTCTTATTTAACCCAATTTAACCTAGGTATCATTAATGAAACTTGAGGTGGGTAGAGTCTCCTAAAGAAAAGAAACCACTGTGATGATGCCGGGGCATTGGACCTGAAGGTAGCCTATTTTAAAATTTTTCTTGGGAACCTAGAATTTAAACTTCGCTCAATGAGGACACTTCAGGGGGAATTTTTCTTTATACTGTATAGGAGTTATATAAGCTGTAAAAAAAAAAATTAGTTCATAAAACCAAAGTACATAACAACAAAGAATGTATTACTAAATTTCAAGTATCTTGACCAGTGAAAATAATAATCTTTGGCATTCACATTTCTCTGGGCTTCTTGGATAAGATGCATCACATTCATGATGCTCCTCATTAGTTGCAACCCTGGGAAGAATTTTGAAGAAAGTAAAGCCTGTCCCCTTTCTGAAGCTTTTTTGTCTTCTCATTCCCAAACATTTGAGGTTCTCCTGTAAACAGTGAGTGGTTTTATATGCACACTGATCCCAAAATATCAATAGCTTCTTGTGCAATACGTCTTGGGTCCAGGGGTAGGGGAGTGATGGGAAGTAATTGATATTGCAGAAGAGAGTTAGGAAATGATCATTCCTGAGACCAAACAGTTAATTTCTAATAGGTAGAGTTTAAGCACCATTCTGGTATCTAGGAGGGAACATCTTCCTTTTAAAATTAGACCTTAGCAATTAATAGATATGAATAATTTAAATCTTTTTCCCAATCTTGTATTGATTAAGAGAGGGAAAGAAGATGGAGTGAATGCAATCGACCACCTTGAAGATGGAAGAGGCAAGGTCTGTATTTTCTAATATCCAATCTACTTGATGCACATCCCTTTCCTTGAATAATAAGGAAGACTTTTATATGGAATTCTAGGTTGACAATTTTTTTTCAATACTTTAAAGGAGTTACTACATTGTCTTCTGACTTACATTATTTCCGATGAGACGCCTGCTGTCATTTTTATCTTTGTCCTGTGTACTTACTGTCTTTTTTTCTGACTGCTTTTAAGATTTTCACTTTATCAGGGCTTTTAAGTAGTTTTATTATAATGCACCTTTATGAAGTTTTCTTCATGTTTCATGCACTTGAGGCTTCTTGGATTGGAGGCATTTTACTCATTTCTTCAAATAATTTTCTGTCCCTCCCTCCTTTAGGGACTCCAATTACACATATGCTCTTCTGCTTGAAGTTGTCCCACAGATCACTGATCTTCTGTTCATTTTTTATTTTGTTTCCCCCTGTGTTTCATTTTAGCCATTTCTATTGCTATATCTTCAGGCTCATTGATTTTTTTATTTTGTCATCTCTAATTTGCTGTTAATCCCACACAGTATATTTACCATATTAGATATTGTGTTTTCATTTCTAGAAGTTTGAGAATTTTTACACCTTCCATGTCTTTACTTAACATGCTCAACCTTTCCTCTACTTACATGAGCATATGAAATATAGTTACAATACCTCTTTTAATGTCCTTTTCTACTAATTCTATTATGTGTGTCATTTGGGGATCTGCTTCTATTAATTGTTTTTTTCTTCATTATAGGTCATATTTCCCTGCTTCCTTGCATGCCTGGTAATATTTTTACTGGATGCCAGACAGTGTGATTTTACCTTGTTGGTGGGTGATGGATATTTTTGAATCCCGATTAATATTCTTTGAACTTGGTCTTGGTCATAGCTAAGTTACTTGGTTAGAATTGAATTCTTTTGAGTATGGCTTTTAAGCTTTGTGAGATAAGATCAGGTAAGTCATTAGTCCAGAGCTTATTTTCCTGTACATACCTTTCTGAGTACTCTACCTAATGTCCCTTGAATTATGAGGAAACACGAACTATTCCCAGGTCTGTCTAAGCTTTGGTGATTTTTTCCTGTGTTCCTTTGGGTAGTTCATCACCAGCCTTGGGTAGTTTCTTCTCGTGTATGCCCTTATATGTACCCAACTAAAGAATTAAGGGGACCTTCTGCAGATTTCAGCAGCATTTTCTCTGTGCAGCTCTCTCTTCTTAGGGACTCTTCCCTGCAGCCTCTAGCTACCTGAATCCCCAGATACTTAGCTCCATTTCTTCAATCTTGAGAGACCACCAGGATCTACTTGAATTCCCCTTCTCTAAGCCTGGAAACTCCTCTGTAGGTAGTAAGCTAAGCCAATCATAGGACTCTCCTAATTGTTTCCTCTTTCTCTCAGGGATCACTGCCCAATGCTGTCTGATATCCAATGTCTGAAAACTATTGTTCCATATATTTTGTGTGTGTTTTAGTGGCTTCAGGCAGGAGGGAAAATTTGGTCTCTATTAACTCCATCTTGACTAGAAGCAGAAGTCCATATAATAATGTTTTTGCTTTTTAGCTTGTTTTCTGTTTTCTCATATAAATTCTTCTCCATAAAACACAATAATAGTGTACTGCACACAGTGTTCTCTTGATAAATATTTTGGACTGAATGAAATAAATCTTTTAAAGGAAAAGGGGAGATTCAAAATATTTATATTTTGCTCAGAGGAAAACTTATCTGGAGAATTTTGTGGAGGACACAACCCTGAGATAACCAGTCTATTCTCAGCTCTGTTCTTACCAACTTCTGTGACCTTAACTTTTTATGACTGAATTTTCAGATAAAATGGTAATGGATATTGAAATTCCTCTTTTAAATTAAGCAATGTTTTTTACATTATATTTGAACAAGGATCGTCTTAACTAGGATTATATTGAAATTCTTCCTAAATGGCCCTTGAAACACCCTAACCATTGTGAATATTACCTGGCTATAAATTATTCATTACCAATAAATGAGCTGAATTCCAAGCCATGCTCTTGAAATCATCTGATAAAGTCACCATTAATAAAAACACTGAGGCCACATCTCAAGAAGGAGGATAAATAAAAAATATCCCTCAGTTCAAGGGTGATAATCTCAGCTTTTACATTAACTTAACAACTTAATGAGCTTTTATTAACAAAACTTCCCACAAAGAAAAATCATTTTTATGATAGTTATGTATAAACAAATTATAAAAATTTCTGCTGTACTTCAAAAGAAGTGAAAGAACATGTAAATGTGTTGCAAGCTTTTCTTTTCCCACACTGCCCTCTGGTTCATATCAAGCCATCTGGGGCACTCAACATGAGGAAAGTTAAATAGCACAGCTACATAAAATAATTCTGTATTTGTCCTAAAATCCATGTGCACAAATGTGTAGACATAGTTGGAATAGTGTTTTAGAAGATTTGGTTTCAGTCCAGTAAACAAATCATCTCAATAAAGGGACAATTGATGGCTGAAAATATTAGCTTGGCACCATACACCGTCACCATCAAAACTTTGTCTGTGAAAGTCCAGGAGAGAAATTGACCTCAAAACATCCTTAGATTTCAAATCAAGAATATTAACCTAACCCAACCCAGAATTCGGAGTTTTTTTACATCCTTGCTACTCGAGATCGTCAGTCCACCAGAGAACTTGTTAGAAATGTAAGATTTCAGGCTCCACTCAAAACCTCCTCCGTCACAATCCGCACTTAACAAGATCTCCAAGTCATATATACAATAAAGTTTGAGAAGGACTGGTGTACATCACCTTCCATCCTTAATTCAATAAGTAAACTCTTGAGATTTATCTCTAGATGCACGTGTGCTTCTCTTACTCTAAGAAAGGCCATTCCTTTCATCCTTGTATAATAATCCCAGGTAGTGTTGAACTTAATCCAGTTTCTGGGATGTCAAATGTAATTTTTAGGCAGAGTTTCAGGTGGATGGGGACAAACCAGTCACATGACATGCACACTAAAGCAAGAGTCTTTCTGTCTTGAAAACATGTCTCAGATTTCTTTACCCTGAACAAATACTGTATATGACTATGCAATATTAAAAATAAAGCTCCTCCATGATTCTTTCAATGATTAGAATTTTCCAGAATTTATCCATGCCCCTAATTTAAAATAAAACCAGTTTTTGTTGTTCTGGTGGAAAACCTAGATATAGTTGTTCATGGTAATAGAAATTTAGATCAAGAGGAGATGCTAAAAGTTATTTAATTCAACCACCTCACATTGCATTTAAGAGGAAGTGATTTACAAAAGATTGCAGATCCAGTTATTTATTCTCTATATAGTTGATACCCTGCCAGATTCCAAAAGAAATTTATTATTATAAAAGACCACATACATGAAATAAGACTGTTCAAATTAGATTTGTTAAAAATAATGTATAAAGGGAATGAAATAAGTATATCAACCACCTGGGCTGTGTTTACTGAGATAGAGCATTTAATTTGGTCCTTCACTTCCTGGAAATTAAGGAGGAAAAGGGAAACATAACAGTTTATATAGCAAGTTAGCATTTGAAATCCCATGTATAGAATCCTAGTTGAGGGTATTAATGACCACTTAGTTCATTTTGCTTCTTAAAACCTTATTTTACAGATGATCAAATTGAACCAAACTTTCATCTGAAAGGTTATGCTTCTACAATAAATGAAATTATTAAATTCAGTTCCTTCTCATTCTAACTTAACTAGATTTTGGATAAAGTCTAATATACAAGGAAAAAAATCCATAAGCCAAATCCTGAATATATGAACCAGGTAATAATGAAGATACAGGTAAAAATATTAACAAAAGAGTCTTTATTACCTCTTGCCTGGTAAAGCTATTTCTATCTGGTCAAAACCCTCTGATCAAGTTTTCATGAAACAACTGGTATTATGGAAATAAAATGCTTTTGTCCAATACAAATATTCAGTCCTTCCCCAGATGAGGACACTTTTAGAACCAGTAGTTTTTAATGTACACTTGTGGTGCCTTATTTTGTGGCTATGTTGGTATTGAGACCAGAAACATAATACTGGGTTCCTGGTTTGGTTTTCAACTGCCATCTAGACAATTGGTTCTGGATAAGTTCAAATCTATGGGATTTATACAAAAGATGCTGGAATGGGTTTTTGTCATCTCTAATAAAGGAAGCAGTGGAAATCAGTCTACTGATGCAAAAAGAGTAATACCGAAAAGCAATAGTTTCCAGTAGTCCCTATTATTCAGAAGAAAACCATGCAGTCATAAAAAGTTTTTCCACCCTGGCAATGTGTGTGGCTCTGTGGTGTGCGTGTATATGTGTGTGTGTGCAAGTGTGTGTGTTGAGATATAGAAATTAGAAGAAAGAGAGCCTTTCTTAACCATAGAATTATTTAAGAAGGAAAAACAGAAGCTTGTAAAAGTTTCTACCTTAGAGATAACTTTAAGAGGTAGATAAACCATAATCTCCCCAGATGGCTGAGATCCATATTTTTTTTAAAGTAAAGGTTGTGATAGATTCCTCCATGCAGGACAGGGGCAAACCTAAAAGAACCAAAGAATTGCGGAGTAGATAAACACTGGCAAATACGTCCCTCTCTTTTATCTACTGCCATCTATTTTCTGCCCAAATCCTTGTCAATAGAAGTCAGTTATCTCGAACCAGTGGACAGCCGTGTGGACAGAACACTAGCGTGTGTCATTTCCCCATATCATCTTTATCTCCCGTCTCTTCCTTGCTGTGTTCTGACTGTCTCTTCCTGGACCAGGCTAACCCAAGAAACCCTTACCTAAAACTTGAAAATCCCACTGTGGAAATTAAACTATTATGTCTTTGGTATCTGTATTCATCAAATTAACTAAAGAGCTAAATAATCTACACTTTGTTTTGTAGAACACTGATAAAGGGTTATCATTTTACTGACTATCTATGGTTATAAACTTCCACTGAAGTAACTCTGGCAGCTTATTGAGTACTTTCTAAGCTAAGTGCTTTTCTTTCATTGCCTCATTCATTGCCTCCTTAAGCCAATTTGTGAGGTATTGCCTTTAACAAAAGAGTAAACCGAGGCACGGATGGGTTAATTATTTACCCTAGATCTCAAAGGTAAGTGATAAAACAAAATTTCAAAACGTAGAGATGTGTGAGCCCTCAGCCTGTGATCTTAACCTCCACACAGTATAACTTCCCGTTAAAAAACCTCACAAAGTTTCACTATGAATCATATTTGATAGAAAATAGCAACTCATGAAGTTTTCTTCCTAAATAAGACTTCATTTTAAGATAACATTATATTTGCTAGCAGCAGTTCAGAGCTAAAATAAACATTTTAATCAGATCCCACTCATAAAAACAATAATTTAGCATTTCTGTAGCCTTTATATTTCCCCCTAAATATGTTTAAATATTGCATTTTGCTCTGATCCTGATTTCTTCTGGTTCCTTTGATGTCAAAACATACATAACAATTAAGTG
Organism: Tolypeutes matacus; assembly: GCA_026826555.1. NCBI lineage: Eukaryota > Metazoa > Chordata > Mammalia > Cingulata > Chlamyphoridae > Tolypeutes > Tolypeutes matacus. The sequence goes on from JAKSZT010053888.1 coordinate 9,536,907, forward strand.
CAGAAGTAACAGAAGGTAGACTATTTCAGAATTTCCAAAGTCTGAAAATTCTTGTCTTTTCCAGGGAATGTGGCATATTGAATATTTATGAATCACTTATTTTGCCTTGAAAAAAATTGGCTTCTTATTATCACAAAATTGACCCTTTGTTGGTTAAACATGATCACTTTTACTGTCTTCTGCCCCCTTATTTTTTTAGTATTTTCTTTGTTTCCTGTAATAATTTAGTGACGATAATTTATTTGTTGTCTCCTTTGTAGAACAAGAGCTGACTTACAATGACAGCCTCCTCCTGCAAATATGCATATTTTCTACCAATCCCTAAGGAAGCATAATGTCAAAATAGAATAGAAACAGTAAGCTTTTATTGGATAATGTGCTTTCAATTTTTTTTACATTACACAAGTAATGTAAATTCATGAGCACATTCCCTTTCTTAGAAAATTTAAGACTTAGATATGAAACCAAGCCCACTTTTGAATGTCACCTTCAACTTTTCTTCCCTTCCTCCCCATAGGAAGCTATCTCTATCACAAATTTAACATTTTTATTCGTCATGTTTTTAAATGCTTTTACAAGCAGATCATATGTATGCAGAAAAATTACGATATTTTTGCATATATGTATGTTTTCCATACTGAAAATATTCTTTAACTTTCATTTTTTATTGTACCATGTCTTAGGCTTCTGTTATTAATGCCAAACATAGGCCTTGCATAGTATTTCATAGAATAAAAATACCAAAATTTAATTTGTCATTCCTTTATACAAGAATATGTAAGTCATTTCCAGGTTTTTACTGTGATGAATGTTGCTGCTATAAACAGTTTCTTTATCAATCCTTATGTCCATGGGTTATTCTAGGGTAGATACCAAGAAGTAGCATTTCTGGGTCATGGCATATGTCTTAATCCAAGAGATATTTCTGTTCTAGGAGGTTATAGTAGAGTCATAAAGCCTCAAGCACTAAAGTAAAAACTTCCTCAGTCCTGGAGCAAAAGTTATAAAAAGACTATCGATTTAAAGGCAGTTGTATTCTTCCCAATAGAAAGCCCACTGTAGTGGGAATGAAAGCAAATGGAAGCTAACCCCCTGTCATGGGTTGAATGGTGGCTTCAAAAAGATATGTCCACCTGGAAACTGTGACTCATTTGACAAATGGGTCTTTGATGATGTAATTAAGTCAAGGATCTGGGGATGAGATAATTCTGGATTAGGGTGTGCCCTAAATCTAATGACGAGTGTCTTTGTATGAGGAAAGAGGACGCACAGAGGCACAGGAAGAAGGCCATGTGACAACGGAGGCAGATATTGGGGTAAGGCATCTACAAGCCAAGGACTGCTGGCAGTCACCAGAAGCTGGACAAGACAAGGAAGGTTCTCCTTTAGGGCCTTTGGAGGGAGCATGGTCCTGCCCTCACTTTGGTTGTAGACTTCTGGTCTCCAGAATTGTGAGAGAATTAAATTTCTGTTGTTTTAAAGCCTCCAACTTCATGGTAATTTGCTACAGTAGCCCTAGAAAATGAATATACCTCCCTCTGCTGCTAATTAGAAGTCAATCAGCCTTTCCAGAATTCGCTTTCTTTATCTACAGTTTTAAGGAATAGATGATTTCTCAGAATTTTTCCAGCTCTAAATGGTATATTTCTGTTCTTCATTTATTACTCAACAATCATATACAAACACAGAATTTACAATGTTTCAAAATACAAAATTCAATGGATTTTGTATTAATTTTGCAACTGTCCTATAAGTTTAAAATTATTTTAAACTAACACATTTAAGGAAAAAAAAGAACTTACAATGTTTTCATATGAGGACTTAACAAAAATAATGCCAGGAAACAATGCAATGTATAAACAGATATCATTTAAACAGATTTATCTAGGCTACAAAATGTGTGCTTTCGAAAAAAAAAAAAGAGTACAAGAGATAAACACTTATCACTTATTCAGAATAAAGCAGCTTTTTGGTACACCTTTATCTACAAACAATAAATTCTAGAGTGAAGTTATTGCCCTCTCTACCACAACACTCAGACAGAAGCAGAGGGAAATTGATTTGAATAGGTGCTCATATGTTTCCTGTAGCCCCAAATGCAAGTCCTCTCATCTGCTGCATCTTCAACTGTAAATAGTAAATAAACATGCTGGATAAAAAAAGGGTCACAAAGGAGGAAGTATAGGGGAAAGACATACTGAGAGACGTTTGCATTTAATACTCACTGAAGAGCAAAAAGAAAAACAACCTTTTTATCCAGGTTTTTGAGATTCCTCTCCTTTAGCACAGAATCTATATACCTCTTCATTCATTTAAATTTTCTTTGGAGTTATAATAGCTTCAGAGGCAAAGCATGAAGACACAAAAATAAAGATGAATGAAAATGCAAACAAACTATAGTAATTTATAAGATTGAATTGTTGTTGGCTGAAAAGACAACTAAATATAAATGATATAAAGTATAATTATATCACAAAAGAAAATCATTCGACAATATCAAGAAAGCATTTAGCAACTACAGCATAAATAATGAAAAAACTAACCAGAACAAAACCATAAATAATTTCTTCCTTGACACTGCCATCCTTGGTTCAATAGATCATGGTTTATTTTCAATTTACTCAGTGTCTACCCACATGAAGAGGAAAATTGAAGCATTTTCTGAATATGTGATTTCAAAGCCTGATTTCACAAAGCTTATGTCAATAATATCAATTTGGTTAAGCTCAATTCAGCTCAAAGAACAATTTTTAAGCACCAGGCAGGCATACTATTAATTGCTGGTGACATGTACCTTATAAAAGGTGAGCTCTACCAAAAAGATGGGACCTTCTACTGGATGTCTTTGAGAGACTCAAAACCTCAACTTCCTAAACCAAATTAATTTTAGAGTTTGTCATCTCTAAACAAAGATAAGAAAAACAAAGGGAGAGAGAAACAAGTTACGTATATACTTTCCAAGGACTTAGTATGATGAACATAGCAAGGAAGTAATAACAATTCCAAAAACATTAGGAATCATTGTTCTGGATAGTTTTTAAGACAGTATTTTTTTTGCCCAATTTTAACAATTTTGTAACAAAGTAACTTGGGGGAAGCAAGAGAGTAACATGGAAAGCATACTGGACTGGAAGTGAAGAGACTGGGTTTTAGCTGCTAGATCATTAACTTGCAGTACATACTCACATCGTTTAATTTCACTCCCATAGACTTTCCTTTAAGTGTGAGTAATGGAGAGGATTAAATTATTTATGGTCCCTTTGCATTAGCCTAAACAACTGAGTCAGCTTTGGGCTTCCAGTTGTTGGTGTAGAAAAGTGACAGGTGAAGGTAACCCAGATAAGTCAGTGCTAGAAGGCCACCTGGAATGGAAAGGTGTTCAATTATTCAGCAGACCATCTGTTCCTCTTTGTATTCATTACCTTGCCATATGGGATAATACTTTTCCATTGATGGCAATATTTGGTGAATAGGATATTTTGTTAATTTAATGTTTTTGGATAACAGTAAATTAATCAGATAACCCATACTTAGTTTCAACTTTACATTTTAAAACCCTTCCTTAATAGACTGAGGCCAGTTTTCCAACCAAGAATAAATAATATGGTGAGTGTAATTTAACCTTTCTTTGGTTCTGTTCACAGGTAAAACTATACTTAAGACTCCATGATGTGAAAGTTAATAATATCTGAGACAGGAGATTTTAAAATATTTTTGCGTCTTTCTTCTAAACAAGGAATGTAGCAAAAAAAATTTTCACTAGTGTTAATCAGTATTCACAGGCCCCTAATTTAGTGCTATACTATTTATCTAATGAATTCATTTATGCAAAAATAAAACATCTGGTTAGAATTCTATTCATGTTGGAGTTAATTAGGATTTATTACAATTTCCCATGGATATTTCAATTTTGTATTGACGTGTTTAACTTCTGGTTTGTAGATGTAAATCTTAAATTTTTTCATTTTATGTTTCCAAGAGATAAGAAAACCCATACTTATTTGGAAAAATGTGTAACAAAAAAGGTGGGGAAACTACCCTGAAATGCTGTACCATGATCAATCATTTAACCACTCTTACATTCTTCCCTTTCCTGATTTCCTTTATGATTAGAACTGTGCACTTTTTAATTAGACCTTCTTTTATATTTACTGTCAATCTTTAAATAGCATTTCCCTCACTTACCATCATTAATGATATTACTGGTAATCTCTTAACAGGTTAAACTAGATCCATTCAGCCTTGGTTCTGTATATTCTTTGTATGCTGAGTTTACCTGTTATGTGGTTTCTTCTACTCCAAACTTACAAAGAATTCCACCCAAATCATCCATCACTATCCCATCCAAGAACAATGCTGAGCCCAGCATTGAATTGTATCCTCAAGTGAGTGTTGTACATTCACCACCAGAAAGCTGCCCTGGTAAAGTGAAGTTAGCACAGTTAGGTCAAGGCACAAATTTAATCTAGGGAAGAATTGGTGGTAGCAGTGATTCTTAGATCTACTCCAGCAGGACTGCCATTTCTTCTCTCATTTTTCAAACTTGCAAGGGATCCTCAAGCAAAAGGCATCCCATTAGCTATGGAAAACCTAAGAAAGGCTTTAACTTATCTGGCCTTCCCCCTAATGTCAAATCAAATACATTCAACTACCCTTGAAGGAAAAAAAAAAAAGCAGACCACCAGCAAAATAAATAGGCAAGGCTTTCCTCATTCCTTCATGACTTCCCAAATGGAGAATCTCCCATACTGCAAAGACATTAAATACCACCTCTCCAACTCTCCTTCCAAGTGAACCCACCAGAAGGGATGTAGACTAAGAGAAAAGAGAAAGTCCGGCAAGCCTAACAGTTGGCATCTCTGCTCTCTTCTCACTGGCCTCAGTGGACCCTAAGGAACTGTTTACCACTGAAGGCAAGAAACAATAATTTAAGTTTAAATTTATGAAAATAAACAAACCAATCCAGAATAGGTTGTTTTTATTGTTTTCAGTGTCATCATCATTATGTTTAATGGCGACCATTAGAATTGGTATTTGTGCCTAAAAGAAAACTGAAAAGGCACACTAGGATTAGCACTGAGGAATGTATATGCATTTGTGCATGTGTACTTTTTTTAGGTGAATGGTGGAAAGCTGTGTGGTGCTAGGTAGCATTGTAAAGTAACAGCAGCAGAGACTTCATGGAGCAACCTGGTAAGTAAAGAAGAATGCTAAAGAAGTATTTCAGAGAATCATTTGTGAATGATTATATTTTGCAAGATTAATTACAGGTCTCACCTTCAATATGTATCTATTGGTTTATTACCCATGTCATTATTAGAAGAAAAAATTCTCAATTCTAGGAACAATTGAATATTACTCTTAAGAATGTGTAACCCCTTCCATAGAAGTGCTTTGGCATGCCTGGTTGAGCAGCTGTCTCATCATTTACTGTCTGCATAACATAGCAGAAACTATTAATTTTTCTGCTTTAAGGGCAGTAATAAAATATGTTTTTGAAATATATTTTGCAAATAAAATTAGTAAATACTCTATTAATTTGCTCAAAATAATCTTTATCATTGTTTGATTTCTATAGTGTACTATGCTATGAAAAATAAAAACAGCAATCCATGCAAACAATTTATTTGAGAAAAACAGTAAAAAGGAAAATGAATAAAATGCTTGTGAGGAAGTGTTTTTCCATTTTATTTGCTAATACTGCTCAATAGCATCTCTCTTCATATTACTCTATTAATGAATAATCAGTAAATGATTATGAAAACAAAGATAACAAGGCACAAACTTCAGAGCCAAAGACAACAAAATATAATGATGGAGAGCCAAAGGCAGCTAAATGTAATGAGACTGTGTCCTTATTTCTAATCTTTCATTTAATAACTATTTCCTTAATGACTACTATGAATTAGGCACTGTTTTATGCTGGGATACATAAGAAAACAAAACAGAAAAAAATCCCTGATTGTATGGAAACTATATTCCCATCTCTTTAAAGGTGTTTGAATATAATAATGTTAATATACTCATCAGTTCTTTCCTTTATCACAGGCCACACAAAGGAGCTGCACCTTCTACAAATATCACATGTAGCCACAAAGAAAGCAGCTCTTATCTCAAGAACATAGAAAAGAAAAACAGTTGGTCACATGGTTATCTGTCTAGCTCCCTCTGCCTGGTAATTCCACTCCTAGATTCAACCTCTCTAAAGGGCATATTTACAAACATTAGTAAGCAGCTTTGAAAAGAAAACAGAATTTGTATTCAGAATTTTTATTTTATAATAACATACTCTGGTATAAAAATGTCTTTTGGCCTTTGGAATCATTGCCCATCATTCTCACCTGGATGAGAGTCACAAGCCAACAACTGGGGGGGGGGGGTTAAATAGTAACCGCATCTCCTTACTCCTCTCTTACATTCCCTTAGTCACTTCTTTCTTTGAGTGACCAATAGGAGGAAGAGAAGGGAAGTCACAGTGGTGTGACTGATTGGCTTCACTGAAAACAACCCCTGAATTCTGGGGAAACATAAGACTGCTTGAGGATGTGATGGTCCCGATGATTCTAGGACTGTAGCTTTTTTTTAGAATGTAACTGTTACCATATCAATTCCAGAGAGATGATAGAAAACAAGCAACAACAAAGAGACGCCTCCCACCTACATCAAGAAGCACAAACATTTCTTGAGCAACTATCACGTATGAACCATGACCCAAGAGTTGTATGGTTGATAGTTGTAAAGACAATCCCTGCCCTCAAAGGGTATACATACACATTGAAAAAGATGGACATAAACATTTTTTAAAATTACAGAATGATGGCTTATCCCACACTCACTGCCTACCATCTGTTCAGACCACGCTCGCCCATGAAGACAACAAGCTGGAACAAATGCTGTGAAGTTGTGTAGAGAGCCAGCAACCCTGAAATCATGAACTCATGGCTCAACCAACTAATATTTACTCAGTAGTCAGAGACATCCCACACAGTTGAAGATCTGCAGTGTTTCCTGCCCACAGAAAAGATTAAGCTATAATAAGGAAGATAAACAGAAAAAAATACAATCAAAGCAAATGTATGTAGATAAACCACAGAATTATAAGAACAAAGCACATTGAAAGGGACAATTATGCTCATGTAAGGGAGAAAATGAATTTCTTTTAAATCTTTAATCTTGTCCTTGAAAATTTAAAGATTTGGTGATTGTTTTTCAACATTTATATGGCACACTATTTAAATTTAATGTTGTCTTGCTATCTTCCATTCCCAAATCTACAGTCCTTTGTGAGCCTCTCTGACCAATTTGCATTACTTCTTTTTTGTCCAATTCTGTCCACAAAAATGCCTAGTTTTGATAATAACTTGCAATCCTAAATCAAGATGAAAAGGAAAATCTTACATTATAAAAGAAATGTTATAGCAAAAACAACTCTGAGATCACCAACGGTGGAAAAGGATGTTCTCTAAATAGAAACTAGCATTTCCCAGGAGATCTTAAATTTCAACATCAAGAAACCTCTTCAGACCTGAAAACTCTATTCTCTATACAGAAAAAATGTGATAACATTATATTGGTTACATTCTTCCAAATCACAGTGTGATGGAGTAGTTAAATGTTTATTTCCACAAAATTACTAGGAAAATTAGAAGAGTAAGTTGGTGTCCTGGCTGAGCAATAATCAAAAGTCCCTGCCTCTGTTAAGACTTTGGCTTTGTCTTGAACCTGTGACCGATGGAGTATATCCTGAGCATTTGGAAGGCTAGAGACTGTGGTGTAGAAACAGTGCCATCCACCTAGGGCTAGCCCAGACAACAAGAGTTGATGATAATGATTGTTTCTCCATCAGCCTCAATTCACACGTTTTTCTAGAGGAAGCAAATAAAGCAAATTTACCAAGGGTAAAGGCCAACAAGATGTTCAACACAATTCAGTCAAAATGAACACACCAACCTTACTATTCCATTTCAACCATGAACTTTTTTATTTTGGAGGTTCACTAAAACAAATTCAATCTTAAAAAAAAAAGAAAAAGTTGGTGTGCCAGGTCCCATGAAGATACAGAACAAGTAATGTTCTCTGCTGCTTGCAGTGTAAGACACATGCTGTTACAATGCCAGAAAGCTCCAGAACCAGCGTGTGGTAGTAAGAAAAGCCTGGTGGTTAAGGAGGCCTCACTAATGATGCAAGGCTGGGTGAGCCCAGCCTTGGCAAATGATTGACTTTGCCAACATGCTAAGGAAGAAACCAGTTACATAGCAATTCAGCAATGACCAACATGTTAAAGAAGAGAATGAGGAAAAGGAAGATGTAGAAGAAATGCATTTCTAACCCACTTAATGAATCGTATACTAATGGCAGTGGGCTAAATAAGTACCTTCATTTAATGGAATAGATGAAAACAAACAGCATCATTACATGCCAAAGTCATTTCCCATTTTCAGGGTTCCTAACTTTCCATACAAATCAACCAAATTCCAGTTTTTAGATCTTTGTTTGTTTTATGTAATTCATAATTAAAGCTATTAAGGGTACTGCTTTCCCATATTTAGAATCCACTTGAACCATCTCAGCCTAATGAAGAATCTTCAACCCAATGATTTTAGTGTTTAAATTTAAACACTGCATTCAGATGGAACCCTCTGTTTTCTATGAGAGAAAAAGAAATTTTAAAAGCTTTACTATATTGGACCAGTAAAACCAGGCAAATATAAAATAGTGAAATTATTTCAGTATAAGTTTGTTGAATAGACTTTTGTACTTTAAAAATTAAAATAAGAGATGTGTTCATATTACTGAATAGAAAACACTTTAAAACCTATTTTTAATATTCTCAGAACGGGGCTGACTACATTATCAATCTATGCACTATGTCTTCTTTTCTTTGCACCTGAATCTCTCTAAATAAGAAGTAGCTGATTTTGTTTAACATGTATCATTTTTTTATGTAGCTGCTTGTCTGAGACTAATTCAGATATTCCCAAGCTGAACTATGAATGGAGAAGATGCCACTTTATTTTCAGTAATAATATTTAGCATTCACAGTCTGATCTTGATACATACGACCTAAAAAAAAACCAAAAAACTGGAGGACAATTTTTACTTTGTTGAATAGAACTTTTCATTAGGAACTGACACATCTTAAATTTAAGAATTCATATGAATAAATGCTCAAATGCATCACATTTTTAAAATAGTACTTTTGCTTTGGTACTAATTATTGAAAGAGAGTGATATGATCAGATCTGATTCTCAGAGGATTGACATAATCAACCGTATACAATGTAGGAGAAGAGCTGGAAAGCTCTTAGAGCCCAGGCAAGAAATAAGAGACCAAGATTAGGGCAGTGACCATGGAAATGGGAAGGAGCGGGAGGGAAAGAGGGAGATGGATTAAATGGTGGAACCTAGATAATTAGGCAAATAATTGAAAATAGGAAACGGAAAAGAAGGAATAACAGTTTGGCATGTGAGAGACAGGAAGGTTGGCATTATAACTAATAGCAATTAACTTTGGGGAGGAAATTGAAGAGCTCCGTTTTGAACAAGTAGATTTCAAGATATTAGAAAGATATCAAGAGGGAACGATCAGGAAACTACATCACTATTTTTCCATGTAATAGCAATCTTATCACTTTGAAACTTCCTAAGTGTTGCTAACTTCTTTGCCAAATCCTCTGAAAGGTCTTGGCTGAACCCTGGTTTTATTCTGGCCGTAGCTCTCAGTTTCATTTCACTCACACTTGAAGTAAAGTCCAACTTCCTGGCTCTTATTGTTTCTATCCACATTTCCTTCCAACTCAAACAGTATTTGCTAATTGCCCATCAATCAGATTTCTCCTCTCTTTTAACACCATCCTAAAATAATCTTTGCCCACTGTGTTTTCCACTTTATCCTAAATTGTATAGAGAAATTATCTTTTTTCCCTACCTAACAATGCTCTTCTCTGTTTCACTACAGTTAGGGCATTTTAAATAAATATTTACCCATTTAAAATGAGAATAAACCATCCCATTTTCCCTCAGTGCTGGTTTCTGTATTGTTTTTCTTCATTGACATTTGAAAACTAATGGTCACTGTTCTTCTGGGAGGATTTGATTAACTCACAAACCTGAAACTCATTATCACCTTTGCCCTCAAATCTGTTTGAAAAACAGTATGGCTAATTACTATATACTCTTAGAAGGAAAAAACAGATAAACCAAATAAACACAAATTCCCGGAAAATATTAAGAGTCTTGTAAGTTTATTTTTTTCTCTTTTTCATCTCCCAACCCTGCCTTCCTCATCTCAGGGGAAAAATTATTCCACCATAGATTTCTTTACTTTAAGTAGCATAGGTCAGGTTTTAATCTCACTTTACTTTCTAGAATTCCTAAGTTGAAATCTACTTATGATATTATTTGGTTAAATGCCCTAAGGAAGCTATGAGTCACTCTGGCCTTTAAGCAGCCATTTAGGTAACACCATTTATAATGTAGAGTGATCATTGTTTGTCTTTCCATATTATTGTAAGATCCTTGAAGACAGGGACCACCCTTCTTAATTCTTATGTGACTCAGACTTGGCACAGCACCAACACATAAGTGGCCAAATGTTTGATGAATAAATACATGAAAAAATGAACATACAAATGTTAGAGATAGGCCTCATGGTCATCCTGGGATACTTTTGACGTACCACAATTAAAATGCCATATCTAGTCCTTTGGATCTCTGACCTGCTGGTGTTTTCCATTTATGTAATAACACATGAAGTCAAGCATGTTAGAATTAATTTTAAAATGCATAAGATAATGTCATATGCTTAACAAAATCAAGGTGTGGTATGTTATATGTAGCCTTTTAGCCAAAAAAAGGTTGTCAGTAATGTTTCTTACTTTAAATTAAATTACGTTCTTTTCCATCATATTACCTTTATAACTTCCTTTCTAATTTTGAAAGAAATGCTATTTGTGGTAGAAGACGTGGGAAATATAAAAAAAGTGTAAAGAAGAAAAAAAGTCATTCGTAATTTTACAGCCTAGAAATAACCAGTATTAATATTGGGTGTGTTTTCTGTGTACTTTTTGATATATAAGATCATAATTTGTACACAGCTTTGAATCCTGGTCAATTTTTTTTTTCCTTTTAACATCGTATTATGACTATATTCTTTGTCATTGGAAAATTTTTAGAAAATATCTTTAATGTTGCCTTTGATTACAATACCCAAGTCTTTTTTTCCTATTCCTCTATATACACGGCATTTGGATAATGTCTACATTTGTAAGATTACTCATAGTGCTCCAAGAAGCATCTCTGCAATAAAAATGGCTATCAGGTAAATAATTTTGAACGTTTAACCCTATACCAAGTTTTTAATTGCATTATTTAACTAAAACTTCATGATTATCTATATGATATAATTGACCTTATTTTACAAACATTGAGGAAATAGGCTCAGAAATAAGGTAAAAGTAACTTACCCAAAATTACATAGTCAGTAAAAAGGAGAGTAGAGATTTTAACCAAGGCTTGTAATTTGCCCCAGCCTCTACTCTGACCAGAAAAGCCACAGCTCTGATGGAACCTTTACCAATAAGTCTTGGAAGGCAAATTACCAAATCAAAGGGAACCAACTCTCTAAAATGCTATGTGCACATATGAGAATGGGTAGGTCTCTTTGTGTCCTCAGCAGAATTAAGAGATATTGTTTTAAATCTTTGCAATGTTAGAGGTGAAATTGTAACTTGGTTTTTATGCTTTATTGGATTACAAGTAAAGTTAACTACTGAAAAAATACAGTAGTTAACTACTGAAAAATTGACTAGTTTTCTCATGTCTTGTAGCTATTTTATCTCCTCTTTGGGAATTGTGTATTCATGTTCTTTTGCCATTGTTCTATTTGGGTCTTAGTGTTTTTCTTATTGATTTGTGTCAGCACTATATACTAAGAATATAGTATTTTTTTATGTTTTTGGTAAATCACTTCCCAGTTAGAAAATTTTGTTTCAATACTTTGACATTTAAAAATTTACCTTTTTAGAGTCAATTTTGTCAGATCTTTTTATTTCTGTCTACTGTGCATGTAATATTATTTTAATTTAAATATTAGGTGCATGTTTCTTTGCAAATATTGGAGTTTTCTTTACAAAGGTTTTGATTTTATTTTATATATTTGATCTCCTTAGGTAATCATGTTTATAATGACATATTTTAGACATACAAAAATCACATGCATATTGCTTTTTTCATTTTATATTATGTTTTGAGATTTATCTATGTTGATACAACAAAAAATAATTGACAACTAATTTCCTATTAAATTAGCCAATTTAAAAAATCAAGTAAAGGTAGCCAATACTGGTATTCAGTTTGGGTTCTCCCAGAAGCAGACCCTCAGATGAGGCTAAAAGTGTAAGTAATTTATTTGTGCAATGCAGGGCACCTTGGCAGAGGAGCGGGGGCACGAGACAAGGAAGGGAAGCCTGCCACTCGAGCGTGCGCTATTGAAGCCAGCGACCACAGTGGGCGATTGGAGTTTAATGCTGCAGAGAATGGTGGAAAACACATCCCTCACTAACTCGTATCACTTATGGTTTGAGGGCTGCAGCACACACTGGACAGAGATGCCACTGCAGTTCTGGAGCAAGCCCAAGCACAGAGGTACAGATGTCAGCGGCTGAAAGTCATCTGAGCATACTGAAATGGTAGGGTCCTAGGGATCTGGGCAGGATGACAGCATCTACCACAGCCAGTGAGATGGAGTAAAACTAGTACCTCCAAACATTGCTAAGGGCATTGCAAATTGCCATAATTATTTTTAAAGGACCTTTCTCACTATATAGCAAGAGCCTTAGAAATATTCATGCTAAGGGTAACTCTATGAAAATCTTAAAGTGTGTGTTCCTCACAGCGTTATTTATAATGTTAAAAAATAATCTAAATGGTCAAATGTTAGGAAAATTATCTTATGTCTGCTAGATGAAATTGTGCAACCATTAAAGTTGAAAATGATGAAGATTATATAGCCATATGAGAAAATGCTCATGGGAGAGAAATAAAATTATATGTACTTTTCAGTATATACCATAAAAATGACATGGAATTTCATTGTAACAAATCCACTGTTCTAAGCAGCTTACATATATTAACTTATTTATCCTCACAACAATCCTTTTAGGGTGATTCCATTTTACAGATGAGGAAACTGAGGCCTAGAGAGATTAAGTTCAGGGTTATATAGCTAGGAAACAAGTGGTGGACCATGGATTTGAACTCCAGCAGTTAGGCTCCAGATTCTGTGCTCCTAACAATTCCAGAAAAAAGAAAAGAGAGAGAGAGAAGACAGAAGAGAGAAAAGAAGAAGGAGGAGGATGAAGGAGAAAAGGAGAGAAGGGATGTAAGGGAGAAAGAAAGGAAAAAGAAAGAGAGAGAGAGAGAGAAAAGGGAGAGAAGAAGGGAAGGAGAGAATATTAAAAGAAGATGAGATTAAATATGTTTAAATCTTAAAAACAATGATTGCTCTGGAGTGGGCTTATTCAGTTATATTATTTTGATAATAAAAGTAATACTTTTTTCCATCTATATAAATTGATTTATATCTACATTTTATATAAATGGAATCATACAATATGTAGTACTTTGTGTCTGGTTTCTTTCACTTAGCATAATGGTTTTTTTTGCCTGATATTAATATCTTGTAACATTAACATACATAACATAGTTGTTCAGTTTCAAGGAAAAACAGTCTTATATTTGCAATAATATCCATATTCATATTTCACATGAGGTTTTACTATACTATACAATCCCAAGTTACCATTTTTAGCTTTCCTTTTAGTAATATACATGACCTTAGACTTTCCCTTTCAATCAGCCATACCCATATAATAGCATTGCTAGTTACAAACATTATTTGTGCTTTCACCTTTTCTATTCATTTCCAAAAAAGTAACACTTTTTAAAAGCAATATATGCATTACTAAAAGATCATCCAAAATGTGTAATTTTAATAAGAATATCTGATTTCTGTATTTCACTGCAAAAGTTATATATAAAACCTCACCTTGTCATCACAAAAATGTTAAAAAAATAATTGAATTTTAGTAATAATGTTCCCATTATACAGATGAGAAACTTAAGGCTCAGAAAGGGCCAAATAGATGGATAATGAGACTATGATGAGACTATATTCTTCTGATTCCTGGCTGATTGCTCTTAGTAATGGTGGTAAACACCTGTTATGTTTGCTTGCCCATCACCCCTTTTGCAATAACTGACTTTATTTTATTTTCAAGAACCTCCTCGTCCCATTCTTCAGGGGCATGTGGTTGACCCACGACAGGCTAGTCAGAGTCTGCAGTGATTGGTACAGGGCTGGGGCTTGTGACCCAGATTAGGTCAATCAAAGTTGACCCAGGTTTTTTGCTGGAAATTTTGGAAAAGAGATGGCTTTTTCCATTGAAAGTACTAAGCTTCTGAAGGAAAGGAAAGCTTGGAGTTGCCCGTGGCCATATTTGTCGGCTCATGAGACAGCCTGCCTAAAAATGAAGAAAGATGGGGTAAGAAAAGCTGGAAATGGGGAAAGACAGGTTCTTGGTGGCATTGTTAAAGCACTCAGATCTTCTGATCTGGCCATGCCTCAAGTCAGGATCTGCCCTTGACCTTTCCAGGTCTGCAAGTCAATTACTATCTTTTCCTTTTAGTTCAAATAATTATGTGGGGATTTCTGTCATTTTCACCTAATAGCACCCTGGCTAACATGGAAGTCATTTGTTGTCACTGACAAATCTTAAAATATTGAGTTGGCCAAGTTGAGGTGGGCTGCAAGGCATTGAAAGTGACTCTACTACAAGCTAGAAAGTGGTCCATCTGTGCTATGCAATAGAGAAGCAAATGGCTAAATTGTTAACTGTCATAACTTTGGACTCAGGCTATGTGTCTACTGAGGATAGATCTTTAGGGAAATTGGTAGAAAATATCAGGATGCTGGAATATGTTAGCTAATTCAAACTGGCCTGTTTGAAAGCAGAGAAAGAAGATAGCACAGCCTTGCTTTATGTCTGCATCTAATAATCCATGATGACTGAGATTCCGAATAGCCATGAGCTTTTCAAAATCGAAAGAGCTAAATTCTCCATCTCAAGAAAAAGTTAGTGCAAGGAAAGAATATAAGAAAGTGATCTAGAAGAAGGTAGAATATAATTCTCCAGACTGTTCTGAACAAGTGCTGATCCTTGCCAGATATTAGCCAGGATGTTTTTAAGTGGAAATGGCAGAAACCCCAGTCCAATTACCTTAATTAAAAGACAGTGGAAAGCGCTTTCCAATGTCATGCCACCTAGAGATACTGGGAGAGTTATGACCCCCAGTCCCAACCAATTGTTCTGCACCAAAACTTAAAGCCAAGAGTTGAAAGATGGGTAGAGGATTGAGGCCTGATGCTAAGAAACAGAAACTACAGTCTTGGACTTATCTTGAGACTATGATTCAATAAGATCTCAGGTTCCTGTTACTATCACATGCAATTTAACTGGATTCCTACCAAGACTTTATGTTGTCATGTCAGAGAAATCCCTAAGCTGGCATGCAAATACTTGGAATTACTCAATCTCTAAAACTTCCCCACCACACTAAAACTGCACCAATAGGAAATGAGTTGCTAAAGTTTTATCACCACCAAAAGAAGAGTCTTTCCCAATGTCAATATCAAATGTGGTCATAAGAAGACAATTGTTGAGTAAAATGCTCCATGATGCAGATTGGCTGACCAAGGAACTCACTCTCTTTCCAGGTCAGGATGAACCTGCAATCCCTTATGAATAGAACCACTGTATATTAATTTATCCACTTCTTTCCATTGCAAATGAAAATTTTATTGAATTTAACCTTTATTTACTTCATCATTTTCTATCATGTTTGTTGTAGGTGGTTAAACAAATATATCATGGCAATATGACAAGGAAGGCTTCCTGGTTTAGGGTGTTGGGTGGTGGGGGCATTCCAGACAGGGTGCACCCGGAGCAGGCTTCTAGGGAGTGTGTGAGTGTTCATTTTGTCATAATGTGTTGTATCAGTGGGTGGAGACCTACATAATGAGCGGGATGGAGTTGATCTCCCATCCTGGGAAGGACCAACATGTTCTCAAACAGAGGGGTGGGAATCTCTCAAGAGCATGGGTGGTTCCTAATAGGGGAGGACAAACCAGTGTGTCAAGATCTCAGTGTTGTTGCAAGTAACTATGAATGTTGTCATCCAAGGAATGAAGCCGGGTGGTCACTGTGGGCCCTGAGGGGAGGGAGAGAGAGGAATAAAATAGATAGTAAAGGGGTTTTTAGTGGGCAATGGAAGTGTACTACATGACCTTGTAATGATGGACACAGGCCATGTTAAATATCATCAAAATTTATAAAAGTATATGGTCTAAAATGTAAACCATAATGTAAACCATTGACCATAGTTAATAGTTATGTTTCACTATTTGTATATCAGTTGTAAGAAATGTACCATCCACCTATTAAAAGGTATTAATACGGGAAGGGGGAAAATGGGAGGATATTGGGTGTATGGGAGTCCCCTGTATTCTGTATGTGACTTTACTGTGACCTAAAACTTCTTTGAAAACAAAATGAAAAAGAAACTAAGACACTGGGGAATAAATGGAAGAAAATGTCACTATACATACAGGACAACAGGTATGACAGGGATGAAAGGCAAAATGCCAGAAAAATTTTTAAATATTTTTCATTATCTTTTTAATATCCTGATTATTTTATTTTATTATTAGTTTTTTTAAAATGTTTATGTATTTTATTTCTTATATTTAAACCTATCATTATCATTTCATTTTCCTATTAATTGTATTTGGCTATTTTATTGACTTCATTTTGAAGAAGCATTTTTTTTTAAACAACTGGGGCAGGGGAGGATCATTGGTGTGAGGTGTCAATGATGGGGGATAAATGGGAGGAATATCACCTGGACATACATATAAGGTATATAAATGTGTTCAAATGTTCACGGGGCATTGTCACAGTGGGTGGAGATTCATACAATAACTGAAAGAATATTGTATTCCCATCCTGGAGAGCTCTGCCACATTCTCTAATGGAACAGCAACAATCCCCCAAGTACAAGGGTAATGACTAGCAAAAGAGGATGGTCCATTGATGGGCCCTTGATATTGATGACTATGCTTATGAGCCTTTGCTCTTGAAATTGAAACTTAACCTAGAGTTATAGGGTGCCTAAGAGTTACCTCCTGAGAGCCTCCTTGTTGCTTAAATGTGGCCTCTCTTTAAGTTAAACTCGGTATATAAATGCATTACCTAACCCCCAGCATGGGACATGACTCCCAGGAATGAGCCTCCCTGGCACTGAGGGATTACTAGCAATGCAACTGGGAAAAGACCTCAAATAAAAGGGGGAAAAGGTAAAGACAAATGAGTTTATATGGCTAAGAGACTTCAAAGTGAGTCGGGAGGTCATCCCAGATAAAGGCCATTATATATCTTCCCATAACCTACAAAATTGTGTGGGAGAGAGTGTAAACTACAATGTAAACTATAATCCATGCTCAATGGCAATGCCCCAAAATGCATTTATCAATTGCAATGAATGTACCACACTAATGAAGGATGTTGTTTATATGGGAAAATGTGGGAGTTATGGAGAGCGGGGCATATGGGAATCCCTATATTTTTATGTAACATTTATGTAGTCTAAGTATCTTTCAAAAAAATAAAAATAAAATAAATTCCTAAAAAACTTATTACACTTTTAAAAATTCATTTAAAAAAATAAAATAAATCCCTGAAATTTATTACACTTTTTAAAAATTAATTTAAAAATAAAATAAATTCCTGAAAAAAGAAATTTATTACACATTTTTAAAAATTAATTTAAAAATAGAATAAATTCCTGAAAGAAAAAAAATGCCATGAAGACTTTTGCTAAAAGCATTGGGAAAAGAGCACTCATGTGCCACTGGCATTGCTAAGCTGGTAGAATATAACCCCAGAACTGCCAGTGCTCATCTTTGCTACCACTTAGAGAGCTTCTGAGAATGAAACCATCCAGGAAAGCATTGCTGATAGGTACAGACATAGATTTCTGATTATATTGTATGATCATCTGAATGCATCCATGACTGAAGCCTATCTATACTTCTCAGTTATTTGAGCCAATAAATTCCCTTTTCTACTTCAGTAAGATTGAGATGTTTCTGCAATTTAGAATCCTGGTAAATGTATTTCCAGTCTTACTTTCTATTTCAATAAGTCAAACTTTTAATTTCTAAGCCTTTCTGATTTGTAATATTTATCAAATTTCTCAGGAAAAGAAAGCTCACAAAGGAAAACATTGTAATCCCATAAAATTCACTTAGTCATCTACCACTCTTCTTAATGTTATTAAGATTTCCAAGAAAATCAAGAGCTTGGAAGGCATCTGTGTCAGGGAGTTCACTCAAGGAAGTAGAGTCACTATGTTGTTATGGGATAAGGGACATCTTGTAGGAAGTAAATCTGCCACAATTGTGGGAGGAGCTGGGAATTGAAGGTCCAGTGTGAGGACAGGAGGATCAAAGGAGGGGTCTCTAATGAGTCCCACTCCCGCTAGTGCAAATAGAAAAGTCAGTACTTGCAGGGAAGTCTAAGAAGCCCAGCCCATCTTACCACCAAAGTGGGACTGTGAAGAGGCTCTCATGAAAGGTGTCTGGGAGGCTTTCTGTCTTTATACTCTGCATCTTTTCTGAGAAGTCTGTTCACAAACTTCTTCCCCTGATTGTTTTGTCACCAATTTTCTGATATATTTCTTCCAAGTCTCTGACCGTCCAGCCAAATATTAGGTGCTGCCTATAGATCAGGGTAGATCTATGTCTCTGGCCATCTCTTCTTCCAGACCAGGAACAGCCAGGGGCACTGCTCTAAGTTTTGCCCATTGGAAGGATTTCCCTCCTCCACTGTCCTTTAGGACTACCCCTGAGTGAATCTGTAGCCCTTTCTACTTTAGAGTGGTATCATATTGTACAGAACTATCTGTAAAGCAGACCCCCAATGGTTCTTCCTTAGTCAGTTGGTCATTGGGAGATCCCCATGAGGCCATAGGTACAGGTCAACAGAAAGGAGCCAGTGAGGCAGAAATAGGGGCTGTGATCTCTGCAACACTTGCTCATGCAACTACCTGTTGCTCATGCAAGTACTCACTTGAACCCAATCTTGTATATACCACTTTCATTTGATGATGGAATGCCAAAGTTTGGCTTGGTGTGACAGACATCACTGGGTTCATGATGGGCACCTCAGGTAACTTGATAACTTAGCAGCCCTTGATCAGGTTTTCAGTTACTTGTAGCTTGCCTAGTAGCAAGCCAGAAGCTGTTTCTCAAAAGGAATAGAGTTTTCTGCAAAGGGTGGCAAAGCTTGGCTCCAAAATCCTTAAAGCTCTGTACTATGATTTGCTTGAAGGGGCTTGCCAAAACTCCCTACAGCATCCCTATCTACCTCTAGATACCATTAGATCTGCTTGGTCATGTGGCCCAAGGGGTAGAGCAGCTTGCATAGCAGCCTAGACCTGATACAGAGCCTTCTCTTCCTTTAGTCCTTCTCAAAACTGGCAGTCTTTGGAGATACTTAGTAAATGGGTCAGAATAGCATAGCCAAATGAGATATACGTTGTCTCCAAAAATCCAAAGAGGACAAAGAAACCCACAAGGCACTGTGCCTCTTTCTTAGTTCTCTGTGGGGCCAGATACAGTAACATGTCCATCTTAAAAGGGATAATATGACATGCACCAGATCACTAGCCCTTCAGAAGTTTCCCCAAGGTGGCAGGTCTCTGAACTTTTGTCTGGTATTCCTGTATTACATACACCCTTACATTTCCAAGGTAGTGAGTCTTCTTTGACATTTTATGAAGAGACCCACCTCTTAAGAGGTATCAACAGTAATAAAGAAGAGCTAAATGATAGTAAACAGGATCTTCAAACCAGCCATCAACTAATGTACTGAAAGAAAGCAGAACACTAAGATAAGAAATGTGACTGGAGGCTAAAGTCCTAATGGCAATTTGAAAGGCAAAGATGGCCTGCAGAGTAGGAAAACACAAAAGTAAGGCATAAAATTATCCCTGCACATGAAAGGGAGAACACCACATTTAGGACTAGCTCTGAGGGTCATTTTAGCTCCTTCACTATATTCCTTCCTCACTTTTAGGACTTGGTATACCTTCTAATCTCAACCTAAATGTTCAGTTTTATCAATTATTCCTGACACATTCTGTCTAGTTCTAATACCTCCCTGCAGCCTATAAGATAAAAATTGAACAACTCTTAGCCAAAATGCTCCTTCAGTGTGGCCCCAACTATCTTTTCAGCCTTGGCTACCAACACTTCATCCCATACAACTTACCCTTAAGCCACACTTAATTCCTCACTTTTCCCAGAACGCACTGTGTTTTCAAACGTTTGGTCTTTACACACACCTGTGTCTTTGCTGGTAATGACCTCCATTCTCTTCTCCTGGATTACTCAATTCATCCTCAAGAATCAACTCAAATATCACTTCTATGATTTCCTTGACTGCCACAAACACGTGGGTCAATCCCATCCCTAGGACTCCCCAGCACTTGGCTCATAACGATTAGAGTACTCTTCACAAGGGGGTTTTTCCATCTCTATGTGCCTTTCTTGGTGATTAGAACAAAGGAAGAACATAAACATTTGACCAGTGAGTTAATAAATGGATTTATTACCTTCTGATTGCTCAGATCCTCCAGTCTAGCATCCCACCTATTTACCTACTTTGCACTGATTTTACTTTAAATCTTTGAGAAATTATTTTCCCAAAATAGTTGTGCAAGCAATTATATCATTACTAACAAAATGCTTCTTTGAATTGATTTGCTTAGAGATCACTTAGAAAAGTCTGGTATTTAGTGTTTAATTAGCTACTTATTGGTGACCCAGCCTTTAATGAAACTCTATATAAAAAAGAAAAAGAAAGACCAACAAAATGTTGGTCTTCTTTTCACAGTATATTCTGCCAAAATTATATACTTATCCCAGAGTAGTGAACAGACCTCTCAATTCGAGTCCTTGTTTTCCAATATTAAGTGTGTGACCTTTGATACATAACCCCTCTAGTGCTCAGTTATCTTTCCACTGTAAAATGAATATAATAATGCCTTCCCATATCACAGATTTATTGTAAATGTCAGTTCTTCAAGTGGTAAAAGCACTATACAAATGCTAGCATTATGAGTATTCTGTGTGCCTACTAAATAATTTATTGCATTTAGTGAGGTATTCCAGGGACAATGTCTGCACACCAAATTTTATTTAGCTTTATATTTCTATCAACCTATGCAATATCTAAACAAAATAGAAACCAAATTAACTGATATTTAAATGTCTGCATTTCATAGAAGATCATTGAGAAAATACTTGAAAAATTCAGGAATCTTTGCTTTGCAGTCAGAATTAACTTTTTCTGTCATTATTTTAAGCTAAATTTGAACTTTCATCAGAAAAAAACAAGTAGTCCTGAAATCTAGGCCCAATTCATCCCAGGGAAGCTCCAGCTCAGTGTTATGCAGTTTAAAACTCTATACCAATTTCTAAATTAATTTTAAGAACTACAGAGGCTCAGTAACACCTGTTAACCTAGAAATGCAAATGGCTGCTGGAATACTGGAATACACCGACAATTGGTTTTCCCTAAATTAGAAGCACCTGTATCAATTTGCTCAAACTTGTGAAGAGCTCCAGCCTTTGAAGAGCTCCAAATTAACCCTAACCACTGCCTTGAAATAGTGGAGTAGTACAGCTGTAGTGGTGGCCACAGCAGTGCATCAGACTGCACATCAAGGAAAATCATCCTACCATTTAATATTTTCCCTCTCTGGAAATCTCTCCTTGACCTTGGTTTATATTCATAGTTCAGAGCTCTATGGCAGAAATTGTAAATGAGTCTCCTTAAAAATTAAACATGTTCATTCATTTCACAAAGATTTATTGAGTTCTTAATACATGACTGACAAAAAGGTCAATGTGGTAGGGCTGGTAATATCAGGAGGGATAAAGAGTTCACAGGAAACTTGGGGAAATAACTGTGAATGTCATGTGTCCTAAGGGGAGCAATAGATAAAAGCAACTAATTTCACAAGAGAGAAAGGGTAAAAAAGATGGCATGTGAGCAATCTCGAGGGAGGAATTTGCCACGCTGATGAGTTAAAGTATTTCTAGAGTAAGAGAATTGCATGCACTTGAGATCCAGGAGTATCAATCTGCTTTTGTGTCCTGAAAACTACAAGTAATTTAGTACTCTTTTTTTAAAAAAGAGAGAGAAAGTGTGTGTATGTGTTTAGAGATGGGAAGCAGAGTACAGGGTGGTCTGGATAGCCAGGAAATAATTGGCTAGATCTTCAGGGACAAATTAAATTAAGAGCAGTGCAACCCATGTTTATCCTGTGGGTGACAGCCTTCCAAGGGCGTTAAGTGGAGGAGTGACTGTAGCAGTGAGGGCCTAATTACAGTCATTTAAATGGGGAAAGTTTAATATAAAGAATTACTAATTTTAACAAGGGATTGGAGTAACCAGGGATTAGCTAGGAAGAAGTTAAAAGAACCCTAAAGAATATAGGAATAGCAGATGTAGGCAACAGCTACTACCCCTAGCGATGCGGTAGATCCCAAGGACAACCTTACTTCCACCCCATACTCTGCCCCACTGAAAAAAAAGGTCCAGACCTTGTTGGAGAGGATACAGACATGGTTTACTGGATGCAGAGAAGATGGCATTATGCTGCCCTGGTGGAACTTGCTGGAAGTATACCCTCTGGATTGAAAAGTATTCATGGGGAGGTGTCTCACTGGAGGCAAGCTGTGATAAAACTACCTGTGGGAGGAGGCACTGGAGGGAGCTGCTGATTACCGATACTGCTGCCTGGCATGAACTGCACAAACCAGGCATGGGAGAGTTGCCTGCACCTTAGAAGCCTAGTGCTGTAGAAGCCATCATGTCGCAGACAGAAAGGAACACACGGGAACCAGGAAGGAAAGTCTCTTCCACCTGTAATGTCTCTCCAGCATCCTCTACTGACAAACCTTAACATCATGCCAGCTGCAAAGGCAAGTATTTAAAAGGCCCATTTCCATTTTCAAAAGGCAGATAATAAAGGATGATTTTACAGCAGAGAGGAAGCAGTGAGAGCACAGAGAACCAACACGATTTCCATCAAGAATGCACAAAAGGCTCAGGAACTGACACCACCTCTAGAACTGACAGGGAAGTGAGAGCTGAAAGTGGAGGATTAGTGGAAAGCTCTTTAAGAAGTAGTAAGGTCCGTAGATTCCAGATTCCTTCCATCCCTCTCTGCAGCCAGATGATTGTCCTTCAGCCCAGCAGAGGACTGCAGTTTTATTACTTGAAGACACAACAGGGGATCTATGCACTGGAGAATGCCAGACACAGTGTGAAAACTGGGTGATTAAGCATACCAAATGCTTAATACTGAATGCTGATACCCCTGTGTTCTTCCCTCTTGGCTTCCAGAAGCCTGGCTCTTCAGACTTTTCCTCCAGGAAGGAGACTGAAAGAGGCTTTCCTGAAAAATTTGACCATTCCAAAACAAAAAACTTTCTTAGGTACTGACATCAGGGGTTCCCCAATAAACTGCCCACTCAGATAATCCCATAGCAAATCTCTACGATGACAACTTTTTCATTCTCCATTCTTAGGATGGGGAGAAGACAGGGATAATGGAATATGTGAGGACGCCTCTAACAGAAAAGATAGAGACAAAAAGAAGCTGAAACGAAGATATGGAAGGAGAAGGAAATTAAAGTATCCTCAGAGAAATAAGAGAAAAGATTGCCTTCATGAAACAAAAACAGGATGCTTGAATAAAAAGGAACTTTCAGGAAACAAAAAATAACAATAATATGTTTTAAAGGGTATGTATTGGAGACTTGAAAAATTCAACAGCTGTAAGGAAAGATAGTGTCAAGGAAACTATGCAAAAGTTAGAGCACAAAGACAAAAAATGGGAAATATGACAGAAAAGAAAATAAGAAAAATGCCCAAACAGTCTAATATTGGAATAAAAGAAGTTCCAAAAAGGACAACTTGGGGAGAAAAAAAAAAAAAACCTCAGGAAATCATTAACAAATAATTCAAGAAAATTTCTCAGAACTGAAAGACATGAGTTTCCAGAAAAAAAGGGCCCATCAAGTGACTGCACAAAGGAAAAAAATCAATACACACAAAGGCTTATAAGTGAAATTTCAGGATAAGAGATATAAGTTTCTAGAGATAGGGAAAAAAAGAAGATAGTATGTCATACAAAAATCAGGAATCAAAAAAACTTCAGGTTTCTTAACAGCAATACTAGGCACTAAAAGAGAATGGAGCAGCACCTTTCAAATTCTGAAGAAAAATTATTTTCAACATAGAAATCAATACCCTGTCTACCAATATTAGGATAAAATAAAGATGTTCTTTAGATATACAATTTCTCAAATATTGCATTTCCCATACACTGTTTCTCAGGAAGTTGTTAGAGGATGGACTCCACTAAAACAAAGGAGTAAGGAAAAAGAGAGAAAGAAAAACCAAGGAAATAGGCATCCAAATTAAAAGAAAAGCAAGAGAATTCTTAGCATATCAAGGAAGGGGGCAAGTGTTTCTAGATGATGCTTGTTCTATGTTCCTAGACAAGTGCTTTTCCATATCCCTAAAGAGCTATCAGTTCAAATAGAGAAAGAATGTAGATCTCCAGATGGATGACTCCATTAAAAAAATCAGAATTAATAGATTACCTGGGGGGGTCGGATGTGGCTCAACTGGTTGGGCGTCCGTCTCCCATATGGAGGGACCCGTGTTCGATCCCTGGGACCTCCCGGTAAAAAAAAAAAAAAAAAATAGATTACCTGGTAAGAATGATCTTGGGGAAAATGGTACAGAACGGCTCTTGGAATATGTGTGAAAAATTAGCAGTAGGTTTAAATGAAACCAATCTAATGAAAAATCAAGACAATTATTAATGTCAGGAAAATTTTAAAAAATACAAAAAGAAATAGTTTTAGTACATTCCTACAGTACACAGCTGTATGTAAATATTATTTACATAGGCATAATAATGTAAACAATGAATAGAAATTTAACCAAAAACTTCACTATAACTCTTTTGGGGGTAATGGGGAGGGTAAGTAGAGGAGATGAGGATTCATGGAGTTAAAGCCCCAATCATCACATTAAAAAGTTAATAGAGAGCATCTAAAATTGAATAATCAAAATATAGCAGTATATGCATATTTTTTAGAAATATGGACATGAGTAAAGAAGAAATGTCTAAAGGAGTCAAAAGTGATTGCCTTTGGGGCAAGACACTAGAGGAGAAGAGTTTGGCAGAAGATTACTGTATTTTGTTATGTATCATTTTGTCCTGTTTGACTTATAAATTATGTGGAACAGTTGAGCAATCATGTATTAAGAATTTCCTGCGTGTCCAGCTCAATGCTATGCACTGGGGAATAAGACAGAGTTCCTAATCTCAAGATACTCACAGGCTTAGAGGGTGGGTGACACCAGGGGTAGCAAGAGAGACATGAAGAATAAAGCAGAGGACAATGTACTAGATGTAGAGTATGGATTGTAGCATGGGGGATTCAATTGTCAAAGAGAAATGTAAGAGGAAAAATTTTCTTGAAAATAAATGTTTTTGCACTTTAAAAGAAGTTGCTCAAGCAAGCTACAGAATAATAGTGGTAATAAGAGCTGTGATTGCTTTTCACTGCCTCGTATGTTCAAGCCACTCATCCTAGGTCTTTTACCTGCATTCTTTGATTTAATCCTCTTAACTAATGAAGCAAATCTTATCAGCCTGATTTTACAGATGAGCCGCATCTTAGAAGTTTTAAGGATAGAAGACATTCATATCCATGCCAGTGGCTGGCACATGATTCTGCCTCAAAGGAAGGGAATGAGCTGGGTTATCTTCCTTCCTGGCTTACTTTAAAAGTACTGATTCAACAGTGTATTTCTTGCTATGGGATGCAGTCAAAAAAGTGGGAAAATCACTGCCGTAGGTTTCCAGAACCTCACAGTAGAATGGGAATGGGCCTGTGTGCTCCAGCATGAAGGTATCCTTATCGTGCACAACACCCCCTTAAAAACTGGAGTTTAACTCTTTTTCTATACAGCTATATATATAATCACCAAAGAAAAGAGTTCTTTCTTTTTCTTTAAATAAACTTCTTAAAATTTCCATGTGAATGAATTTGAAACACAATCAAAATATATTTAAGTGTTCTCTTCTTTTGAAGGTTCCAAAATGTTAAATTGTTAATTGTGCTCTTAATATATTCTGCATAATGCAATTTAGACTTTAGCTATTTAACTCCATTTTCCTGCTATAGTCATTGTACACCTGCCATATCTTTCCCTCTTTGTAACCTAAAATAAAGGATGAAAACCAAATAATAAAAAAAATGTTTAACTCTATTTTGTATTCATTCTGATGTCCTATTTTTGAAACATTTTGAATGGTATCTACATGAGACCGGTATAATTACCACAATACTGTATTCTAAATTGGAATGATAAATAATATAAATATTTGATGTCCTCTTCCCCTATTATTCTCTATGTTTGCTTTCCATCTTGGTCTCAGATGACCACTTTGAAAAGAATAGGATGAGATTTCATATTTGCTAAGAGATTTCTTTTTTATAATCCTTTAGAAATGCTCCGGAAATCGAGAGTTCAGGTTGAAAGTCTCTAAACTATTGTTCAAATGATAGAAGTTTTTTAAATCCTTATCATAAAAGTCCCATAAAAGGTTATTTTCGTATTTAAAATTCAGTGTGAATTTATTTTTTGACCAGAAAATGAGTTGAGAGCCGTCTTTAAGCTGCTGTAATTCCCAGGTGCGTTTCAAATTAATTAGTCATGTCAAAACAGGCCTGTTGAAATTAAATTACCCTTTGTTTCTTCCCTTACCACACATTTTCAAACCTGGGAGGGAAGGGATTAAAAAAAAAATAGCAGCAACGAGGTTCCTATTCTCTAAAATATGAATGGTAAATAAAACGTTCTAAAGATACACACAGGTCTATTTTGTGGATTTAGCTTTGCTATTCACAGGTCCAAAGCAGACTTGTCTGCATAAAAAGTAAATAACATATGACGCACGACACTTGTCATAATCCCGTCTCCCCCCTGCATGTTTGCAGCACTGATTCTGAGCCTTCCTGTATTGATTCCAAGCCCTCTTGTATTCCTTGTTGCTTTCAACAATGTCTTATAAAGCTAAAAAGTCTCATTTCTCCTACCACAATACAGTTCTATATAGAGGGACCCCTTCTCTTGTTTGTCTTTTTATGCCCACAACACCCAGCTCTGATCTTGCACACATTAAGAGCTCAATACATTCTGTTAATTAGTGCTTGCCACAGCATGGGAATCCCAGTGGGTTCCGTGTAATATTTTGGGTAATCTAAGCACCTCTTAAAATATATGTATATATATATATATATATATAAATAACATTTTTGTAAGCAAATACACATATATGCATATATATTTATATATCATTTTGCAAATGTTTGTATGTATTGTGAGAATTTTGATTTTTACCCACAATAAAAATAAATTAAAAATTAAAAAAAAAAAAAAAAAAGTCAAATGAAGCACAATTTCTTCATCCAAATATATGAGCACTAATGTTTTAAAATATTTATATCCCCACACCTATTTTCTTGTTTGTGGGCTATTTTTATGTGGTCAGAAGCATGAAGTCTGTATATTTTGTATATAATGTTGGACATTATAACCTGAACATCCTCATGTTATTTTTAAAGCATAGTAAACAGTTAAATAGCTACATAATATTTCATTTAGTGGATATTACAACATAATATTATTCATCATTCTTTTGTTTTGAGGCGTGAAGGTTGTTGCAAACTAAGCTGAGCCCCTAAATCTCCCAATCTTTTTAATGCGCTGTGTGTCATTTTGAGGATGGAAGTGTAATAAGTCCACATCTCAAGGTGACGATTTTAAGATGCATCCAACTAAGTCATCCACAGCTCTGAAGTGTGAGAGCCTGGGGTTCATTAGATAT
This sequence comes from Tolypeutes matacus, assembly GCA_026826555.1. NCBI lineage: Eukaryota > Metazoa > Chordata > Mammalia > Cingulata > Chlamyphoridae > Tolypeutes > Tolypeutes matacus. Next base: position 9,565,011 of record JAKSZT010053888.1, read on the forward strand.
TATTGGCAGTTTGTTCCTCCACATTTCCACCCTGATCAACCAAAAAAAAACTGCCCTTCCCAAGAGGAAAAAGCAGTTTGCAATTTTGACAGCTGAAGACTTACTTGGCCTCAGCTCCTTTCCAGTTTCCATGAAGCCACACCATATTTACCCTCATAATTGGGAAGCTTCTATTAAAGAGAAACGAGCCTTTAAAAGAAGACTGCTGTTCTGGGGCCACCCATAGACGAGGCCCCTTGATTGCATACATGGGCACCCAGGGCAACCTCTCTAGGCTCTACTGCATCTAGTACAGCCTGCTGTCCTAGATGCTGGTTTCTTTGGTTTGAACTGTGTATTCCCTTTTCTGCTTGTCCTCTTTGAAGCAGATAGGTTTTATTTGGAGAAGGCTATAAAATCTTCACCCAAGTTCATCCCTGGCCACTACATTTCCCAGCATGCTTCATTCTAGCAGCCGGTTCAGATTTGCCTCACAGGCTAGAACCCTGGGCCACCTCCTTGAGCACAGCAGTTCAGACTCGATTATTTGGGAGAAATGTTTCCCAGTTCCAAGTGGTTGTGGATTTTTATCTTAAAAGGTTCCTAATTTTAAGTCATGTTCAGACAATTTGGCCGGAATATTTTTAGTTTTTTTTAAAAATATATTGACATTTTCTTTAGAGCCAAGCATAAGATTTTTCACTAACTGTTCCTTGGGCATTTGAAAAGGAGGTGAGATATAGGTATATAGGGCATTTGTATATGTTTATTGATTTGATATCATTTATATATTTTAGATTTCAATCCTTAATCTCTTGTTGATTGTTTCTGAACTGTTAAATGTTACCTTATGAATTTGGTTTAACATTTTTGTTTTTTGTCTTTTAAAAAATTTGCTGTGTCTCTGTCTTTTGGTAGATATGAGTTTATGTCATACTGTCTTCAATATTGGTTTTATTATAGTACATATAAAATATTTACTGGAGTTTTGGCAGAGGAGGGTCTCAATGAGTATTATTATTGTGGTCAGATTTAACAGAAAAGAAGTAAAGGTTTGGGAAAGAGGAAATGAAATTGTCAAGTAAAATGTATATATTTTTTCAATATATATAATGATACTCTGTATCAGTTTGGGGTTACTCTCTGAGGCAGATAATGGATATCTAGCAACAGTGGCTTAACCATATATGAGTTTATTTTTTCCCACTTAAATCAGGAGTTCATCATCCAGGACAGATGCAGCAGCTCCACAGTGTCTCAATCACTTTCTTTTTGCTCTTCCATCCTTAGCAGTGAATGCTGTCTCCATAGTCACCCCAACCTCTCACTTCTGAACTGTGTTCCAAGCAGAAAGGTGAAAAAGAAGTAACTAAGGGAAATAGATGTGGCTTAAGCAATTGGGCTCCCATCTAACATATAGGAGGTCCAGGGTTCGATTGCTGGGGCCTCCTGGTGAAGGCAAGCTGGCCCATGCAGCAAGCTGACCAGAGCAGTGAGCTGGCCCCAGCAGAGAGCTGATCCATACAGGAGTGCTGGCCCATGCAGGGGGGCTGGCCCACATGGAGTGCCAGCCTGAGCAGAGAGGTGGCGCAGCAAGATAATGCAACAAAGAGAGACACAAAGGAGAGACAATAAGAGATGAAGAGACCAGGGAGCTGAGGGGCGCAAGAGATTGAGCACCTCTTTCCGACTCTGGAAGGTCCCAGGATCTGTTTCCAGTGCTGCCTAAAGAGAAGACAAGCACAGAAGAATGCACAGAGAGCAGATAGTGAGCACAAAAAAAAAAATGCAATAATAAAAAATGAGGGGGAGAGAAATGATAAAGAACTAAAGAAATAAAGAAGTAACTATGAGGAAAAGGCAACACCTAGATAAGAAGAAAATATTTTCAGCAATCCACAGCAGACTTCTGTTATGTCACATGGAATGGAAATGTTATATGGTCACCTTAGGTGTTGAGGGAGATAGAAATGTAAAATTTTGGTAATTTGACATCCCAATCAAAAATGAAGATTCTATTACTGGTAAGGAAGAGAGTAGAGAGGATATTTAATGGGCAATAAATATTGTCTTCTTTGCCTATTTTTTTGTTTCTTTAGATGTCCTTCATTTTCATTTGTCCAATTTTTACTATTTTCATTTTCTCTTTTTTTAAAATAGCTTCACTACCAAATCATTGCTTTGTTTTTTTAGTCGTTACTTGACTTATAGTCCAAGTTCTGGAAAATCTCTATTCAAATCAAACGTTTTATCCCATAAAGAAAATCTACACTGTCCAACATTTTCAGAAGGGACAGAAATAAAGGATTCCTTCACAAGTCCAGGCACTCATACAAAAAAAAAAAAAAACCTTGCTCCTCAGATTCGGAAATTTTTATGTTTATCATGTTCATTGATGGTCCTAAAACCAAAGGATAGGTAAGTTTCTTTGTACTTTAATTTCCTTGGCATTCTCCAACTTAAACTAGGCCAAATGTAAACAGAAATGTCCTTATACAAAATAAGCATTTCTAATAATTCTTCTTAATGAGGACAGTTTCTAGAACTCATACCAGAACTGATTACCAATTGCAGCCAATAATCAAAGTAGAAGCATTTTATGTATTTTTTGAAGTAAAGCAATGCCTTAATAGCAATATGTTTCCACTGAGGTTTTTTCTTTTTCCATAAAGACAATTTTCAAGGTGATATAAAGGAAATTACAAGAAAAAACATTAGGGTGTTATGTTCCCAGACCCTCTGAAGCCTATCAATTAGCCCAAATTGGCAAGTACAGTATTAGTACTTTATAGATATTAGTTCACTAATCCTCAGATTAAAAATCCAACTGATCTCACAAGTCTCATTTTGAGGATGAGGAAACCAAGACTCAGTCTAGTTACAAAGCTTTCTCAAAGTGGCACTGCTAGTAACAAGTAGAGCTAGGGCTTAAACTTCGACATGTTTATTTCCCAACACCTTCCCAAGCTTGTGTGCTTAACCTCTCACCATTTGCCTCTCCTAAGACCAGATGGTACAGTTATCTTAAAAAGGCCAACTACAGTCAGCAGGTGCAAGGAGGGCTAAGAGAAGAATTGGAAAAAAGAAAGGAGACATCATGATGGAAGGTTTGCAAGCTTTTGAACCTGGCTTTGCTATCGTTAGATACATGAACATGGATAAGCAGTGACCATAAGGGTAAAAATTTCATAATCAAGCCAAGCCATATTTTACTAAAGAACTAACAAAGAACAAAAGCAGATATTGTTTGAATGAATAATGATTATATGGAAGGAACTCATAATTGAACATTTTTCAGGGAAGAAAGAGAAAGGAAGTAGGCGGTGGTTTACAAAGAATGTTTGAAAACATAAATTTTAAATTTGGTACCTATAGTCAAAACTGCTTGAAGAGTTAGTGTGAACCTCCTGCCTAGATTATAAAGTTCCTGACAATGAAGATAAATGAACTAATTAAAATTACGTCTTTCGAAAACCAAACTGGTTTGTAGACATAGATTGATTAAGAACAGATCACAGATCTTCACGCCAAGATTTGTTTTTAAAAATCCCTTCCAAATCATTTATTGGAGAGAAAAAAAGAAACAGAGATATGAGGCCGAGCCTTTCAAATTTTGAGGGGGGAAAATGGGACTTATTGAGGGTATTCTAAATTACCCACCAAAAGCTAAAAATGCATTACTTTCACTAAAAGCATACTTGACTATTGTGAATTTATGACATTAACTATAAAATTTCTGTATAAGGTAATATACCTGAGTTGAGGGGAGAAACTATCACTAACAAATCTAGAGAAAATATGAATGAATGCTCACTGGAGCTCTTTTCCTCACCTCCCTTTCTATTAATCCCACAAATGTAGAAATAATATCAGTATTTTTCATTGACAGCTCCCCTTCCTGAATCTGTTCCCTCATTTTAAAATGGCTATAATAATACTCAAGCAGGATTTCTGTGGGGATTAGCTGTGAAATATACAAAAAATTTTACCAGAACATGGGAATAGATTAGATTATCAGTGACTATGATTCTTGTTGTACTTATTGTTAACAGAAAAGAATCAGAATGTTTGAAAAGAAGAAATCAGATAACAGATGAAATTAATATAAAATGGCATGCAGAAGAGAGAAGAGATGAGTGGGCAGGAAATTCCAAACGTAATATGTGACAAACATAAAAGGAAGATAGAGAGGGTGGTAGATTGAGAAATAGGAATTGGGAAGCAGAAAGAAGATATAAAGAGGATAAGAAGTAGGCACTAGAAGGTTTGAGGGGCATATAATATGATATAGATAAGATTTTAGAGGCACATCTACTGAAAATTAGTTTTAAGAAGAGGCAACAGACACATGGAAAGAAAGCAGAAGTCCAACATTATCGTAATATAATCAGGCAATGTTTTCTTGAGTTAGTTTTATAGTTGTAGATTGTTCACATTACTTGAGTAATTAAGTTCAAAATAAACTCACCTTAAATATTGTTGCTTTTCTCACAAGGATTTTTAAAGCACAGTATGAAAATTCTACAGATAAAGCAGTACGTGAAGTCTTGTATGTTATGAAAAATAAAATGCAGTGAATGTGAGAGAACAGAGAAAAACATTTTTGTTTCTTTGCTAAGCACTTATTTTAAACACTTATTTAGATCAGACATCAGTATTAATGGTAGACATTTAAAAATGAAATAAGGATTTAAACTTCTTGCCATGATAGAGTAACTGATACTGGACTTGCCCTCCCTCCATAAATAAATAGAAAACTGGAAAAAATATATGAGGCAATGGTCTTCAGACATAGGTCAACAGGGAGTACAGGACTGTGATCCCTTTGAGAAGGGGGCTGGATTAGTCAGAGAAACAGAGCCAACAGGTTATATTTAAATATTAAGAGATTTATTACAGGAACTGGCTCACGTGACCATGAGAATTGACAAGTCTGAATTCCGTAGAGCTGGCTGCAAGAGGAAACTTGAGGAAGGTGAAATTGAATATCCCCAGGAGAAGTAGCAAGTTAGAACCTATTGACTTCCCCAGGAGAAACTGGCTGGCTGATGTAGAAATTCTTCCTTCTGCCTCCTGAAATCCAGTTCTCACCTTAAGGCCTCCAACTGATTGGATGAGGAGATTCTCTCATTGCTGAAGGCAATCTCCTTTGCTGATTGTAGATGTAATCATCCTAAGATGAGATCAACTGACTAATGATTTAAATTCATCTATGGAACACCCTCACAGTAACAATCAGGCCATTACATGCTTGACCAAACAATTGGACATCACCACCTAGCCTAGTTGACATATGAAATTAGCCATCAGAGGAGACAACTGAGGCCAACTTTACAACATGGCCTTTTCTAGACCATGTTGGTAAGAGGACTCACAGAGCGCCTGATGGTCCCCTGGTTGTAAACATAGAGATAGGAGTTTGGGTTGGCTAAGGCAGCTGGGCTTAATGCTGTTATGCATGCATGAGGTAAAACTTCATGAGGCAAAGAAGAATTGGGTATCTGTAAGCTAAACTATTTTCATGTATGAGATATTTCATGGCTGAGATATTCAGAGCAAAGAGAACACATTGACTATCAGGTCATTCAACAGAGAGCCTGGAAGTATAATACCTTATAATAGGGCTAAACCTAGCACTAGTATAGAAGCTACATGTGTTGATTTGAGTCTTTTATGTAGACCCCAGAAAATTCTGTTCTTAAATTGAACTGATTGTGAAACTTTGATTAGATTAGATCAGTTAAGGGGCATTTGATTAGATTGTTCCAATAGGGTGTGACCCAGGGTAGGTCTTAATTCTCTTACTGAAGTGGTTTTTGTTTGTTTGTTTGTTTTGTTTTGTTGTTTGTTTAAAGATTTATTTTGCTTTTTTATTTCTCCCTACCCCCTCATTGTTTGCTCTTGCTGCACCTGTTGTCTTCCTTGTTTCTTTAGAAGGACCTCTGATGTGGGAGGGAGGCGCCTAATCGCTTGAGCCACCTCTGTTCCCTGCTTTGTGGTGTCTCTCATTATGTTTTTCTTCTTGTGTCTCTTTTTCTGCCATCTTGTTGTGTCAGCTTGCTGTTCTTATCCATCGCACCAGCTCGCTGTCTTCTTTAGGAGGCACTGGGAACTGAACTGGGACCTCCCATGTGGTAGGCGGGTGCTCAATTGCTTGAGCCACATCTGCTTCCCAAGTTGATTTTTTTAAGAATTTTTTAAAAATTTTCTTTATTTTTTCTCTATTTATCCTCCCCCTCCCCCAGATGGTTCTCTCCTCTGTCTGCTCATTGTTTGCTCGCCTTCTCCAGGAGGCGCCAGGAACCAAACCTCGGACCTCCCACATAAGAGGTGAGTGCCCAATGGACTGGGCCACATCTGCTCCCCTGTTTTATAAACAGAGGAATAAAAACCTCAGCTACAGAAAAAAGCTACAGAGACAAAGATGAGCCCAGAAGCTGAGAGAGAAGTCCCTGGGAACCTAGAAAGACACTTTATCCAAAAGCTAAAAGAGGAAAGGGAAAAGATGGGCCATATGCCTGATTGCCCACAGCTTAGCTCAGAAAGGAAGTGAATCTGGAGGAGAAGGCAGAGGTTGGCAGAGCCGCTGGCAGAGCCACCATTGTGCCTTGCCATGTGGCAGGAATCCAGTATCACCAGCTGCCAACCTTTGGGGAGAGAGCTTCACCTGAGGCCTTGATTTGGACATTTTTCCCAGCCTCAGAACTGTAAGCTTTTAACCTAATAAATTCCTATTAGAAAAGCCAACCCATTTCTAGTATATTGCTCCCAGCAGCTTTTAGCAAGCTAAAATACCATGCAAGGCTCACCTTAACAATGCTGAAGACAAGTCTCAGAAGACTCAAGCTGATTCACAACTAACTTAACTGCCTATCAAATACCTCAAGACAGGCTTTGTGGAGGGTGTAGCATTTAAAATTAGATAAAAGTTGAGTAGGATTTAGCCCCATGGAATAAAGTAGAAAGACATTTCAAGCAGCAGAAACTAAGCAAAAAGGGTTGGAGATATCGAATCTCAGTTAATTCAATTGCACAGTATCACTGTCCATATAGAGGGTAATATTAAGAGCCAAGATTGTACAGGTAAAATTGGGGTGAAATTGTGGTAATCCTTGATAGTTCTCTTTCCCTTACCTCTCACATCCTATTCATTAAGTTCTATCTACTCTATTCCAAAATACATTCTGAATGTTACATTTCCACTAAACCCAATCCCAAGGCAACATTAACTCTCAAATGATGAGTATAGGAGACTTGAATTCCCCAAAAGTAGAATATCATTAAAATTAATGATATAAAATAATACTCAAAGACAAAGAAAAATGTTTCATATATAAGCAAGTAAAGATCAGGTTACAAAGCTATATTGTACAAAATGGAAAAAAAAAAACAAAGATGAAAGACTTAAAGGTTAGTCAATAAAAGGGATATTTGAAAGGAAAGAAGATATGAAATTGTGATTGAAAAGGTAGGAAAACCAAAGGATTTCTAGGTAATGTTGAGACTTGTAGCCATGAATTTAACATGAGAGTAAATCTGCAAGGTACAGGTATGAAATACACAAATACTGGATTAAAACAGAATTGAAATTTACCCAAATAAAGAGAATCTCAGTTGACTGAAATGATGAGTGAATGAATAAATATCCTATTATGTATAAAACTCATGTAAAAATTATAAATATTAAAGACATTTCAAATTTCATTTATACTTAATCTGTTAAGGTTTTCCTTGTTTCTTTAAGTTTATGAAAGGATTAATCACATCATGATAAATAAAATATTTTTATGAATATAAAAGATATACCAAATATATTATGAACTTTTCAATCAAAAGAATAAAAAATAAGCAAACTATTTCCATTTTCCAGGCTTGTTTGACAGAGGATGGAGGGAAGGAAGGAACAGAGGGAAGGAGGGAGAGACGGACAAAAGAGGAGAGGAGAGGAGAGGAGAGGGGAGGTGACAGAGGGAAAGAAGAAAAGAAAAAGATTAATGCTCAGTTTATATCCAATTTCTTAAGTATATTTTCAGAAAATCAAAACTGCTATTTCAAAGATAACCATTTTTCAAGAAACAGAAAAAACTTCCAACTTAAAATGGTTGATCACATAATTTTCACAAGCCACATGCTTGAATTTTTAAAGTTACAGTTTCTTTTTAAATGATATGGTTGAGTTGTTAAGATCCCAAGATGCACAGGAAGTGCTGTAGAAACCACGAAGTACCATAATGATACATCTCATGATATCATGAGAATGATAATGGCATTGATAATGAGGACGGTTTATGATGGTAATGAAGAGGAGGAATGTGGTGGTTTGAAACTATATGTACCCCACAAAAGCATGCTCTTAAAGCTCATCTATTTGTGTGGATGTGAACCCATTGTAAGTAGGACCTTGTGATGAGGCTACTTCTGGTAAGGTGTGACCCACCTCATTCAGAATGGGTTTCAATCCTTCTCTAGAGTCCTTTATAAATGGGATATATAAAGAGAGAGAAAGCTGTAAGGGAGAAGTTGAAGGCAACAAAACCTGGAAGAGGGGGGAGAGACCAGCAGACACAGCCATGTCCCTTGCCATGTAGCAGAGGAACCAAGGATGGTCTGCGGCTGGTCTTCAGGAAGAAAGCATCACTTTGATGATGCCTTGATTTGGACATTTTCTTAGCCTTAAAACTGTAAGCTAATAAATTCCCATTGTTCAACAGCCTAAGAAACTAAAACAAGGAAGAAGAGTTGAATTGGAAGTCCCAAATCATTATGTCCCTTTCTATGTGTTGCAGCTACATTTAGCATGTACAATAAACACTAAAATCTAGAGATATCAGTAGCAATTACAGTTTGCCAGTAATCTAACCAAAATTTTCTCTCTTGATGTCTAATTTGGCCAGAGTCGCATAGTCCCTGTCTAATTCATATTCCTGTAGGACCATAAGTATTATTATATGGACTTTGCTGATAGTGAAAGAAAAGGAAAAAAAAAAAAAAAGTGATAGAGGGGAGCAGATGTAGCTCAGCAGTTGAGCACCTGCTTCCCATGTATAAGGTCCTGGGATCAATCTCCAGTACCTCCTAAAAAAAAAGTGATAGAAAACTGACTTGTAGCTTTTAAGATACACATTTGTAATGATTCATTTAGCTACCATCTCAGGATATATTGATTAAACTTCCAGGAAGCAAACAGATTTCTTTATTTTTCCTATTTAACCTTAGCTGATTATTATCTGTAATTTAAGGATAAAAAGTATATCTCATAGCTACCATTTTCTGCATGGTCTTTACCTGCCAGGCTGGTAATCATGCAAAGTGTTCTACATATGACCTCTCACGTAATCCTCATAACAAACATTTGTGAGGCATCAGTTTATTTTAGAGATGAGAAAACTGAAAGACAGAACATGTAAGCAACCCTGCATCATAGAGCTGCAAAGAAGCCAGACAACCCTGCATTACAGAGCTGGCAAATGGAGCAGCCAGGATTTAAACTCAGATCTGTCTCCATGCTCCTACTCATTCAACAAACATTTATTATGATACTTTGTTCCATGCACAATGCTGGGAGCTAAAATTGCAAAGAGTAATAGGATAAATCCCTGTCCTTTAAATAGTTCACAATCTAATATGAGAAAGAAATTAAAAAAAAAAAAAAAAAAAAACAATTAAAGGGTAGTGTGTTAAGATTTTAATCATGGAGAAAACAGTGCCCCTAGCTCATGCTCAGAAACACTTACCAGAAGCGGGGGGAAATCTGGGAAGAGTCTTAAAAGCTGAGTAGAACTAAACTAGAAAGAGAAAGAGGAGGATTGAAAAGTTATGCCATTTCACAAGCAGAAGAACAAAGGACAAACAAGTTGTTCAAGTCTCTATAGTGGTTCTCAGGTGAGAAAGGGGAGAACTGAATCTGGATACAAGAAACCTCTTTAGGATATATGAAGATTTCTTCCTTGTGTAATGAAGTAGAGGCTTTAAAAGCAATGACAACTATGAAATCTTCCTGTCAGTACCCTCTTCCTGATACTCTTTGTGTGCCAAATGTTCCAGAATTTTCTCTAAAAATCATAGACCAATACAGCATCTGTGATAGAATGTTTTTCTGTCTCTCGAGTGTTATTCTGTGCATATGAACATGATGGGATTATAGAAGCTGGTTATTTTATATTTGCAGAGAATTTCCACTCTTTCAAAAAATTTCCAGAATACTTACTTTCTCTTGTGAGATTAAAAGAGGCAATGCATCAAGTTTTATATAACTTCTCTGCAACACTCAAATGTTTTTCTATACAAGTATGATGGTAAAAAGTCACTTATTCTTATCCTGGACACTGATGTCTTTACATCCAGTGCTTCCTTGAAAGTAAAAGATAATGGAAAGGAAACTTGAGCTCTGTGTCTGAGGATAGAGATAAATTTTATTTCAAATTCAAGCAAGGAATGGAGAAGAAGATTGTGATAACACTGCATCAGCTTTATAACAAAGAATTAGCTGTCGAAAGATGTTTTCAAAGTGGATATAGAATTTATGGGAAAGACCTCTGATGGGAAAACTTATGTTTTTATTCCCTGATGAAACTCCAACACACCAACGTTGCTGGCACTTAATGAAGAAACCCCTGAAGATAAATGAGTGGCAATGGAGATAGTAGTCATGGGGGTGGTGAATCTTGTCTGCCTTGTCCTGGAGAAATAAACATATTCACTATTTCAGCAGAAAGACTTTCTTCATAAAGTTAAACAGTCTGATGGAAAAGGCCATCCCAATCCTGGGTAAGCAATATAGGAGGTGGTGCATCTACAGAAAGTGTCCAAGAGGGAGAAACAATCACTTCTAATGGAGGAGAGGGTCCAGCCTCACTGCAGGATGATGAGCCAGAAGGAAAACCACATGTGCACTTAGATATTGCTAATGATCTCCATTTTAAACTGTCTGCAGAATGGGCCCTGTGATAAATGGAGACATTTGATATTCAGGAGGCCTTTTCTGAGGGGACACATTAATGATTTATTATGACAGGGTCCCGTTTCCAGCCAGGACATCAGAAAGTCACAAACCAAGCATAACTTGGATTCCTGACTCAATAGGCTTATATACATGGAAAGGATCTACAAACATTTAATGGGTACTAATTATTCTAAGTGTCAGGGACATGATAATTAGCAAAAAGGCATGGCACTTTTCCTTGAGAAGCCTATAATCTGGTTGAAGAAACTGACCAAAAATTGATAATTTCAGCACAGTATAGTAAGTGCTGTGATAAGGTGTGAACAGAAATCTAAGAAAGCTGACTAAAAAGGCATTTGGCCCAGCATTCATTTAGATAAGTCTTCTTGGAATTGATGTCTGGCTTCAGTCTTGAATGAATATGACAGAGTCATAAATATAAAGATACTTTTATAATGAAAGGCACAAAAGACAGAGAGAATTTTTGGAAGATGGGATACTGCATAAGTGAAGAAAATGCAACAGTCAGTGCAAAGGT